>BGPR01000013.1:4026091-4249559 GCA_013235015.1 Araneus ventricosus
CGTTTTACAATATTGTACAATACTCGTTTTACAATATTGTACAATACTCGTTTTACAATATTGTACAATATCCATTGTACAATATCTTTGTGCTATTGGGGAAAGAAGAGGCTCCCATCAGGTCACTGCAGATTTCCGCCAGGGAGAGGGAAATAAACTTATTATAGAGTACTGTTTAAAGTACTCTTTTATACTTCTTCTTATAAAACTTAATTTAACTATACTAAATAGACTTATACTTGTATTACTTACTTTGATAATTATTCTGACATTACAGAGTTAATTACACTAAGTATTGTGAATAGGCAAAAACCTAATGATATCTTGAAGCTTTGATTATTACATCTGAATCTCAGTCCTGAGGTAGAAATACTTTTTTTCAAAGCCAGCAGATGTTCAGTGATAACGATTATCTTTTTACTTTCACCATACTTCTTAAATTCCACATTTATATTTAATTTTGACGCGATAGTCTTATTATAAATATATTTTTTTCTAAATTTAAATGTATAACATTCTCGACAATAATGAAAAACAAAGCACTGACTAAAATATCTCATATCTATGTTTTCTCGTTTTTCAACCCAATTAATGTTCATAAAAATAACTTGAATTATTTGTTTCGCAATCATTCATTTATTTTATTTTGAGTAAAAGTGTATAAAGTAGTTAAAATTAATTGTTCGTTTCTATAAATATCTATACTTTGCACTTAATTATTCTCTGTTGAACACGATATATATAAATTTTATCTAGCAGATTCTTTTATAAGTACAGTGAGCTTTGTGAAAATAAGTATGATAAAATATGAATGTTATAGTAATGTGGTATTCTTACCGGGAAATCTTGGTAAATGCAATGTTTTAATGTAACCTATATAGAGAATATAATATTTCTAAACATTTGTTTTGAAATTTATTCAAACTCTTCTGTTTTAAAATCTCCTCAAGCGAGAAAATTGTATATGTCAAATTGGTCTGTTAAACAATCCTGAGAATATTACAGGGCATTCACATACTTTTCTCATTTTGAAGTGCAAAAGATTAGAATTAATGTGATATATTCCTTTCAGGTGATACATCAGTTCATTTACAGAAAAAGAGGTCTTTTTTTTAGTCATGGACAAAATTCATCGGCATTTACATTTTCATACTGAAAAATTACAAAAGAAATCATTGCTTTCGTAATTCTTACTACAATGTGTTTTAATTATTTAAAATTACCATTTAGGATCAAGCAAATGGATCATGAATTCACTGATTCTCATAGCATTAACTGTTGATAATATTGATTAGTATGATGGTAGGACTCATTCACAAATGCATAGTCAACAACTCAATAATCTCACTCATTCATTAATACCTATATTATTGTCTGATGCTAAACTCAGCTTGTAACTAATATAAGGGAATTAAATGGGAGAGCTATTTGATAACGCATCGAAACATTCATAATAAGTTGCCATACATCTAGCTGTTTAAGTTTATATTAAACTAAAATGTTTAAAATTTACTTACTTGAGTATTTGAAATTTATATTTTGTTAGAACGTAAGAAAAAAATCCCGCATAGTGTTATAATTGTAATAAACAAATGCTGTTCCCCAAAAATTGTTTAAATCGGAAACCTTTAGCTTATCATGATAGACATGCATATTTATCCTTATCATCCAAATATAATAAATAACAAATATTCTTTATACTTTCTGCAATGGTATAAAACATGATACTTTAGATGAGTATAAATTTCTAATTGCCTCTCAATAATTTTGTGGAAAAATAGTTTCCCAAAAAATTAATTATTTCTTATTTTTATTAGTTACTCCTTTTTGAAGGACTCAATTTAGATGGTAAAAAATCATTGCTCCTGAAGGGTTTTTGTATTATACCAGATATTCTAATTTTCTTCTATGATTAGTTCTTAAACAATTACAAAATCTATTTTTAATAGAAGATAATGCCCCTTTCCCCAATTCTTAACATTTTCCTTACAGGCGGTACAGATGTTGCACCAGAAAAATGTGAACCTCTGCTTCCAGGCTGGTACAAGTGCTGTACCAGAAAAGATTAGGATTTCACTTTCCTGCCTATTTTGCCAGCCTTATGTGTGTTAGATATTTGATTGTTAATAAGGGGTAGTAACTCAACGAGCCATCAATTGAAACCGCAGACCTTATCTTCTAAACAGTTGAAAAACGGGAACACATATTCCTGCTTAGTTGTCAATATCTCTCTAGTAAGATGTTTCTGAGTTTTATTCGAGCCCCTAAGCCAAAGGTTAAACCAATTTTGTCAAAAGGTAAATAGTTATGGATAGATTAAGTGTCAAAATCATTATAAGTTCAGAAAATTTTATATAAAGTCTTCTGTTAGACTACTTTTGAAGGGAAATGTAGTGGTTTAACTTTCAAATTAACAATGTATGAAGTATGATTAAAAGTAATCGGGGCTGGTGGCCCGAATGCGGGCGGATATTGACCTTGAATCCTCCAACGCGTGCTCTGAAAATTTTAAGGTCTTGCCTTAATTCACTTCTGTACAGTAGAGCTTAAAAAATGTATGTACTGTGTTGTCGGCACTTCTTTTTCGGCAGATAAAGTTGAGTGCTCGATCTCCTTTAATCATAGACTTAAACCGACGATTCTCCCTTGTTATAATCAGTTTCATAAAGACTTTCTCATTTTCAGCACATTCAAGAAGATCGAGAGCAGCTGAAAGCCAATCTTCTTTTTGATCTGCTGAGAGGGATTCAGGCACAAATTTGGCAAACACACATCTCATACCAAATCTTCAGTCAGAATAGACTGAACTGAACCATAGCTAAGGCTGAATTTTTCAGATAACTCATCAACTGCGATTCGATGATTTTCACTGACAGCTGAACGCACATAATGCATATTTTCATATTTGATAATGTTTTGGAAGTCAGCACTTTCGACATTTTCCCGACCATGCTAGAAGCGTTTGAATAACTCATTAACTCTTGTGATTTTCATACATTTTTCCCATAAACTTTCTTCAGCTTTGCATAAGTCTCATCACAGATATCGCCAAGCTCTTGGCAAAATTTCATGTAGATTCTCTGCTTCAATTTATCTACCATTTCAATTCGACACCCAATACTTCACGATCACCCCTCGTAAAATAAATGTGACACATTAAAACATGACGCGTGTACATCATTTTGCAATACATGAGAGAATTTATGAAATAGTTAATTATATAACATATAGAGAAATTTCAAATCATTATATAGATTCCTTTTATGAATGTTTTCTGAATATATCAATGGGTATTGAAATCCCCAATAAAGATTGAAAATCAATCTGCCTTTAAGATAAAATTCAAACAATTTTTTCAGTTGTGAAATAGGAGTGTAAAATGCAAGTACATTTCTAATTTTCACCTAGCACGTCAAATGTAACATTGAAAAGGGAATTATTAATATTGTAAGGAATTATTTCTTACAGTTACCAAAACTCGAATTCGAATTTTATAGCAAATCAAGAAATTTGAATTTAAAGCAAACGCTACTAATACATTTTATTTTTCGGAAGCAGGTTTCCTTAGTTTGAGAGCAACGATTCATAAATGTCATTTGAACAAAATTTCACTTTATATAAATTGCAGTAATATTTAAATAGAACTATTCGCTCTAGAAATATATATTTTTTGTTACATTCGTAATTTCTCTAATCGTTTACTAATGAAAACACTTCATATAGACATCATTTTAACTCATTAACAGTTTTTTTTATTTTATCTAATTAGATTATCTCTACGCGTTGATTCGATTGAGAATCTATAGAGCACTTGAGATGTTAATGAATTATTCGTCATATTTTTATCGAATTATAAGGTATACGAATGACTTCATTTTAGATAAATGTTTAAAAATGCCATAATTCGATGCACAAGTGGAGCTGGGGCAAAACAGTTAAGAGGTTAATAGTGATTTATTTGTCCAGTTAACACTGCATATTTTCTCATGATGTATGTTGTCTAGATTTCTATATTTCTGTTAAGGTTTCAATCAAACAATAAATTAAACATTCAAAACAGGGAGTTTTGAAATTTTTATCTATCATTATTCTTTTCATAAACATAAAATATCTGCCGCAATGCGACTGTTTGACTCCTTTCATTTTAATTCGGAAAGTTCATATTTGTTGGAAAATGAGTCTCCGTGTTAACGACTTAAGAAAGTCTAATTGATTTTCCATTATAAACAATAGTTTCATTTAAACTGACTTTTCGTTTCCTTGAACAGACGCGAGTGTAAACAACATTAAAAATAAGTTCAGTGGTCTGAAAGCATTGTATGCATGAAAAGCCATCTACAAATATTTGTTGTAGTTTTCTTCTGTGTTTTGCATTCCTTCCAGCTTTGGAAGTGTGCATCTAGAATGGTCTTTTGGCAATAAATCAAAGAGAAACCGATTTCTACTTTCTGGATTATGATTTAAGATAACTGTAAGTGTGGGTTTTTGTTCTTCAAAATATTTTTTGAGTAACCGAAGTTAAGGTAATTATCATGATATCAATTAAATAATGACATCATTCCCTTTTTTATTGTTTCATATTTCATCATTTTTGAATACTGGATTGACAGAACTTAATAATTAGTACGGGCAGTAATGCTGTTTTCAAACGCATTGGAATATCACTCCCCAGGCAAATTTATGTTTGTCTTCTAAACACCTTGATTATAGTTTTACTCCCCTGAACTATTTTTGATATTTTCTGCCAATAAGGGAGACCAAGAATAGGTAACTGTACGGGACTTACAAAAGGACCACAGATCTAATCTTCCGATTATATGTGTGAAAGGGCTTTCCGTTCCTCCTAGAAAATCTCCCTTTCAATAGGATATTTTGAGATTTCCTCCTCTCTCAGTCTAATGTTAAAACTGTCATCAGTTATACCCCAACATCCCAAGTGCCTTCCTAGATGTTCCGATTCTTCGATATAAAACATTCCTATTTTGAGCTCTCAAAGAACAATTAAAAGCCTTTTCATTCTAACACACGTGTTACAAATGCTATTATGTATTGATCATTTGAAGACTATTTTCTCCTCTAGACATTTTGACTAACTTAACCTTTTAAATGGGTATTTTTTCTGGTAATGATGTATTAAAATATTTCTGGGATTAAGACTGATTTAAGTATAGAAATTCATTTCGCCTACCTGATAAAATAAATTGGATTTATTTATGAATTTGATTAATTAATGTGAGATTAATTAAAAAATCAAGACATTCGTTTTGGTTTGAGATAAGACACTAAATCATCTAGGTTTTTGTTTAATCGAAAATCAGAACCTACGCCAGACTTCTTTTTAGCTTTAGGTGTTGATACATTACTATTATGAAACAATTATAATAATAACTATTTGATTGTGAAATCTTCATTACGTGGGCAAAATGTTTACTGATATTCTTTTGTTGTTTCTGAAGTAATTTCGAGAGATCAGCTCATTTCAGAGGTGGTAAAATAGCGAAGCATGGACATATATAAATTGATGAATTTGTTTCTATGTATAATACCAAGACCTTAAAAAAATTTAAAATAATTTTTCATTATAGTCCTAAAATTATTTCATACTTTTGTATATACTATATATATGTATGAAGAAATACTTTCTGCTTTAATATACATTAAAAATAAGTATAAAAGTCATTTCGCTTATTTTAGAATTTTTTTTTCATTTATATTGTCAAAATAAGTTTTTAAGTAGACATTCGGTTTTATTTATATTATAACAGAAATTCTGTTTAAAAAGAGGCAGCGTTAGTAGTTTAATTCTCTCTCCCATATATATAGTATTCAGGAAGTATTAATGATTTCTATTTTAAACAAGAAATAAAGGAAACCGTAAACAGGAGAGAACGTCTGTGATAAGTAAAAGATTTAGAATTTATGGATTAAATGACTAGCTCTTAAATATTCAATTATCGTCGAGTATGACTCACTGTTAGAATGGTAGCTTGGAGATATTCCCAGCATTGAGCACAAAGTACTAAGCTTTCTGTAGGAAAGGAATCCATTTGTATATATGAGTTTCGAAGAAACGAGTAGTTGATCCCACAACAGGCCCTTAAAAATATTTTGGGCAATTTTTTAAGGCCAAATATTATGCTTGTGAATTAAAAACTAACCAATTAAAAAACCTTTAATAATTAAAGGTAGCTATGCTCCTTACTGAACAGTCAGTGACTTTGTAGAATAAAATAATTAGTAATAAAAAATAAAGAAAAATATTAAGAAGCGCGACAATAAAAACACCAGTTTTTTATCGTATATCTGGAGACAAAAACGATCATCGTAAATGCACGAGGAGATGAAAATATGTCGATATATGAAATTAAGCCACAATTAAATTCGTAAAAGATTTATTATCATTCATTATAAATTATGGCATTATGAGTGTAAATGAAATATTAATTTATTTAAAACATTTCTATCAATGCCTACGCTTATACGAACTTTAGATAATCAGAAAACGAGCTTAAAATCGATTACAAAATTCTATTATTAAATAGATGAAAGAGATCAGGTTAAGAAAAAGCATGTAAAATGGGAAATGTTCTCCCCTCAATCTTCTCGTAGATTACTCAATAGGGTGCATTTGGTTCTTAGATTCTTGGTTTAGCAGAAAGCAAATCTAGTATACATTTTGGAAATTTACCTCTTCCACTTGACAAATTTAGTCAACAAATCGCCAAATCTTATTCGTCTAGTTTCTTTAGTTATCATGCTCATATACACAGACAGACAGACAGACAAGCTATCCACCGGCTGATAGGGTAGAAGGTTTCATACAGATCTGCAATTTTGGTGTGAAGATCACATCTCAATTTCATTTATATATCTCGTCGAGTTTTTCAATTATCGTTTTCGAAAACACACGGGCAGATAGACAGTGCCACCGTTCAGAGATTTGGTCTAGCAATTAATTGAGATTATAATTTTGGTGTAAGAACTACATACCAATTTACATCCGTCAAGCTCTTTTCATTTTGAAATTATCGTGTTCGCATGCACACATATAGACATTAACCCTTTCATACCGAGCGAGGTGCTCCCGGGCTGTCTAAAAATTTCCCCTTAATAGCGACGAAGGGCAGTCTGAGGCGGTTTGTTTCTTTTGAGGAGAGGTGAGGTTCTGAGATCGCTTAGGAGATAAGTGCCGTTGGGGAGTCCAATTATCCTTCCCAACCACATCCCATTTCCGTGCGCCTTAAGGGAAGGTTATAGAAGGGGTGGGATGATGGGGAAAATGACCAGCCAGAGACCAATTCATGTCGTTTCCTCTAAAAAGTGCCGGTTTTAAAGGAAATGTGAAAATATTGTTTCCTCTCCACCCGGAACACTAATAGTATTTTGAGCAAGAAACAACAACCGGAAACACACATGTACAGTATTTCAGAACTCTAGCACATCAGGGGTTGAGTGAAAAAATCAGCTGCAAAATCCCATCGCTATAAGTATGAAATAAGTTAGAGTGTAAAATACTGCTTACAAATATAAATTATTCAAACTTTTAATTCCCGAAATTCTGGGGGTTTAAAGATAAAGAATTCCTTTTCAGAGCACTATATAGAAAAACTACTGATTATTAGAAAGCCAAATCTCTATTGTTTGCATTTCGGAATAAAAAGAAACGAATGAAATCAAATCAAGTGAGCATTTGAAGAAGATATTAAATAGTTAAACACAAATCATTAATTTTTGTCGTTATTCTTAGCCATACTGCATATCAATCACGAATCATGTATAGTATAGACATGCAATATGAAAGAGTTGCCGAATTTGAACCATCGATTAGATTGGACCGATATCGTAACTTTAGTTCTATTAAATATTTGGGCCGTAAAATGGGCAAGTTATGTTGCCATGATGCAAATATGGTGTGTGAAAGCATTTTTAACTGAAAGCGCTACGTGGTTACAGTTAGAGGACAAGTGTTTAAATATATTATGTATCAGCAATTAAATGATTAAACAAAAGACAAAAATACCTTACGCTGTTTTAAAGTACCTAGCAAAATATATTATTATATCCTCAGACAGTAGACTGGTTGCAATTTCCTATAATAATTTTATTAAATATTTTGAACATAATGATAGTATTTTTTGTCCAAAAGTTGCTCATAGTGGACCACAATCAGGTGCCTAAATTGGACTGTTTAAATCAATGGGACTATTATCTTGAACTAAAGGATTCGCCAAGAAAGCATTTATAATCACCAGATGCTCTCATAAATTGGAACTGGAACAAGTCGAAATAAATAAATAAATAGAAATAAAAATAAATAAAATAAAAAGGCATTAAACGTTGGATTGAAAAGAACAAAAACTAAGGCTACGCGATTTTGTATCAGATGCGAGGGGAAAAAAGAACAAAAAATGATATAGTACATAAAATAATATACTTGGGCTGATGCATTGTTTGCTGGTGCTAATTTGAGAATGAAAGTACTTTTGCCTTAATTGTGCTTAGATAAAGTAGTGGTCTAATGTTCGAAACCAGTTCTCTTAATGAGACCTATGACAGAATTTTTACGTAATTTTTTTCTACATTAAAATGCATTTTTTAAATAGTTAAATACATTATTTTGCAGATAAGTAACTATAAAAAATGTCTACATTTTTTACTAAAATTCCTATCACGGTACATTAAAATATGTTTAAATAATACAAAATCTGTAACTTTTCCCCATATTCTAAAACTTGTCATGAACATACAAATATCAGTTTTATTAATTCATATAAAATAAAGTTAGTTAAGAAGTTCTAAGGTAAAAAATGTCAATTTTACCAGATATTTCTTTTTCTTCTTCATTTCTTTCTTTTTTAGCGTCTTTTATTTCCCCGTATTCTGAAATACATACATCTGAGATTTTATGTACTTATGGTACCAGCTTTGTTTATTTGAAATATTTGATCATAGAAATTTCCATTCCCACCACCTTGCATAAAAAAATATTGTTCACATTGTAAGAAAATTGATACTGAAATAACGTAAAAAACAAAAGCACAGATTTCAAAGGAATCGTTGTTGCATGCTTGCAAATTTTTTATTCACATTAAGTTATTAATTCAATAACAAAAAAATATGAAAAAGACAATCATAAATTTCTGGTTTAGTTCTAAATTTAATCGATCATTTTTCTTGGTATACCGAATTTCATTTCTGTTTCGTTAGGTCAGGCACTAATATGCTGAACACGATTCGCTTATACAAAAGTTTCAAAGATCCAACTTTCTTGTTCGGCAATTAAATTTTTGAGAGAAAGTCAGTTGGCAAGAGCTCCCAAAAGAAACTGAATTTCTTTTGTGAGTAGTAATTATAAAGTTTTTTCTGCTGATATCCAGGCTATCCACAAAGGGTTCAGGATAATCAAACCTCACATTCCTTAGTAATCCACACCCCCTCACGTGCCATCTCGTGTCATAGTTCGAAGCATCACGCAGACCCATTCGGTTAGTTTTATTGAAGTTTTTCTAGAATATATTGTGGGCGTATAACATATTGCGTGACATTTTCTATAGGTTACAGCTAGGATTCCGGTTGAGAAGAAATTCGTAAATTCCTGCATATGTTTGCAATATAATTTGCAAATTCTTATATTATTACCGCATCAAACAATATGAATATAAAGAAGGTGTTTTAGACATCATAATGTTGTTACTTGTATTCTTTTATAATATAATATAGGGGAAGGTGGTGTACCTAGGTCCCATTTTTACGTTTTAATTTTTAATTGGATAATTACTAAAAGAAAGGTAACAAAGCAATTTTTCTTTCATATTTTAGGCCTTTATACACAACATATATTTATTGTAGATTTTTTTAAAAAGTATTTCAGTGCATTATTTACAATTTAAAAAAAAGTGCAAATAGGACCAAGGTACACCATGGGTAGTGTATCTTGAACCAGCTATTTCTAGATTTAAAAAATCTAACCGAATAGTTTAACATAAACATTTATTGGTATTTTAGCTACAGAAAAATGTTACGGAGCACTTTTACTTAATGAGGTCTTAGATTAGACCGAATATAAAATTATTACAGCAACAGTTTCATTCCTATGAGTAGGCTTAACCAACATTGTAATTAGACAAGTCAATTCCAGATGTTAATTTCCGAAGCTGTCTTTCAGATCCTCCAGCCAACACGGGAAGTGGTAAATTCCACATTACATTACATTTTTCCACAACATAAGTGGTAGACCATGTAGTGGTCATGCACCAAGGTACACCACTTGGGCATGGTCCAAGGTACACCACTTGGGCATGGTCCAAGGTACACCACTTGGGCATGGTCCAAGGTACACCACTTGGCCATTTCATGGAAAATGGCTGACTACTAAATTGAGGTTAAGCTTAACATAATTTCTAACACATGTTATTATAGCTAAAACTGTGCTTTATAAGTTAGGCATTTTACTATAAAGTAATTTATGTATGTTTAGGAAGTATTAACACAAAATTCAACAGGAAAAAAATTACTTTTGATGGGTCAATTTCCTTTTCAAGGATTCATTTATTCAAATGAGCACCTTGACAAATAAGTTCAGGTACACTGGGACCTCTGGTGGCAAGTGTACAAAATACATATAACATTTTCTATACATCTAAACAGATGACGCTAAAATCGGCATAGGTTCAAGGTACACTTATGTCCAAGGTACACCACCTTCCCCTACATTTTATATCTGTATGAATCAAATTAAAAGAAAAAAGATTTCGAGAACTTCATTATAAATATAGAAATAAATTCATAGTAAAATTGATGAATGTAGAAGGAATGTGCTATATGTGTAAAATATATATATAAATGTTTTATAAATATATATATAAAACATATTACAAACGTTTGAAAGGAAAAACCTTCGAAAATTTGAAATATAAAGCACTGTATTAGTGTAAAAATGATTTAAATCTTGCTCATGTTGCGTTTCCTCACCATTTGATTACTGTTTTCCACTGTTAACCTTCTTCTATGACAATGGAGATTAATCTTTTACTTACGAACGATGCAAAAATTGTGCTAGTTGATTTCTTTTGTCTATGTGCAACTTCTGAATCACTAAGCCACGGTACAACTTTTGTACCACTAAGGCATTAGATTTTGACTTCCTATAGTAGCAAATCTGTGGAGTCTCTTACAGCCCTGTAGATAGCTTTATGTCTCTTTTCTACCTCATGCGGGCAGGCTAGATTCATTTTTAATGAGTAAGAAGAGAATAGAAAACTCATGAGAAATCGGAAGGGAAGACAGATCTTAAATTCCAGTGATTTGTAAAGGGGTAAAGTACTTTCCTGACTCTTGACAAATTCCTGATCTTATAAGGAAATTTAAGCTTTCTGCTAGACCAAGGACTAAAATATTAAAGCCAAAAAAATATCAAAATTAGTTAAATTTTTGTAACACTGCTTTTCTTTTAGTTAGATCATGTAACAGAAACTACGAAACGCTATAGGTTTTTCAAATTCCATTTCTAAATATTAAGAAATTGTTAATAGTGCTATATTTTTAACACAGTATTTTCCGCTTTCCTTCTGTACTTGTTCCATTTGAAAAAGGGATCGAACTGTAATTAAGACGTTTATGTAATTTTCATAAACAAGGTGTCCCTTAACTACACTTATAAACTTTAAGGGAAGGTAGAGAACATCGTTAGGAATCATGATCACTTAGGAAAGCATAGTTGTAAATAATTTAGATTGTAGCCCAAGAGGCCGTGCGCTTTGCCCACCCCATCACTATTAGCAGTCGTAAATAGATAGATGGCGCTGTATGCGACCTCTCAAGGTCAGAACGTGCGGGTTTCTCATAGTAGATTTCTCCTGAGTGCTTTCAATATGAATCGTTTCACGAATGCAGTGATGGCGGATATTCCTCTTGTGTATGGTCTAGCTAACGAAAATGGACAAGCTACTCTACGATTGCATAAGGAAAGATTTCCAACGAGGCGAATACCAAGTCACTAAATGTTCACTCATGTGCATCGTAACATGTCTGAAAATAAATCGTTCACAGTACCTGCTGGATACCGGTTGTTTGAATTTTGGTGGATTCTGTGTGGTGGTCCCGTACCATGTGCCCCCAGATCACATTAGTTATCTCCTCTTGATTTTTTTCGGGTGCTTTGAAGGCCATTTTGTATGGAACTCCAGTAGATTCTGATATGCACCTCGCGGCACGAATCACCAACTCTGTTACTACGATCAGAATGCTCGGCGATCCATGGCGTCGACGCCATACGAACATCAGTGCCAATGGGTGAAATTTTAAATACCTTCTGTGATTCTTGTAGCTAGTATTGTACTCTTTTTGGGGGGTAATAAAGTGATTTACACTGCTTTCTGTATTGTGCCCTTATTGTGTCTTTATGTCTCTCTATCACTACAGGGTGGCATTTTCGACCATGATTTCCTATGTGATTACGATTCCTAACGGTGTTATAAACCTCCCCTCCATGTCTGTACGCGGAGTTCCCGGATAACCTGTAGACACTTAAAAATCTTTATTTGCTCACCGCTACTGGTTTGCATAGCTCCGAGGTTGCTCTCCTTCTAGAAAAAATTAAGTTCAGATTTGAAACAGTTTGGAAATTCATATTTCTGAACAAAAAATATAATGATAACTATTACTACATTCAAATATATGCGAGCGTACAATGATTAATTTAAACTTGAATCACTCTTTGGTTATTTAAAACAATTTTAGCAATGAACTAAAGTGGTGCTATTGGAAAACCTTTCAAAAGAACTAATTGATGCATTTAATTTACAAATTGAGTCTACTGAATAACCCTGGTAATTCAATAGTTTTTCTCTCAAGTAAGAACGCTGTTCTTATTTTAGAGATATTTTCTTATGTTAAGAGCCAGCATTTATTTTTTTGTAAATAGTAGGTTAACATTTTGCGAAATAAAGGAAGGCCTCTTCAAGTTTCATGCAGTTTTTATCTCTTAAAGACCCGATTCCTGTATGTTGTTCAAGAATTTTTTTCCGCTAATCGAGAAAAAACAATATTTTCTAAAAGTCAATCAGCGTAAATATGAAAACATTTACATATTTCATGTGCTGTCATGGAATTTTAAATATAGCCGTCAAAAACGGAATTGTAATACGCAATGTGTATGCAAAAGTGTTTTCTGGAGTGAAATTAGCTGAAACCAAGTTTTGTTCCAATAACTATAATATTTTAGAAAGTATCCAATAAAATGCAGTTTTAATTCACTTTTTTATAGTCCGCAATATTATATTTATTATAATATCCATATCCACAATAAAACGAATGAAGATATATTGAACTGATTTCATGGTTAAAACACTATTATTGAAATCCATTCTAAATTAATATAAGTTGCAATTAAACAATAGATAATTTCGAAGATACCATAAGATTCTTAATATAATATTATATCAACTTTTGAACTGCAAAATTAGGATAAACTTTTAAATTTTCTGCTTTTCTGAGTATAAACAGAAATACGAAATTAAAGGAATTCTTTACTTTTCGACAATGATGTTACTAGATACAAACCTATTATGATTTATCTTAAACTACAGTTTATTCAGTACGAGTTAGGTATTATATATATAGATGACGTACTGCATAAAATGGTGGAAGTTTTTTAAAAGAATAACTATAAATTAACAGATTTATAACAGTAATGGAGTAATTAATTCTGTAGAATCTTAAATTTGGAAGTATGTTTAAAATTTTCTTAAGAATGGAGATATGAGATTTCACTCATTTAATAACCATAACTCAGTTTAAAGACATAAAAACTTCTCCAAATGAATGCAAACAGTCATTAAAAAGACGAGAAATCTGCAAAATCTTTACAGAATAGCTTCAAATGTAGTATACAATGTCACTTAATTACAATGCATAATAACTTAATTTATGCTCTATTTCCAAAACATATGAATAACAATATTTCTTAAAACATTTCTTAAATTATAATGAATTTTCTATCATTCTGTATAATTAATATAATTTTCTCTTTTCTCCAGTTAATTTTTAAAGCAGAAAATAATTTTTTATGCTTTCATTAACTGTAAATTTTGTTTGCATACTGAAAAATTAACTACTGTAAACTGCAATTATTAAAATTGAGTTTCGTGAAATTATGCGTGAAGCATCAAATTCCACTCTTTTCGTGTACCGTTTGCTAAGAAATAAGTTGATAATTACGAAGCAATTTACTTTATTGTAAACATTTTTAAATTAATGATAAAATCTCGACTTAAGAAATGAATAGAATTTCAAAATAAGAAGATTTAAGAATAAAAATGAATTAATTAAAACATCAATTAGTTTTTCTGGCAATATCTCTATGTATATCTGGAGTCCTATCAGTTTTGTAAAATAAGAACTACTGCGTCACACTGGATGTCTCATCATTAAATTTGATAACTTTTTTAAAGAAGAATTGTTTAAAAAAGGAGTAGCCTTCCTACTGTTTACCGAAGAAAAGCATCCAAGTCACTCTCAAGTTACATGCATGAAAATCATTTCTATTAGTCTTCGGCTACCATCCTGCTCATGGTTTTCTGTTGGTTATCCACAAAATTATCTAAGGAATATAAAAAATGGGATTCGAAAATCACGAAAATTCTAAAATTATTTGCCCTTTTTTTTAATAAGTTTGCAATTTGACCTGACTGAATCTGTCAGTTAAAATGTATTGAAAAGACCGTAAAGTAATGGTGTTTAAAGACCAACGGGGTAAAAGGAGAAAAATTGCGATCAAACGAAAAGCCATTAAGAAGGCAAAATTCAAGGATATTCTAAACAAAAGAAATCCTTATTTCTTTAGTTCTTATATCTAATGTAAAATAAGAAAGCAAAACTTAAATGCAGTTTCTACTGAGTTTCAAACGTTGGGTCGTTCTTAATAATTTATCTAAATAATGACACTTCAATAGTTAAAAAGAGTAGAAATATTTCTATGTTTGTTAATTTCTTTTGTCCAAATTATCTCTTAAATCATGAACAACCTCTAAGTATTGGATATATGATTCCGGGCTGTTTGGCTTTTCTTCAGATTTTCTAAATATGCACAGCATATAGTAAGTGTGAAATTGTCTTGTCTTGCCAGTTTGCAGCAAAGTAAAAATAATAATATTATAGGGTGCTAAATTCAGCATCTCCTTAACATTGTTTCAAACCAATAATAGCTAAAACATGCCTTTTTAAAAGCTTAATAAGTTCAACGGCAATCGTATGTCCATATGGTTTATCGTAATCCTCAGTTTGAATTTGAAAAATAATCATTTAAGAATTTTTCTCACTACCATAGTTTTTTGCATTCTGTTTTAAGAAAATTAGTATTAAAATATAAGTATTAAATTATAAGTATAAAAATGAAAGGAAAATGTAATTTAATGAATTTGAATGAACTGAAATTTTGAAACATGATTCATGAAATTTATTTTTTCTTTCCCACTTTAGTGCTGATAAACTTTTCATATTTTGTTCAATTATAAGCTAAAAATAATGAAAATAATTTTGAAAATCAAAGTATGGACTCTAATGATCGTGTGAATGTACACTGTAAATCGAAATTTAGTTCACTAACAAAACGAAATATTAGTAGATTGTTTTCCAGTTTAGGTTAAGAAAACAAATTTATTCAAAGCGTATTTAATGAAACATGAATATAAAGTTCGGAACTTTTAAATTTTTCGATGTCTGAAATCACCAAATTGATAAAATTTCTTTTTTTGTGATTTTTTTCTAGGTTCTCAAATTTTTTCGCTAACCTTAGTCTCGTATTGCCAAAGGCTTTGATTTCATTTATAAAAAAGAAAAATTGTAAAAGACAGGAATTTGAAATAATACAATTTCATAAAAAATATCAAAAATTATTTTCATAATTCTTATATCGCTTCAATTGAAAAAAGGAATCATCAGAGCATTTAGTTTTTGCGCTCTAAATTCAAATTTAATCAAATTATCAGTAATATACCAATTCTATTATTTTCAAACGCAGAAAATGAGACACATGATCCTATTCTTAAGAAAACAATTCTGTTGTACCTTAAAATTCTCTTGGAGATAAGGTTCTCCCATAATAATGTCATTAAAAATGCAATTTATTCGAAATAATTTTGAAGAATCTTTCAATGCATCCAATTATCTTCGTGGCTCAATTATCTTACAAATCGAACAGGAAAACTTTCCTATCAAGAAGCAAAAGATAAACACCCGAAAGAGAATGATAATCAGTAACCCCGAGAAGCAATTTTAAAATGACAACCCACTCCACCCATGCAATAATCACGGATGTGATCACCCAGATTTGAACAAATTTTCCTGCTCATTTTCCTAATAATGCGGAAATCTACCGAATAGGTAATCATCTCTCGCGCACTATCAGTTTGTCACTCTGCGGGACTCAATTTACCTTTTACGACTGGTTATCAAAATTGGTTGAAATTTCATAAAATGTCCCCTCGCAGCGATTGCAAAATCTTAATAATAAAAAAAAGTTTGGAAGAGAATTCTTTTGTAAGCCATGTTTTGAAAACTTGGCAGTGTTCTTTAAGCCAAACACGTTTCGTTTTACTGCGATGGATAAATTTATTACTCCCAGCATCACCGAAAGAGATTGTTCCGCAAGGTGAAAGACATCAGTCGTCAAAAGTATTTCTCTAACTATTGTCCTTTCTTTTCAGCAACGCCGTTTCAGCCTAATAAACATTTGTAGCGATAAATAGGCGTCCTCGTAGTTTGCTGCCCAACAGATTTCCGCTCAGTAATTGAAGTTCCCGAATTACGGCACCAAGTACGCTCTTAGTAAATGGATATCCTGGAATAGACTCTATCCCTCTTGTCCAGCTTCTTATCGGGGCACTTGCCCCCCTCCCCAAATATTATCAACCCTATTTCGAAGATAGGTTCATTTCCTGTTGGGTAGGATTCTTTATTGCAATGAAAGGGCGGATGGATGAGTAAGCTCCTCTCTGCTCGTACCGATCAAGCAGCTGACAAAATATGAACTAAAGAAAGCAATAATGGAACTTCTTTGGGGGGAGGTGGCCATCTCCGATTCTGGGGAACGAAAACAATAAAAGTTCAGTACACATGCAACATT
Source organism: Araneus ventricosus (assembly GCA_013235015.1). Lineage (NCBI taxonomy): Eukaryota > Metazoa > Arthropoda > Arachnida > Araneae > Araneidae > Araneus > Araneus ventricosus. The sequence continues at coordinate 4,043,214 of BGPR01000013.1, forward strand.
TCTTCTGTGTACTTCATTTTGATTGCTAAATGCTGAAAAAATAAAACGTTAAGGAACATACATTAAAGCTTGAGCATTCATTAAAGTTAAAAAACTAAAAAAATATGGAATGTGGCTTATAAAACTAATTTCTTTTAATAGTCGTGAAATTATAGTGTGTGCAACTCACCGGAAAATCCTATACTCAAAGGCTTTTAAGAATCTTCCGTTAAAATGAAGCTTCTATGAATCTCTGAAAGTGCAGTCCATTTTTCTGCGCTTAAGAGATCTATAGAACGCTTTTATTATAAATACTATTAACTTTAAACATCCTAATATCTTACATTAACAGATAAAATTGTCTTGAAACAAATATTTTTCAATAATAGGTTGTATCGTTAAGTCTTTTATAGCTTTCATACATTGAAATGTTTTTGGATTCACGATATAGTCTGTATTCAACTGAAAATAAGCTAGTTATAGACATCATAAACAAACATAATCTTCAGGCCAGGATATATATATATATGAATGACAGTGTAACTTAAACAAAAATGTAATTTCAGAAATAACTGTAGGTTTTTAATTATAATTTTTTTTAGTGTTATATAAAATTAAGCCATAAAATATTATAAAATTCATTTTAAATCTTACCAATAATGAATATGAGATATTCTGTTTATGCATTGAGCTATCATTAGATAACCGGGATGGTGCATATTTGACTGATTGTATAATTAAATGCATCTGAAATTAAATCATTCTATTAAGAATAAGCAAATGTTCAATTGTATATTTGTTTGAATTCAATTTTGAAAAATCAATTTTACTATTCAAGATAAAAACTCTTTTCAATATATGCTAAACGAGAGCTAAAAATAAATTTTATTCACAGCTCGTAAGCCGTATACTATTATTACTGCAATTCTTTTTGAAATCACCAGCCAAGCCGGATATCATATTTCCTTTACTATCCTTATCTGCTTTATAATACTACAAATTCAAATAAATGGTTAAAGATGCAGACTTTACTTGTCTTTTTGGCCGGTATTTCTTTTGTAAAATTATTTGATATTCGAGGATGGAATTAAAAGGTCAATTTTTGATTTTTTAATCCTTAGAAAAAAATATATAATTATTTCTTGTGTAATCATTGATTTTTTAGTAACAATATATTATTATTATATATATATTATTCTCATTTAGCCTTCAACTTCACCCATTTTATCAATATCGGACTCATTTTGTAAATCCAGTGTATACGTGTATGTTCAGCGTATCTGTTGTTTGCTGAAAAATATTTAATGGAAATTTTAAAGTTGAATGACTTAAAATTATGTTTCCAATGAAATTTCTCATTAAAATTTTAAACCCTTTGCTCTATATCAGATTGTTGTGCAATTTGAACACTTATTATCTTTAATATATAGTTTACAAATATGACATAAGACTTTACATTTTGCTAATGAATAATTGCTAATTTTGGAGGGGAAAATATATGATTATTGAAGTAATTTGAAAAGAATAACTTGTTCTTTCGCGTACGATGACTGCGTTCTCATAATTGATTTGACGAATTGAATTTTTGAAGTTATTTTTATGTAATTTCTCATAAAATGACGTGTTTGTGTGTATATTGTTTCCATTTATAAATAAGCAATTATATACAATATATAGCAATACAATATAGCAATTATATCTTCAAATATATGAATAAAACTGTTTCGCTGATAGACTCTAATAGGTAACTAATAAAACCGATTAGTTGAAGTATTCAATTTTCTTTCTGCATTCTTTTTAAAATATACAACTGTTTGTCCTTGATTCTGCAGAATTTATTAAATATAATATCTCTAGAGAAGCGTCTATTATGAGACAATGGGGAATATAATAATAAATACAATTTAGAGGCATACAATATAAATAAGAAAGCGTTAACCCGTATTTTACCATCGTTCTATATATAGGACAGCTCAGATTTGTCGAATTTTCATAGCCAATATCGCATTTTTAATTTATATTCCGCTTCTAAAGTATATTTTAAGATTGATAAGTGCTATTTATTATCTTTTTAACTTCAATTTTTATCATTTTTAAATTTTTCAAGAATTTTGAATATGGCTAATTTTTGCTACTTTATTTCACAAGAATTATATTTTTCTTTTAAATAATTATGAGAAAAAAATACAATTTCTTTTTTCAAATTTATTCATGGCCTGTCTTATATGTTATTTCTGAGTAAAATTTAGAAACAAAAAGCTCTATTCAAACTCAAACTGGTTTTACAAAGGTTTTAAGTGCCGTCCTATATATACGACGATAGTAAAATCCCCTACTATGCACACTCATACAAAGGCGTTTGAAATTTCGGGAAAAAGTATTATAATATCTGTGTTTTACTTATTACAAAACTCAATAGCATCTAGTTTGCTTGGAACATGAACCTGTAGGTGTGTTTTGAATAATATATTTGTTCTGTTTCTTTGGTCGAGAGTTTTGGTCACGTGCTGACGCTATCTTTTGTAGGGAAAAGAATACTGCTGTTCGAAGTGTGATCTGATTTCACATTCGCTCCTTCCAGAACAGTATTGGAAATGAGTCGGAGATTTTTAACTATAGAAGCATTTGTGTATTTAAGGCCATTGGCTGATGAATATGATGATAGTGATTTTTAAATTATAATATCACCACATGTTCCAAAAATTGTCGCTGATGATTAAAAAAGTTGATGATGCCTGCAGCAGCATTGAACATGGTCATGTTGCTTTTGACGAAAAGATTCAAGAAGAAGATGGAACAATTGAAATTCTAAAAGAAAAAAGATGCTGCTGAATATGTTTCAACACCTACATGGACTAATTGTGCACCAAAATTTTCATCAGCTCCTAATTATTTTACGGATATGATTTCAGGAAAATCACCTTGAAACTTCTCGAGATGATGGCTGAAAATGTGATTGTCCAGCCATGGTAGATGTTAACAAGCATGCTTGACAGAAAAATACTCACGATTTTTGTCTAAAATGCGATGAAATTTAACAAGTTTTGGGAATTATTTTTTGTAGCGGATGTTACTTTTTACTCAGAGAAAAAATGTACTGGGGAAATGCTTCTGATACTGGAACAACGCTTGTTAGTCAAACAATGTCAAGAAAGCGATACTTAGATATCAAGAGTTATTTATACTTCAATGGCAATACTGCTATTGATCCAGATCGCTATTAGAAAGTACGTCCAAATTAGAAATTGTTGAATCAAGTTTTTTAACAGTTTGGTATGTTTTCTGAACATTTAAGTAATGATGAAAGAATAGTCCGCTATTTTGGAAGACATGGATGCAAACTGTACATGAAAGGAAAACCCGTAAAATTTGGATACAATCTAAGGATACTCTCATCTTACGATGTATATCCCTCTCGTATTATACCATATCAGGCAGTAAACCAATTATGAAAACAAATGTAGCATGACTATGAAAAGAAATCATTAGCCCAACCAGTCGTTGAAAATTGGCTGTCTTTTGTTGAAACTCCTGCAAACCACAAAATTTATAAGGGTAACATTTTTACATCGTGTGATCTTTTTGGTCTCTCAGAAGCAAGCGTTTCTTTGCTACTGAAACAGTTAAGGAAAATAGAATGACAAAATGCCCTTTAATAAAATTGCAGCTGTTCGATGGATTGACAATAGAGTTGTCTCATTGATCACCAATTTTGCTGACAAAAGAGGCTTTAAAAAAGTAAAAAGAAGAATGAAGGGTGGAAGGGAAAAAAGCAGAAAGTAGACATACCATTGTGCGTTGTTTCGTATAATTTGTACAAAAATGGTGTAGATTTGTTGGACAATCTCATAAAAACATATTTTTCATCCATGCAAGAAAAAAGTGGTATTGACCATTATTAAAAAATGCATTTGAGACATCACTGGTTGCACTGGTTTAGAAACAATAAAAACGTTTCCTCCAGAACAAGTTGTAGAACTCCTCGAATTTCTTCGACACTTTACAATAGCTTACCTGGGATTGTGTGTACCTCGTAATGTAGAATGAATGAGTTTGGGCATTCGAAAAAAAATACAGATTACTTCAAATTCCAAAGTGAACACTTTCTAGTAAATGGAAAACAACGCCAATGACAGCTTATAAACTGTACAAGAAAACCCTTAACTATTTGCCAAAAATGTAGTTTAGGACTTTGCTTTGAATGTTTACTACCATTTCATGTAAACCAAGATGCTTGAATGCAAAGCATGTAGTAGTGGATTGTACCATCGTCCTATATATAGGACAGCTTGCAAAAAGGCAACCGATAAAGTTTTCTTAAGTTTTTTAACTCTATATTTTTGCTTGATGTCTCATTACTCTATGAAAGAATTTTTTGGAAAAATATTAATTTTTTCTTAATGTGGTAAAATATGGGTTAATTACTGATCACGACGCTCGAAATAGGTCAGAATATGGATTAATATTATGTAATACGTTAGGGTCCTTCATGCCACTAACCCTCTGAACAGCAAACTTTGTTTAAAAGGTAATTTTCTACCAATTCTGCTATTAACAGGTAAAGAGTACGTTTGGAGACGAACTGTCGTAGAGAAATATAGGGCATTCGCGGTATATCCTTCTTACAAACAATGAGAGATTTATGTGAACACACAGCAAGAGTTGAATGTGTTGGAAATCAAATCCACACTGTCCACTTGACACAAGCACATTTTAACTCAACACCACCAATACAAAATCGTGTGCTGTTCAGAGTAGTCTACGCATGAAGAATGTTTATATGATTAAAAACATATACATGGACATAATCCAGCCCAATTCTTCCTATCTTCATACTGTCATGTTATTTGCGAATAATGTTGTATAATGCCTATGTCAAAAAATTCTAAAAAAATTATTTCAAGGAACATCTTTATTTTTAATAAGAATTTAATTTTTTGCTAGATTCCAAATGAATTCTTCGTGATAACGTAGGAAATAGACAGAAGCACTTGATCAGAATTGCCTATCCTACCCACGCATTCGAACTAATTAGAATCGTAATTTTCGTAGTTTTTGTTATCAATTCCAGCAATAGTGGTTGTGATAATAAACGAATGTTTGATTTCATCTTATTTTCTTTAAAAAGCTATGACATTGATTTATATGTTTTTCCATGACAAATTTAAATTCTCAGAAGAGATCCGTAATTAATTAGCAAATAAACTTTTTAATGACCTAATGATTAAATCCTTAAGAAAAGCCTTTAATTTTCTTTGAATAGATTGCTAGAAAAAACAGAAAATAAAATTTTCTTCTGGATGTCTTACTTTTTCTAACTTTATTATTCAGAAAACACAGTACTTTATATGCCTTGGCCATATATTCTAATTTTCATTCACCTAAAATGTATTTTTAATCTCGATTACTGCACAGGAAGGTTCAGTGTTTGAACCCCGATTCCACAAATAAAATCACCGTTATACGGGCCTGATGTGCTTTAAATCGGACTACGATTGTCAAATGCCTTAATGTTGGGGTTGTGTTAATGAATGTAGAGAGGGAGCCTGTTCTAATGCCGCTACGTCATTTGATAATGGTTCAAAAATTAATTAGTTATATGCTTAATTAACTTAATTTAATTACCTAATTAAAAATTGATTATTATTAATTATTTTTAAAAAATTAGTTATTTCTAAAATGGTCCGCTTGAAAACCAGTCATTAATATAAATGAAATGAAACTTTTTTAGATAAATATTATCTTGTAATTTTTATACGTTTTTTATATTGGGCTTTTAACATGATTTATTAAGCTTATATTGTCTTCAAATGTTTTTCAATTTCATGGTAAGTTAGTGCAAAATAGTTGTTTTATTTAGTAATATTTTTAATAATGAAAAGATTAAAGAATTTTTGCTGTTATTCTATATTATAAACGTAATCTATCTTTATTTAATATATTTAATTTCTTGCGTATATACGCTCATATTATTTATTTATGAAAGCTTCTGAAGAATCATTTTTATAAAAATATTGATACAAGCAAAATATTTCTGAAAATGTTATACGAAACGTCTCTTACAAAGGATCCGTTGCACAACAAAATGGGACATTTCAATCCAAAATGCATAAAAATTTAAATAGAAAGCAAAATTACATCATATTTGTCTGTGCTTTCTTATTTCTATTGCAGAAAACTATGTATATTGAGGTTCAATCCAAAACAACGAAATTTCAGATATCGTATCGAACCGACAACAATAGATTTTCTGCAGACGTCTAGACTACAGGTGTCCTCTGTTTGGATGACTGCATATTTGTGGGAACCTATTCATACGCAAGTAAAAGTTATCAAGAGGCTGATAGGAAAAGCACCTCTGCATTGAAAATTTCTCGGCAATGTATTTTTCTGCGTTATTCAGTTTTGGACATTCCTTCAAAATTATTTGTGAAATGTTACTATTGAAGAAACTGTCTATGCTTCTTTCTCTTTGTTATTCTTCATGGAAAATAAATAGTGGTTATAAGCAGGCGAATGAAGTACTTTGAATGAAGCTATTCTGTACTTTTTTCTTTTCCGACATATTTGAAAAGCCTTTGAATTTATTTCATATGGTCTTATATGTAATAAATTATAGAGGTATGGTAATAAATATTTCTATATTAGTGAAAGTTTTCAAGAGGCTGATAGGTAATGCACCTCTGCATTGAAACTTTCTCTAAAGTGTATTTGTCCGCATTATTCAGTTTTGAACACCCCTTCGAAATTATTTGTGAAACGTAACTACCGAAAAAAGTGTCTATGTTTCTTTTACTTTGTTATTTTTCATGAAAAATAAATGGTGGTCAATAAAATGCAAATGAAGTGCTATTCTGTAGTTTTTATGATCTTAATGTAATTTTTTAAATCATGACACATATAGTATATACACTCCTGCTAAAAAAATAAGCAACAAAGGCAAAAATTCAGAATAAAACAAAAACTATTTAATGGATATTGCATGAAAGTTGTACTCAAGGTATGTGTGGCACTACTAGACCACATATCAAACAATAAAGAAAAGACAAAAGAAAACACATATATTACGGCCATCGCGGCTCAACAGCCCAAATTGGTAGGCAGAATGTGCAATGGAAATAACACGCTAATAACGGGTAAGATACCCTCTAGCTGAAATGCATGCTTGACAACGGCGAGGCATGCTGGCAATAGTGTCGTCGATCGCTTGTTGTGGCAGTAATGCAAATTCCTGTAGTAAGGCTTGTTGGAGCTCGTGGAGGGTGCCTGACGGCACACTGCGACCTGCAATCCGTCTTCCCAACATGTCCCACACATGCTCTATTGGATTCAGATCCGGTGATCTAGCAGGCCACGCCATCTGTGGAATGGTTTCACTTTCCAGATAACTCCGCACCAATCGTGCTCTATGCAGGCGGGCGTTATCGTCCATAAATATTGCGTCGGTACCCATTGCAGCGATAAAAGGCCGCGCAAGAGAGTGTAGGGTTTCGTCGCGATATAGGACAGCTGTTACGGAACCCCCAGCGAATACGTAGAGATCGGTTCGGCCGTTCCCTGTCTATCCCTGCCCAGACAAGTAACCCACCATCTCTGTAATGGTCTCTTTCAGTGCTCCTTAACCTTTTTATCGCCGTGGACCGATCAACGTTTGATAATTTTACCGCAGCCCACTGAGGGTAGGACATTGATTGTTTATATTTTAGATTGTTTTGATTTAATGATTTTAATTTAATTGTATTTAAACATTAAAAAACATTTTTTTAATAATTGGGGAGATAATATTTTTTAATAAACAAATATTTAAGCATATTCAAAATAAAATACAGTCACACCAAAAAATGAATATAAAGTGATTTAACATTTTAACTCACTAGAACGCTAAATCAATGAGAACCCTGAGCTTGTTTCTTTGCAACGAGACTGTTTCATCTGGGGGTAAGAAATCGATCACAAGATTTGAAGGAAGACAAACAAGTTGAATAAAAGCTTATAAAAAAATAATTTAATGTTCCTTGGTCGGCCTGGTACCATTTGATCCACGGACCGGTACCGGTCCGCGGCCCGGGGGTTGGGGACCACTGGTCTCTTTCGACGATGTTTGGCGCCCTATAGCGTGTCCCTGGCTCTCGCCATATCATTGCCCTTCGGGAATCGTTCTGGATGTTAGATCGAGACTCATCCGTAAAGAGTACGTGGCCCCACTGATCTGGTGTCCAACTGCGATGTTCACGGGCCAATGCAACCGCGCTCTGACGTGCGCTGGGGACAAAGGCACAGAAACAACAGGTCCTCGTGCGAACAGTACTCCTTCATGCAGTCTGCGCGACACAGTTTAGCAGGATATGGGCCTTCCTGCAGCAACAGAGAGCTGCGACGCCAGCTGTCGCGCTGTTAGTGTCCTCCGGCGTCTGGCACATTGCAACAGGTAGCGATCGTTTGCCGTTGTGGTTATTCTCCGGTGTCTAGACCTACGTCTTCTACTGGCATTTTGATCCCTTTGGTAATGGTTCCACAGCCTATGGATGACACTACTATGCACATTCAGCTCTTTGGCAACAGCAGATTGTCTTGCACCAGCTTGCAACATACCGACAGCCCTCCAACGCATCTCATCGTGCAAATGGTTTCTTCGACTCATGCTCTCCGCTTTGGCTATCTCGGATCGCTGCTTGCGAACTGAAGCATAGGTCCTGCAAGCCTCTTTTAAAGGCGTTGCGGTGTGACTGCAAGGATGTGTTATGCTAATTTTGGTTGCCCATTTGCATTCGGTGATGCATCTACCTCATACGTAAATTGATTGCGTTTTGCGTGTGTACAGCGTCTTTTCTTGTTTGTTGCTTATTTTTTGAGCAGGAGTGTATAACAAATGATAAAGGTATACTAATAAATATTTCGTATTATTTTAGAAGTAAAGAAATCACGTTTCTCACTAAATATTCTTTACGTTACATATTACTTTATTACATTTTTAAATCAAATGATACAATATTGCATTAAATTCAGTCAAATAATTACAAAATTCGTATGAAGCTAGTCATTTCAATATAAGTTTCTAATAATTTATAATAATTTTAAAAATGCATTTTCTTAATAAAATGTGTTACGTTCTTTTAAAACATTATACATAAACCAATACCTGCATTAAAAAAGTATTTTAATGTTTATACCGCAATTGTGCCGAGGAATTAAATTTTAAGTATAATAATTCGTAATAAATACCTAAAAATATTCTACTTCAGTTTATGTTCTGTATTCTTTTTTTTTAAAAAAATTCACATAAAAATATTTCACTTCTTTTAAAGAAAAATGAAAGATGCTTGAGACTGATATCCTGAAAATAAAACATACCTTTTTTCATTGAATAAAGAGATTTTATCAAAAGACTTATGGGATTAAAGCATCATTTAAGCTTATAAAATGTTTACTTAGTTAAAATTTGCATTTTAATAGTGAGCATTTTTAGCCGGACCAGTTAGATTTTTTTAAGCGCTTCTGCTTTTTTTTTTCCTTTTTCGCATATCTCTCTGTCGTTTATTTATGACAGATTACGATATCTAGTTACGTTCGATTCCTGTTGCAAAACAAATCAGTAATTTTAGATGATTTAAGAGCAAATTCTTCCCTAATAGTGGTTATAATAATCTAAATAAATTATGAATTCCAAGCTCAAATTGACTTGTATAAAAATAAATGTTGTTTTGAATGGAATAAATCGAAAATAATTAAGAAAATGTTGCTGTAAAAGCTTTTAAATATATTAAATTTAATTGTTCAGTATAATCTCAGGCTATCATCTCGATGATTTTTGGTAAATTTTGGGTAAATGGATAATGGATGAAGCATACAAACAAGGGTGGATAATGTAAGAAAGATGTCTCATAATTCCTTAAACATCGTTGAATCTTACTAAAGAGTTATTTTCCAATTTAGAAATCAACTTTTAACTAAAAAATTCAAAATAATGATGAATTTTTTTTAAATATTGGAATAATTTGAGTGACTCTTTGATTCTCCTTAATAGAAATGGCATATATCGCGAGTATGTTGTGTTTTGTGTAAGTAATCATAAATATAATGCTCTGTAAATCTAAATCGCATTGTTGGGCTAGATTTTTTAACTGTTAAAATATCGTAATTCTTCTAACTAATTTCATAAAAGCACCAATTAATGTAAATAAAGATAATTTCTTTAATATTTGCATTTGATGTCTCAGAAGGAATGTGTATTGATGAAAGTTTGAATAAATTTGTGTGTTTGTTATTTTTCGTTCATCGAAATTGAACAATTGAACATCGAGATTGAACACGAATGTATGCCATGTCAGAAGATGGAATCTTAGAGAGATAGAAATATTTTCCTAAAGATTTCATTTAAAGGGAAAAGCTTAATCAACTCTGAGGCCATAGAAAATCCAATAAAATATCATTGAAAGTTCATCTGTAAAATGTCGTGATTGTGATAAATTCATTATTTATAAAGATATACTTCAAACACAATAAGCATTCTGAAAATATTACTTTAATGCCGAATGTAATTTAAAATTCATTCAAGTATACAATAAAAATCTATAATTTATTAAATGTAGTTAAAAAATCCCAGAGCTTTGATCCATGTCTCAGAGTAAAGAGCTTGAATTATATACTTTGGCTCAACTTTTTACTGCAGCAGGCTATCGGCTGTCATCAAGCATTTAAAATGTAAGCACATAATTTTTAAATATGTTTCATTAAGTCAATTTATGCTGACGTGATACATATCGAATGATCCTGGCAGATTTTATTTTAGAATCAACGGCTCATCTTGCGGAAGGAAAAGTGACATTCCATCACAGCCCAGCATAAGGCACCATGCAGTTAAATGCCATGCGCAGTTGCCGTTGTCATGTGACTTTGCCGTCGCGTGAATGGACTCCACTGATTTAATGACGCATTGTACTTGATTCTTCTGAGACATAAAAATTGCTGAGGATATAGTTATAACACTTAACCGAAAAAAAATTAATGAAAATTTGTAAATTCTCCCGTATTATTTCATAAAATAAACAGAGAGGTTGAAATTGCAATAATAAAGACCTTATTAAATTAGGTGTCTTAACCCTGTGACTGTGTATTTTTTTAAATCACTGTTTAGATTCAATGTGTTCAAATACCGTTGAGGCAAGCGAGTTTTTAATAATATGCGAGTTAAGATTTATTAGTATAATATGATCCAACGCAATAAAAGTACTGAGTAAACACATCAGCCTGTGAAACTCGCAGGATGCAGCAGAAAATAAACTTGCTTCCAACATGCGGAAATCGCGGGACAGGCAGTCAGAGGGTTAATCCAGACTACATTTGAATGAATAACATTAAAAATAAAATAAAACAGACTTTTTTAGACTATTGATCCTAATACAGGATGGGTTTGAGTACATCAGTTTTGGGTAGTGGATGGCTTTAAGAAAGAAATAACGTAAGGCTTCTTAAACTATAGGTATTGACACTGGCTGGGTTTGAGTGCATGAGTTTCAGGATCATGAATATATCGATCTTTAAAATATTATGTTTTATGATCTGAAGAGTATTCAATATAAGTGAGCAAAGGTAAAGAAAAATCAATTTAGTTTGCACCGTTTGATTATACTCTTCAAAATGTATGCAGTTCAGACTAAATATTTTTATCATTATGCAATCCACTATTTGCCTGTTTTTGCGGTAATGGAAACGTTTCCCTCATAAAAGAAAGCGCGAATGGATAAACTATATGCAGTCATGCATTAGCGAAAAAAAAATTAAACTTCCAATTAAAATACCGAATTCAAAACATTAAACTTTCCAAATTAGTTAAAGCTGTTATTGAAAGACGCAATTTTAATTGCTCATGAAAAAACCCATCATTTCTATTGATCTGACGGCATTTACCTCAAATAAACATTTTTAGAATAATCCTTTAATATAATTCATTCAGTTCTACCACGAGAACCAATGTTTCTTTGTAGAGACAAATAGCCTCGAACTAAGACAAGAATTTAATCCATTAGAGTCTCAATTAACAACTTTTGCAGAGCATAGACACAAAGTGAAACAGACTCTGTCGGAAGCCCTTTGCCAGAATTGTCTACAGTACTCATTTATTTACGTTCCGAACAGGTGTTGCAAAGAGAAAGGGTCTAGTCGCTGCCACTCGCTTTTAATGCTGCTACGTTTAATGAATAATATAAGCTCGTAAATACTGCTAAGAATTTATTTTTGGAATATATACGTGAATGAGGAGCTGTAGTAAAAGCATTCTTTCCATTTGTTTCTTCTAATGGAATAGATAAATGCTTTTAAGTTTTTTTTTGTGGCATTTTAAAATTACTCAATGGTTTCTGATTTTTGTAACATTTTATACTTGCTTTAAAAATGTGCTTATACCAGCGTTTACTTTTATTATTCAATAATTTATTCTTGCCTTAATAACGTTATAATTAACTTTTAATACTAACTTAAAAGTTTGTTGTATTGTTAAATATCAGAAAGATCTATGTGATTGAATGTTTTAATTTTTGAGGAAATTAAAGCTACCAATTTAATTAAAGAATAATGCACATTAATGAATTTATAGCATCACGTTTTCACATTTTGTGTAAAGCTCTCCTCTAGTCTTTACATGTTCGGAAGTAAAATTGTACTTAAAAAATTAAGAAATGATTCTTTAAACTAGTACGACTCCAAATTGAAAAGAAAAGAAGCAAAATTTCAAAATAAATTGTACGGATTGAGTTTTCTCTAAATTAATACTGATGTAAAACTCTTTTTAAAGTACTCGAAAATGATGTAAGATCACGGTGAGCTTCATCGCAGTCTCTGTTCCATAAATTCTCGAGTGACTCGTTTCCATCAAATTTCTTTCCCTGCACATAAGTTTTATGCACGGTAAGTTTCTCAATGGAAGTCAAAAGTCCTATTTTAATGTGGCAGGGAAATTTAAACAGTTGAATGTTAGCCCAGTGTCATCTTTTGATCACAGTTCAAAACTTCTTGATGAGTCCCAAGTAACACTACTGACAATTCATTAGATGACATTAATCTGATTAATCGAATGAAGGACTGTGCGATTTAAGAGACTAATCTTCCGTTCCTTTCAAATGTTCAACAGAATTCAGCAGTCTTAACCCGGGAGGACGTGCGGGGGTCATTTTATGACCCCAAGCCCTCAGCAAACTCCGATTCTTAGAAAAACAGACACCTATCCATTCCTTTCTTTTTAGTAACTGAGTTAGTCGCACAAATGCCTTTTCTGAGTATTTAAAAAGTATTTCCTGATTTTTTTTCTTCCCCTAATACACGTTTCGTCAGCTACTGGGGATATAGAATGACTCCGCGCGTCCTTCCTTTTGTTCCACAGACCAGTTATTTCACGAGGCTGATAACGTCATTGTGATGATGTACTTTTCGAATCGAATTACACTGACGGAAAAAAATCCCAACACCAAGAAAGCGTTGTGCTAGATAAACGAAATTTGATAGGTATGTTTATACATATGGAAGATGACGTCTATTCAAATTTCGAGCTAGGCGCTAGTAGCGCCACTATGAACATGCAAATCGGGTTTGCTTTAAATACGCACTGTAAAGTTCGTGAGCGTTATTTATAGTTGAGATTTGACGTAGTGAGTTGATGTTAGTAAAGAATGCCTTTAAGAAGACGAAGTAGCCATTAGAAGCCATTATCAACAGCTCACTGAGTTTGAACGAGGTCGCGTAATATGGCTGCGAGAAGGTGGATTTTCTTTCCGTGATATTGCAGAAATACTTAGCAGGAATGTATCCACTGTGCATGATTGTTAGCAGCAGTGGTCAAGGGAAGGTACTGCCTCAAGAAGACCGGGTCCCGGGCGGCCATATGGCACTACTGAGAGGGAAGACCGCCGTGTTCGGCGTATGGCTGTAGCGCATCGTACTGCGTCTGCGGCAGAAATTCGAGCTGCAGTTGGCACCACAGTGACACTCAGTTACTTCAAGGCAGCTCCGAGCCAGACGTCCTGTAGCGTGCATTCCACTGACTCCAAACAACTGCCGTTTGCGACGTGAGTGGTGTCAAGCTAGAGCTCATTGGAGGACGGAGTGCAGATCTGTTGTGTTTTCTGATGAAAGCCGGTTCTGCTTTGGTGTCAGTGATGGCCGTTTGTAGGTTGGAAGGAGCCCAGTTGAGCGCCTGCAACAAATATGTCTGCGGCCTAGACACATTGGACTTACACCTGGAGTTATGGTCTGGGGAGCAATTTTCTATGACAGCAGAAGCACTCTCGTGGTTATCCCACGCGCCCTGACTGCAAATTTCTACATCAGTCTGGTGATTCATCCTGTTGTGCTGCCATTCACTCACAGCATTGAAAGGAGTGTTTTCCAACAGGCTAACACTCACCCTCATACCGCTGTTGTAACCCAACATGCTCTACAGAGTGTCGACATGTTGCCTTGGCCTGCTAGATCACCAGATCTTTCTCCAATCGAGCACGTATGGGACATCATTGGACGACAACTCCAACGTCATCCACAACCAGCATTAACCGTCCCTGTACTTACCGACCAAGTTCAACAGGCATAGAACTCCATCCCACAAACTGACATCCGGCACCTGTACGACACAATGTATGCACGTTTGCATTGCTTGCACTCAAAATTCTGGAGGTTACACAGGTTATTAATGTACCAACATTTCACATTTGAAATGGCTCTTCTCGCGCTTACATTAACCTGTGATCTTGAAACTTTAATCAATTCAGTATGTTACCTAGACAAATGTATTGCCGAAATTTCATTACTCTACAATAATTTTTTCTTGGTGTTGGGATTTTTTTTCGTCCGTGTATTTACCTACTGCAGACAATGCCTATTTCATGCGAAAAAGAAATTGAGCGTTTACGTAAACTACTTGCTTAAGTTGAAACTGATGAAGATTCAATCTTTGACAACGAAGTCAATGGACCAGAGGATGTTTTAGAAGAGAATTTTTCAGATCATGAATGCTTCAGCGAATATGATACGGAATCAGAAGAACAAGGAGATTTTGGAAATGAAGAAGTGAATAACACGGAATGGTTTTAATTAAAATATAGAGTAAAGTGGAGGGGAAAAATTTAAGGCAGTATATTTGTTCTCGTTGTCATAATATTGTGTCGCGCTTACCTGGAACAAAAGGATCAGCGAAAGATGTGACAAGCTCTGTGAAGAGTTGGGAGTTATTAATCAATGATAACATGATATAGTTAATGGTAGAGGGCACAAATAAAATCGAGAAAGGCTCACCAAACTTTTCACTTGAAAGAGATGCACGAAAAACGTGCCCTCTAGAAATCCGTGCTTTATTAAAGGATAATAATGGTGTAGATTTTATTTGTGTTAAGCACTGTATTCTTAATGTCCGAATGTCAAAATCATTATTTTTCGAACTAAAAATACAACGTAACGGCGCAGGGTTGAATTTCAGTTTGGGGTCATTCTATGATCCCAGAGGGTCTTAACGTTCGCAAAGGAGTCGAGCGTTCTCTAGGGTTAAACCAATACAACAGACCGATATTAGAGTTTTGCATAAGACCAGCAGCAAATATATATCCGAACCTGCCGTAATCAACTAAATTGCGTATGAATTTGCTCGAGAAATTCGTATGCACTCTCCAGTATTCATTTATAGTGAAAGAAATGTATTCGATTCATAGTTATTGAAAAAAATATATTTGAATAAATTAATAATATTATTATATCTTTCTGGCAATGTAAAATGCAACGGAAGGGATTTATTTCAAATGGATTAAACTCTCTTGCATTTAATCATATTAAATTAAATCCTTTCTAATGCATTTCAGAAGCTTACAATTACTTCATATTATAATCTTACAAATCATAAATTCGTGCAAAGAAATTAACAAATTAACGTTTGAAATTAAAATGCTGCTTATAAATTAAAAGCTTATAAAAAGAAAATAAGCCTCCTTGTATACGTCAGACAATAAATTTAAATTTCTTATTTAACAGCACTCTTAATATCTATTCGTAACGTATCGAATTAAATCCTTTAAATCTTCATAAGAATATCACAGAAAAATGAATAAAATGCATTGGAAAAATATATGTGTAGAGCGAATAATGAGGTATTTCACTTTTTAAGAATGATCCTAAAAGGAAATATTTTAATTCATTCAAATGCATGAATTGAAAATGTCTCAATTATAATACAAATTAAATTCTGAATCATGATAAAAATGCTGATAATTTTGTTTTTGAGGTTGCATTTTATTAAATATTTTGTTTTATATTTACAATGTTAATCTGTAGCTTAAGGAGATTTCAGAATATTATGTATTTTCTTTATTTTTCGCTATTCTGCATCAATGTTTTCATAAAGAAAATTCAAGTCAAAACTGAAGAGAGATACATTAGAGTTGAATAAAGTAAAGAGTATATGCAAAAAAGGGAAGAGAAAAGAAGTCAAATTAAATAAAAGCATTTTTTAAAAACAAACATTTCTTAATGTACTTAAAAATAGAATAGAATAGAATTATTTTCTCCTTTTTAGTCTGTAATTTATAATTCATTATTATAGATATTTTGGAATCTTGACATCAAATTTTCTGAAATTGCCCCTAAGCGGAATCGACATGTAATTAAATTAGTCCATTAACAGATAATTATGTTCTGAAAATATTAAAATAGTACATTATCATAAAGAACATACAAGTGTGCAAAATTTCAAAATATTCTGCCATATCAGGAAGTGAGCGAAAAATTGGTTACAAAATTCTATCTTTCAAAATTGAAACGTGGCAAATTAGATTTAGTTTTGGTTATATTAACGTCCTGTTTAGAAGCAACACGAGGGCTGTTTTGGGATGGAAGTCGTAATTTCGAACCCCGGTCAGATGACGAGGACGACACCTGAGCTGGAACCCCCTCTCCAAACTTCCACACCGTACCAGCGGGAGGACGTTTGACCCCCTACGTATGATTTAACGTGAAAAAGACCCAGTACACGCCAGATCTTCAGTGGAATCGGGTAAAATGAAGTTAGTAATTACACAAAACAGATAAGGGAAAGATTTTAAATCGACACAGCTTTTTCACAACTGGATATTTAATAACCAGCTTTTATTTTGTTTTTCTGGTGAGTGGGAATAATGCCCTTTGGAGAAACAAAAAGATCTAGAAAACAGAAAAAAAAGAGTCAACTCCTAGCAAAAATATTTGAACATAAATCTGGGATTATCATACCTGGACTCTATCAGGCCCCCAGTATTAGAGCAAGTTATTTGATGTTGAAGTTACAATAACAAATTTTCTAAATTAGACCAGTGTTGCATATGATGGCAATTATTAAACTTTTTGAAAAGCAAAAATGGATTACGAAAACCTCAATGTCATGTAATGATTAGAGTTTTAAGTTTCTTCGTACAGTACTACTTGCAGATTTAGCTATCGAAACATATAGCCAAGACTGCAACCTATTTGTTTCGATTTGGGCAAGGTTTTGCTTGCATCAATTTGCAAGTATTCTATCCTGAAAAACTTATAATGATTCTATTAAAATTTCTGTTGTTTTTTATAGATATACATATACACAAAGAAATCGCATATATTAAATTGACAATTCTTTTCAAATAATTTCCTTCAAATACTGTATGTAAAAATTAATATGTCCTTAGTGTAAATTAATATGCAATTAATATGTACTTAAAACTAATATATAATTAATACTGTAAGTAAATATTAAAAGGAGCATTATAGCTATTTCAGAAGAAACATCGGTCTTATTTCAGCCTTATGGATACTTGCTTCGAGTTAATTTGTCATTTTCCCATCATCTAACGATCAAGGAGTAATAACAATTTTTTCCATTGAAATATGTTTTGGCACACTTCCATTTCGTTTTGTTACTACGTGCAAAAGCCGCAATCATCGTAAAACACCTGATTCAAGGGTAATGTACTCAGTGTGAGATATTCAATTCTGATAAAATTCTCTTTTACAAATCTCTTTCTCTCCAATTTCACAATGGACAGGAATGACAGTACACGTTAATTTTAGAGATAAATTAGGTAAATGAATCAGTGATATTACTAACACAGCCCTACAAGGTACGGTTGATAAAATAATTTAACACTTTTTTCTATCCGATATTTTACAGCACAGATGCTTAAGCAAATTTTATTTTACCGTGAAAAATTCAAAAATTAATTGATGAATAAAAAAAATTGTTTAAAATAGTTATTTAGCTTGTTTCAAAGAATTATTTGATTTAGGAGAATTATAGCTATTTTTTACTAGAAAGATTTTGGAATCTGGCGGAAGAAAACTATATAATATGTTATCCAACAGCCGTTTTAAGCATTTTATATTCGATACCCTTTTGCGACACCATTTCTGACAGGAAAAAATTTTACACTTCCGAATTAATTAACATTGCAAAAATGCACGTATGTGAGGCGATATTTTATGACAATTGAAAAATAAATGAGTTTAATCGGGAAATTCTTACTTAGTGTCTTAGCCAACATACTATGTATGTTTCTTTTATCACTCACTAGCCACCTTCGGTTGCCAGCTTGTTCTCCGTGAATATGATTTCAATTGAATCTTGCTTCCTTTTATATTCATAGTTCCCTTAACAATGCAATTTTAAACTTCAGATTGTGGTAGATAATTAATCCATGTTCTTTTAGAGGCTTGCGCCTCTTCTGTTCATTGTCTACATAGATGTCCCTAATGGAGTTAAATAACTGACCATGTCATGTAACATCTAATTGCTCGTTGTTGGAACTATCTATACTTTCTGTTCCTCTTGTAAACTCTGCATTTGATTTCAACATTAAAATGACGTAGCACGTTTTATGGCTAGCGGTATGTTAGCTGGATTAAAACATGCCGAAAAGAGAATCAAAAGACAGCAACCATAATCATTCAGCTTACTGGATATATTTCTGAATAAACTTAATATCTCAGAAAGCTTGGTTTAGAAATTCTTCCAAAATCGTGATGAAAAGATATATGAAAGGAAAATGTATCATGATATTACCTCATCTTTCAACAATGAAAGAGAAACACAAAATTAAATATTTGTTTAAACAATGAAAACGGTTTGAATTGCGTTGCAACAATGAAAAGTATTTTTGTAAAGTATGCCAAAAAATATATTTAAAAATTTATTAAAATTAGAGGAAAGCTTGTACGGCAACTTAATTTATATGATTTGAAAGGTAGTTTTTTGCGCTTTCAGATGACGTAAAAATAAGTTTTGTGCTGTAATATTTTCGGAAGTTATTAAGGAAAAGCACCAAAATTTAGCTTAATTTTTAATTAATAAAATTCTAATTAAAATTTCAAACAAAGGGCTCCGAGGTGCACTTTCTTATCCTCCAAACTATATTTGTGCCAATTTTCGTAGCTCTAGGTCCAGGGGTCTTCCCTGTGGAGGGCCAACATACACACACATTCTCTTTTATAATTAGTAGACATATTACAAAATCGAACAAAAGACATGGTGCCAGAATTTCTGCAACCCCTAAAATTATATAAGGTGTCCCTATAAAGGGTCGTTATTAATAGTTTAAGAAGCCATAACTTACAGCATCCGAGAATAAGACTAGTTTTCGTCGTTTTAATTTTCTCATTGATGAAACATTGAAAGAAATCATGAGTTCTTCTAATTCATAATTAATGTGTAACTGAGCACTTTGTTATAACGCAAAACACTGTATTATAAAACCAGGAGATGAAGAACTCTTCTTAAACCTTTAATCAATTTGAGTTTTATTGCTCTAATTTCTCGGCAGGAGGAATATATCACTTCTTTTTAATCTTTCCCTTCTAAGGTGCGCCGACGACATCAAGTAATGATACGGTATCATGTGCATGTCATTAAAAGGCACTTGCGTATTTAGTGATGTAAGGAGAAAGTAAGTTTAAAAAGTTGATTCCTTGGAGGGCTTTGGTGTAGCTAACTCTAATTGACCAAACTTGCAGCTTTAATTACTTAATTAACGATTTATTGTATTAGCTTACTCTTTTTATCAATTACAAAACTCTTAGAATTACGGATAACGTGATCCGCAATTACATGAAGTGCTTAAACCATTATTAGCGGCGGAATAATAGCGACACCACGTGTTAAGGCGCAAGAAAATTATTTAAAAAGTGTGTGATGAATTTGCATCCCTCTAATTGTAATTTTTTATATCATCTGAAAACCTTCTAGTAGAATTCAAGTAAAAGGAAATATAGAAAAGGCATAGCTTTATCATAATCCGAATAAATCAAATGAAGATTCATTTAAATCATTTGTTAGACGCGCCGAATTATTAACAGCGCAAGGTTAGGATATGTACATTATCTATATTCTGGCAAATAAAATATTTATTTTGTATCATGCAAGAATTTTAGAGTTACTTTTCAAGTTTGAATTTCAGATTGTTTATGTATTTAATGATGGTTTTTTCAAAATAAAAGTTGATAGTTAACTTAAATGAAATTAAAAGCATGTGAGAAATAAATAAGATTTTTTAATTGTATTTCTAAACATACATTATTAGACGACAAACATTATTAGACAAAGAATAATGCTCATTAAATGTTTAGAAATTAGTTTTAGTAAAAAATTTTATATAATATTATCCTTTTACTTTTTGTCCCTTGAAACCTATTTCAAGCGGGTTTGTTTAGTAAAAAGTGCTTCTATGTGCATCGACTGTTTTTAAATTAAGACTTTTCTGTATTATATCATTTTTTTTGCTTAACTATACAAAATATGAAAAAGTTGCCTTTCTTTTTTATTTAATTAACCATTCACAACAATATTGCAATTGCATTATAATTTCTTGATTTCAAAATATTTATTTTTATTCATTTATTAAAGTTTTCCGACTTTATTAATCCGTTTATTAAATCCGACTTAATATGATGCATTTTATTAATTAATGTACGTCCATTCAAGAAACTTTGACTTCCTTGAGTTTCTTCAAAATCTTGTGAATTTTATTCTATAATCCTTAATTGAAAATAGTTCTTTTATTTTTTATTTAGTATAGATGGGAGTAAATAAAATTTCAGATCTTTATGAATCGTCAAATAAAATACATCGATCAAAAGCATACATTGTTTTATGATTCCGTTAATATTAATTTATCTCTTATTTCAAACCACAAGAACACAAATAAAATATAAATCGCTTGAAAAATTGTCCGTCTTCAGAAGAAAGAGAAAGATTCAAACCAAGACACGAAATTTAAATAGATTCTGTGCTTCTTTTCTTAAAATCCGTAACCTGCCATTTTCTTAAGCGGCATGTTGATTGCAGGCCTATAAACGATCGTCCTACTTTTTGTTCTCTAGCCATCCCACTTATTCGATTAAATGATAAATGAATGTCTATCTTTCAGAAGCAAGAAATTTATACACAAGATTTCCAATCTGATTCTATCCTGCTTAAAATAATGATGTGGAAGAAAGAAAGTAATTATTCATATGAATTTCATTATTCAAAACATAATTAGAATTCATGCACTTGAAGATCTTCACACATAAAAGTTTTGAGATGCGATCGCCTATGAAAAGATTATATACCAGTCTTATACGATGTGTCCTGCCGCTGACCCTTCCTACATACACCTCAAATCGTCACATGGGGCTGCTAATTCCAGTATCAATGCAGGAAACGGCGTGCGTGTAATCGTATTTATTGCAGTGTTTTAGCTCAACCATGCCATGAAATGTTACTTTATTTCAGCTTTAACCTTATCGTCGATAAGGTTACTTCTTTAGAATCAGAACTCAAACTTCATGCCTTAGGATTGTTAGCCTTTCTCTCTTAACATTTGTTACCCCCACAAATACCGCATTATTTCCTTATAGTTTTTATTCCATGTACTGAATCTGGAGAGTCAAAAGTAAGCATACAATACAAGCTAATTATCTGCCGTGAGAAAGAGTAGACTGAATAAAATTTTTTATCACTCGAGATCATTTTGATACTATACATTTCCAACTCCAAATTGGCAATGGTGAGTAGGGTTCATGTAATACAATTCGAATAAATTCAGAGGCCTATTAAATTAAGGTATGTTAAACCTTTTATAAAATTATCTTTATAGAAATCTTTTAGACACATGATGTAACTGAAAGCATTTAGAGTGCTGTTCAAACTTATTAGAACGGACTGTTAAAATTTCATCTTTTGTTTATAAAATTTTAGATTCTTGATAATTTGCTATTTTATTTTGATTTTCTAGAACCTTATTTCATTATCCATAAATGGATTTAAGTTTTAATTATTTTATGAAATATCACTGCATCTTATAACGAGTTATTGTTAGCTGTTCAAAATATCGTATCGAATGTTCGTATATTCTAGCTGTTCAAAATTATTCGAACGACAATTGACGTGGGTTATATTTAAATGAATACGAATTGGATTTGTTTATATTTTGGTAAATTTTAATAATTTTAACATATTGATTTATTTGGTAATTTATCTTTTTGGTTATGAAGCAGTCAAGCTAACAGTAATGCTCAAGAGCTAAAAGCTTTCTTTTGATCTTCGCCACCACACCACAACAATGAAGATCGAAAGGATGGGGTATCATATGAAAACCTAAAAAAGTATAAATTGTCAATGTTGGGTATCTACTATCTGTGCAAGAAGTATGAGACGACAGGATCCATCGAAAACAAGAAAGGGCGAGACAGAAAACCGAAAACAATTACAAAAGAAGACTCTATGAATGTAAGATTTGCACAGAAAAAGAGATATATTTCGTAAAGAGAGAACGTGAAAGACTTGAAATTGAATGTGTCATCTCTAACAATTTGCCTTATAATCAAAAACTCATTGTTTCTGTATCCAAGGAAATAAACCATACAATCTCAATACAAAATATGACAATGTGATAAGCCTTTGCAGAAGAGCACATTTCGAAGGTTTCAAAATTCTGGGACAGTGTTTTATGGTCAAACAAAAACAAATGTGATCTTTTTGAATCACAAAAGTGTAAAAGAGTGTGGGGACGATCAGGTGAAGCTCTTAAGGTGATAAATATCCTACAGAGAGTGAAGCATTGATTCGGAAATGTGATGGTATGGGGTTGTTTCACTCTAAAGATGTTGATGAAATTGTGATGATCAATGGTTAAATGACTGTAAATATGTACGTTGATATTATGTCCCAAAATCTAAAGAAATCCATCAGAAATTTCAGTGTGGGTCGAAGGTATGTCTTTCAAAGAGATAATGATCTAAAACACATGTCAAAGATTTCCACAAACATTATTTCTCAAAAAACAAGATTAAGATACTGGAGTGGCAACCACAAAGACCAGACTTTAATCCAATCTAAAATTTATGATCAGTTTTTAATCAGAAATTTCTTTTTGAAGAGAGAAGAAATAAAAATCAATTTTTTCAGACGATCAGAAATGAATGGAGCAGTATAAACCAAGAGGCAGCCCAGAAACTGTTTGATAGCCTGAATCAAAGACGGAAAGCAGTGATTAGGGCCAAAGAAGGCCTATATAAACATTAAACACTGATATTTTATTTTTAAAAATTGCTATGTTAATTTTTTTTGTAAGTTTTTGGCCTTTCGAATAATTTTTAACGGCACAAAATTTAGAGTTATATGAAAATATTCCAATTCTGATTCATTTTGCGATAAAGTTTGAGTTCTAATGAATACGATTGAATTAATAATAAAATTAATATAATTGAGATGTAAATAAATAAATTTATTTTCTGGAATAAAAAGTGTAAAATTGCCTATATCGTTCTAATAATTTTGACCAGCACTGTACATTGAAATTCCCTTTAATGTCATTTATAGGGGCCACGGTGGCCTGCTGGTGAGGTTCCGACCCAGGGGCCAGAGGGCTCCAGGCTTGAAACCAGATTCCACCGAAGAACCGCCGTGTAAGGGGGTCTGGTGGACGCTAAACCTTCGGGGCCAAATGTGGCGCGGAAGCTCCGAGAGGGGGGTGCCAGCTCACACGTCGTCCTCATCAACTGACCGCGATTCAAAAGTAAGAAGTCCGTCCCAAAATAGCCCTCGTTTTGCTTCAAAATGGGTCGTTAATATAACTAAACTAATCTAAATTAATGTCATTTATATTATATGAAACTTATTAATTTTTATTAGAAAATTAATTCGAATAATCTGTTAAACATTTCCTCATTATTACTTGAAATCAATAAAATAATTCATTTGTGCATAGCTATAATTTTCGTTGCTGTCTCCGCTATGTTCGTTAGAAAATGCTTAATTAAGTGCTAGAAAATATATTAATTGCTTAGGAATCACAATTAAATGGTAAATATCGCATTCTATACGTCATCTATCATCTAACTGATAGTTGTCTTACGCTGTGCTGTGACGAAATAAATATCAAAAGCAGGGAATGCACAAAGGATGCTAAAATTAAATAGGTACTGCATACTTCACTTCTATCTGTTGAGCCTGAATGAATTCCTCGCGAGATTAGATAGTAACAGGTCAATTTTTAGTTTTCTTCGTACTAATGAAAATAATTTAAAAGAATTAAAGATATGAAGAATTGTCTTGATGTTCTGTGTCTTTCACTTATTTATATGAGAAACCGTCTCTCTGAGAGAAGCGAAATTATATTACGGATTTTCCTGAAGTAGAAAATAAAAATAAACGGAGGAGTAAGTTATAATTAAAATAGTAAGGTAGATAAATAAAAAGTAAAGAAAAAGAAGAAAGAGAATTTTAATTCCATAAAAATATTGAGTTGTTGCGGGGCAATTTTTTTAGCAAGCATTTCCAAATTTAAAATGCCACATTTTAGAAATATGAAGTGTTGAACATAAGGAAAACGTATATTTAATATCTTGCAGCTTTTTTTTATCTCATATTTTATAAAAATCTGAGTTTTAGTTTGATTTTTACTTAACTTCGTTACTCCGGTATGAACCTACACGAAATACGTTGCATAAGTTATAAAATAAATTAATTAATTCATTTCCTTAATTTAATTTAATTTATAAAACATTATCCTTGAACAAACAGACAGAAATTCTCGGAAAAGCGTAATTTAATTTCGTAGTATCACTCTTGACAAAATTCCAAGGAACAAAAAAAAAATAAAGATTAACTTATTCAGTAGCTTTTTTTAATAAAGGCACCTATTTCAAATCTAAGTTTTTATATATTAATCATTATTTTTTCCAAATAAAATCCGTATGTCTTGCCATTTTAATAAATAAACAGAACTGCGTAAAATAAGACTGAGAACCTTTATTTAAAACACTTTTTAAAAACTTTTATTCATTACTCTTAAATTGTTTTCTAGAATAATCAAATGTTAGGATAGCGAACTTTTAATTCTATCGAAAAGCATCCTTTAGATAAATGATTTTGTTTGAATTCAAATAATGAAAGATAAATGTTTTTTACTGTGAATTCAATGATCTGAATAATATCGAAAACACACTGCTGGAAGAAGGATTGATGAAATAAGGATGATAGCCAGAGTTTAGAAAAAGACAAATTATTTTTAAGTAATCTAGGGCAGAAAGCAATATATAAAGAATCTAGGGAATACCACCGTTTTCATAATTAAATTGAATGATGCTTTCCTGTTTATTATGATTAACCCAATAATACCCAAGTCGCACTTTATAAATAATATTTTGTATACTAATATTTTATATTAAGAAATAAACTGGAAAAATTCTAAAAAAAATCCTGTGTAAAAATTTATGTTTTATCACTCTCTTAAGCTTAGCGTCCATATTTAGAGAAAATCCTATTAATGCGAATAAACCTATAGAAATCCAAATTTATATGAAATTCCAGAACGAAAACACATTCTAACAATTATATTTGCTGATATATCTGTTAAATTGAAGTAAATTAACTGGTAAATAATTGAAGAACCTTACCCTTCTCTACGCATTACATAAAACTTCTTTCCGTTCCTAACTTGAGTTCGAAACCCGATTCCACTGAAGATCCGCCGTGTATGGGGCCTATTGCACGTTAAATCATACGTAGTGGTCAAACGTCCTCCCGTTGGTGTGGCGTGGAAGTTTGGAGAGGGGGTGCCAGCTCAGGTGTCGTCCTCGTCATCTGACCGAGGTTCAAAATTACGAGGTCCATCCCAAAATAGCCCTCGTGTTGCTTCAAAACGGGAAGTTAATATAACTAAACTAAACTAAACTAAACTAACCGTTCCTAACTTGAAGATAAAAAATGCTGCATTATCAACCGAACGCTTGAAATGCGATGTCATCGATTGAATATAAAAGAAACGAATACTTAAAAATAATTTTTTGATACAATTTATGTCGAAAAATTTGATTTTGTTCCTGGGAGTTTATGATTTTTAGCAGCGTCCCTAAAACCGGACGTTAGGCATTAATGGGTTACATTGAATGATATGTCCTTTTTTATTATGATTAAATTACATGAAATTAAATTCATAGTTGTGTCTTAAAAATACTAAAACAGATTTTTGAACAATAAATTCTCCCAGATATTAAAAGGTTGATAAAAATCAACCAAATATAGTGACTATATGGGGCGTATAGGCGTGATTAAAAAGGTGTGGTCAGCGTTTTGTATGGTCAATTCTCAGCCAAGTGCTATGATGCATCATACATATTGGCATTTATGATTATAGATTAATTAGTGCAAAAGAATGCGTATTAAAAGATTTATGGGAAAGGAAACTGTTTCCATAAATGATAGTATTGAACAATGCTCTTCTCGGTATTGGATTTAAACATATATTTCAATGTAAAAATATTATTCTCTTGTTTTCATTTAATCTTTTAATTACCTTGGACAAACAAATCAACTAATGTTTTGCAATCTATTGTATTATATTTTAAAATATCGTGAAATAAATAAAAAAATGATATTATTTATAAACGGTTCGTGGATTATTTTATTGTGGAAATAGTAATATTTCTTCTACCTAAGAAATTTTGTATATCCTCTAACTTCCCCTATAGTATATAAGGGAAGAATAGTATATCTTCTCTTATATACTATAGGGGAAAATACACAGATAGTATCGTTTACAGGCTTTGGTAGATGAAATTACATATCGACGTTAGCACGGCAAAACTATATGTTTAAGAAAATGAAGAAATCCATTTTATCTTGGCCTGAGATGAAAATCATAAAAGTTGCACAAATACTTCTAATACAAGTTCTATATTTATTCATGCATTGAATACAATTTCATCATTCTAAAAAAGTTGCTTGGATCTTATTCCAATGCCAAAGGAAAGTAAGCCAGATAAAGTAACCAATGCTCTAAGATTTGACATTTCAAAGTTAGGAAATGAGAAGTCTTAAATGCGAAAGGACAACGAGGGGCATGGATATAATGGTTATGGAGGGAGCAATAACATACAGATTAGTTAGAAAAGCGATTATTAGAAACGATTATTTCGAATGCAGATATGAAAATTAAATAGTACAAATCAAGAAGTCGATATAAACTAAAAATTTTCAGTTCATTGTTAAAGAAAACGTGTATTAACAACTCAAACAACTTTACACGAGGAAGAACAGAAACTGAACTTAGGATCTCTAATTTACGGTTCAATTTCAACTGAATATCTGCTGCTTGCAGATTCACCACTGTGGAAAATCTTGGTTTGCGTTCTACATCGGCAGTTACTCTAGAATACGTGAACTACTCGAAGTTACTTTACTCAAGCTATTATGTATTACACTGGCTTGTGCAGAATTCTAAAGAACGAATGCTTATTGATGAAAAACTATAACGTTAATAAACATAACAAGGATTAAAACAACGTTAACGTAAATAATCATAAACTCTACATGTAGACCATGAGAATGGATGATTGAAGAGAGAAGCCACTACAGATAATGCATGAAATTTTTATACAACTTGACTATTCATAGCGGAAGCGCAAGGTGGATGACTCACGCAGGACTCAAATTTCAAAAAAAAAATTACTTCAAAAATACAAATTACAAAAATTACTTGCCACAGACTCCATATTTGAAATTTCACATTTCATTCATACCATCTCGATTCATGAATGTTCAAATATTTTCAGAAATCATATATTCTGATTTTTTGTTGTAATTTAAGTTAATAAATGCTATTGACTTGCTTGTATTGTTTTTTCTTATAATAAAGTGCAATAAACTCAGATTTGAATAGTTTGTCGTATTTCAGCATAATATCTTGATGGTATTTTCTACATGATGTCATCGATACTTCCAAACTAAACTACTTTATACTAACAGTATTTCTAGATTCTCTAACTTCTTCCATAAAGTCTGCATATTTTCTTGGGTGATTTCTTATTTCTTCGAAGTACAACTTTCCTTCAGTCGCAATCATAGCTTCATGAATTTTGTGAGCCTTTAGTCCTCCAGACATGAGGCGTGTTCTTACTATTTATACATTCGCTTCACATAGTTCGCAAATTTTGTTTAATATTTCTTCATCCAAACTGAAATAAACTGAATAATTTTAGATGGTTTTGTTTCCATTTTTTAAAAAAATGTCAAGTTATATTTATTTGTTTTACACAAAGATTTGCATGAATGACATTAGGTGTAGTACTTTTCATATTCCAACATTCTTTTCAGTTTTGTCTGGAATGATTTTTATCAATCTTATCTCAAAATATTATTTTATATATAATTGTGCTTATCTCAAAATATTATTTTATATATAATTGTGCTTATCTCAAAATATTATTTTATATATAATTGTGCTTATCTCAAAATATTATTTTATATATAATTTGACGATAGAATATATGTCACATATTTTAAGTAGACATTGAGTCTTATAAAGAACAAGAATTTTTGTGTGGCAATTTTATTATGCTTGCTTAACACCTCTAATAATATAATGGATGTTAAAAATATTAAAAAAAATACTGAAATAAGGATTTGTTAATTTTAATTGTTAACTTATAACCAATTAAAACACTGATAATTTCTCTAATTTTCTTCCTTCAAAACATTTACTTTGTGTTCATATTTGAATGCTCACTTTTTTCAATTTCGTGTTTTTATTTTTAAATTTTGAATTTCTCAAAATATCATACACTACTTGCAATAAACTAAATTTTTCAATGCATTTTTATTTTTAAAATATTAGAAAGATTAAAGGACATCATGGTGCAACTTCAGCATAACAGTCAAAAATTGAAATGAAATTGTGTGGAAAGCCACCATACTCTTAACTGTATTAGTCTCTTAAAATTAATTCGAAAACTTTGACTTGATTTTGTACAGCATACTCCCTGTGTTAAAATAAAAGTTACCGAATTTTCGAAACTTCAATACAGGTCATTCTAATTATTTTACGGGATTATTTGTAAGATATCAAGACGGGACAAAAAACTAAAAACTAAGGATTATCATGCCTAATCCGGGAAGTCTTTAAGCGCAAACTTACACATTATATAAAATATCTAAAATAATTACGACACTCGCCAAAGGCCACGGTAAACTAGTGCTAAAATCTCTACTTCGAGGCCCGAAAGTTACAGGTTCGAAACTCAACTGCACTGTAGATCCACCGCGTATGGGGCCTATTGCACGCTAAGCCATATGTAGTGGACATACGTCCTCCCGCTGGTGTGGTGCGGAAGCTTGGAGAGGGGGTGCCCGCTTAAGCGTCATCTGACCAAGGTTAAAACTTACGAGGTCCGTGCTCAAACATCCCTTGTGTTACTTCAAGCGAGACGATAATATATCTAAACTAAACTGAATTGCCAATATTACAAAAACAAGGTATTCTTCGATGTATGTAGAGCAAAAAATGGGAAATTAAAATATTCAGAAGCAAATATTATTTCGAAATTATATCTATAAAGTTTTTATTTTGGTATTTTTAATATTAAAAACATTATATAAGGGCACATTCCCATTCATTTTATTCGAAATCTGGAAATATCCAGGACATTCCAGGAATTCGAGAAGAATAATCAAAAATTGATACTTTCCAGGAAATTTCGTAGCGTCAGCTTACTATAACTAATAAACTAATGTTTATGAATAAGAGTAATGATTATGGTACACCTTTTAAATTTTGTTTTAATGAATCTAAATGCGTTGAAAAGAATTTTTACGATTACATAATTTCGCAAAACAAACACTATTTCTAAGATGAAATCCAAAAGTAGAAATTCTAATATAAAATTGTGTTTCGAAAGACTGGTAATAAATTCGCTGTTATGTATTTAATATTAAATCTTTTTTAGTTTATTAGGAGAAGTTACTTATAAACCTTACGTAAAATGGACATTTATAGTTAACTTTTCCCAAACATTTATTTTAGACACCCTCCGACAGATAGTCGTAATACAAACAACGTGACAGTTAGCGGGAAAGATTTTGTTTATTTAATCTCTGTTTTCTTATCTTTATTTGTGGGACACACAGCGCAACTAGCGTTTATAAAGTAGGTGGCACTTATTTTAATTATCAAATGTGTATTTATAATTCGACCTAATGCTTGCTATGTCCAATATATATATTAATGTCATGAAAATCAATCAATGTTGAAATTAAATGGAAAGACTGTAGTTTATCTTTAAAAGCGTATAGATGCTCATCAGGGTAAGTAAAATCTATAGGAACTGCTAAAAATTGGATAAATCATAATGTTTTCTGCGAACAGTGCTAGCATAAAGCTAAAAACGCTGTCCTTTACCCCGAGAATTATGATAGACCAAGAATTCGAATGAAATACCAAATATTAGAAATAATTTTACGAACCTAAGACTGAGGGATGCAGCCAACGGGAGACGTGACAAAGGAATGTATTATATTATATATATATATATATATATATATGTGTGTGTGTGTGTGTGTGTATACGTATATGTATATATATGTATATGCTTGTATATATATATATATATATATCGATATTTGTTTGTATTTCTTTTAACCAGATGTTGATCTACCATTAAAATATATGTTAGACCTCTTTGAGCATTTTTGAGAAATGTATAATTTCCATGGTTCTGTTTATCTTAAAAAATTATACAAGCTTAGAGATCAAATAAAGTACTAATGAACTACATAAAATTGAAAAAATTCAACGGTTATGCAAGGTAGAATAAAATGAAATGAAGATATTCATTTGATACATTCTAGAACCGTTTTTGTTTCAGTAAATTTTCAATAGTTCTATTCTCTAAATTTATAATGTTTTTGCCTTTTAACTGAATTTTTAAGAATAAAATTAAAAGAATATACAAATATTGCCATCGATCTCCGATTTCTTTTCAGCGATAAATGCTGCGTCAGAAAAAACCAGAACAAGCAAATTTCTTGTTTATACAAAGCCCAACTTATAACGCACAAAAGATTGTATTTTATGCTATTTGAGCGGTCTAATAGTGAATGAACTTAGATAAACAAGAATTGGCGATAACCGAACTAGGACACATTTGACAGAATAACTTAAAATTTCATCAACGTTCTTTTTTAATTGCTTGGTTCCAGAACGCAAGATAAATCAATAGCGACTTGAAAAATATGAAAATCAGTAACGTTGTGAGTTTAGGTTTTTGTAATAAGCTTTAACTGATTATTTCATCATCACATTACTTTAATAGTTATTTCGTTTAGCTCTATTTACCCAATAAAACATTAATTACTGACAAAATTTTGAATGTTTATTTTTCGAGCATGTATAATAAGCGTATAAAATGTTATTATGGATATTTGTAAATTTCTTTAGTGAGGTACGGAAAGGAGATGAAAGAGCAAGTGTCGACCTCGTCATCAGATCACGGATCAAACTTACGAGTTCCCTCCCAAAAGAGCCTTCGTGTTGCTTTAAGATGGGATGTTGATGTAACTAAACTGAATTGTAAATTTCTTTGCCAGAAAGTGCATGCATACTAACTTTATCGTAACATAAACTTGCGTAATCCAACAGAAATGTTCACTTATTTTAACAGTGATTAATTAACGTAAGTAAATTATCTTAATATTAATATAAATTAATTTAATTTTTCAGGTATCTTTTAGGAAGCTCTTGCTGTATACAGTGAATGAGCCTCCAAACCCTATATATCCAGTAAAAAAATATATGTCATGGATATATAACGAAGCTCTGAGTACTTGAAACAGGTAATAAAAATTAAATCATATTTGAACCTACTTTTAGATAATAGTTGTTAGACTTCAGTTTGATATATCTATTAAAACATTAGGGAGAAACAAGTATATTTTTTGTAGGAAAGTGAATATTACAAAGATAAAAGCTAACGGTAGGTTGTATAAGATAGTATGTAGATTTATAATTGGGACGAATACATTGTGTTTAGTAGAAATTCAACAGTATTTTTATGGTATTTAATTCTGGTCTCTTTTTATTCTGAAGCAAGTAGAATGCAGGATAAAACATTTTACTATTTTTCTTTTATGGCATTTAACTTGTGAACTTTCTCTTGCAAACTAAGTGCAGGAATCAGAATGTTCAAATGAAAAATGAAATATTTAAAGATTTTGATTTGCAAATTATTTTATTTTTTCAATATTTGTTCTTAAATATATCTTAAATGAAATTCTCAATTCTAGTTTTAAGATTCAATACATCAAGCCTTTTGAAAAGTAATGGAACAAAGTAAAATATTTTGCTAATATAAGATTAACCCTGATTAATTAGTGACAGAAGAAAAGCTAATGCAGATTTATTGTAATTAATAACTGCCTTTTAGGATGGGAAAAGTGCTAGAAATTTAGTAATCTCCTTCTGGCATGTAAAATAATGGTGTTGGAAAAAATTAAAAATGGGAAAAAATAATTTAAGTTTCATTTTTATCCTATTCAGACTGAGGGCGGGAATAATTAAATATTTCACGAAAACGAAAACATTCATCTAAGAACATGATTAAAAAAATCCAACAAAGCCATGCATTTATATATTCCTCAAAATAATGGGAATAATTAGAGTTTATAATATCTTATCTGCGAAGTTCATATTTGAATGAAGTCCATTTTTCTTCATAATGAAACTTTCTGCAAATATAAGAACTTATTTAGTTACGCATGAAAGAAATGAAAGGCTGAACAATAAAAAAAGAATTCTTAATATTTATTCGAATGCAATTATAAATTAATTACGCAACTACATTTATCAATGAAACTCATTTATTGTCAATTAAAAATTGATTTAAGCTATTTTTAATGCATTTTCAAAATATTTTTCATTTTTAATTATAAACTATTTTAAAACTAAATATGCTCAACGTGCGTTATAATATTTTAGGCCTTTTCATTAAATAAGTAATCATTTCTAAGTCAATGTTAAAGCGCTTTATAAACAGTGATATTGCATATTAAAATCTTAAACGGTGCACATGGCTATGTTTAAATTTAATTATAACCTGTCTAGTTTGCAGTAAAGCAAATAGATGACTTTCTAAGGAAAAGTTGCATGTGTAAGGTATATAATTTATTTTAATTTAGAAATTATATAGATAACTCGCAAAATTGCTGTATTTATTTTTCTGAAAGCAGCACAAATGTTTTTTCGGAATAAAAGTAACAATAATTTTGAAGAAAGTGAGTTCTATCTGGGTATTAATTTTTTGAAATGTAAGTATATAATTCTTCATCAGTCTTATTTCCAGTATAAGCTGAGGTATATGTGTTTAAATATTTTAATATTCTGTTATTAATTATTCATACCCTACTCGATGCTTTAATAAGAGGTAAGTTTTTAAAAACTTTTATAACCTATTTATTTCGAGGTCCCTTCTCTCCACAGTTATTTGCCGTACTTGCGCCCGTAGTTGGATCCAGATTACTATTCTTATCCTGATATTTCACAGGTAAGTGGAGAATTTATTTCATTATATCTGAATGAAAATTGATGATTGATTTGATAAAAGGGAAAAATGATGGAAAATCCCTTTTATTGTAATAGTCTTACAGAAATATATATATGTCTCATGTTTAAAACATACTAGCATTTGTAATAAATGGTATTTATCGAATAAATTTAAAACCTAAATCCATATATAAATAGTATCACTCAAAGGTAAGTTTTTTCTATCTTTCTCTCACTCTCTCCGGATTATTTTATTTTTGAAATAAATGTAATAATACGAAATGGATATGTATTAAGTTATGTGCATTTAGAGGTGAAAAATAATTTTGCCACTTTAATATATTCTAAAATAATGTTCAGCATGTATGAGATGAAAATTTCTGATTTATGAAAATGACACGTTAATCGGCGCATTGGGGTATGTCGTAAAATTTGAGGAATCCATCCTTGGGACTAAATTCATTTTCAACTTCCTGGTCAAAAACTCCTTTCAAACAGTTAATAATCTTACATGTTAGAACAAAAAAGACATAAATGTAAGATATCTAAATTACCTTTATGTAACTTTGATAATTTATCCTCTTCAATGAAAGGAAAGAAGATGCATATTCAACAAAGTTCTGAAGGATTTTTAAGTTATCTCATCATTTCAGTTATCTCATGAAAAAAATCACATCGAAACTACAAGCATTTTATAATAATTGAAAGCATTAAATATTTGAGCCTCCACATTTCTAAAATTCCGTCTTATACAAAAAAAATCAATCCTTATGTTTTTACTTCTGTCTTTCTCTAAATTTCATACTAAAGAACTGCTAATTATGTGTCATAGAAACCAAGCGGAAGGGTAGAGAAAAATTCCTCGTATTACACGTCTGACTTTATGGATTAATTTTTTTTATTAAAATACAGACTAAAGACTCGTTGGATAATTTTTTACCTGAAAAGAAGCTTAGTGTATTTTCATGAAAGCTTGTTTACCTCGCAAGTAGAAATTCAAATGATTTCATTACCTGTGAATAAAATTACAATAGCTCTTTGTTTTAAGCTAGCTAGTGGTCTAATTTCTTTTCATTTCCATTTAATCTCCCTCCTTAATTGGGGTGATTTAGGAATAATGAAGATTTTATGCTTCAAAAATTAAAGACAACTTGGTTGCATAACAAAAACAAAGATGTGTTTAAAGCGGTTGAACTCCGGCCTTTTTGTCCTAATTTTACTTTTTACCATAACCAACTCGTTACGTTTAATTAGTCTTTCGAAACAAGAGTGTGTGTTAAGGGGTTTGAAACCAATTAACTGACATGTTGGTCCCTACCTACTTCTATGCACTCAGGATTTTTAATTTCCTTCTTAAACTCACTTTTTGCTCACTTCACATTAAGTGCCATTAAAAACTGTTGCGCTAACTTTTAAAAAATGTGGACAAAAGAAGCAAAAATGTTAATGAAGTACGGAGTATTCATGAATTAATTACTTTGGACTGAAAATGACTTTGATCTTTTATGAAAGCTCGTTTTTTAGAAATGTGTACACCGTTACCTAAAACGCACTAAAAAACAAGGAACGATGAAGCCTCATGAACAACGAAAGACACTATTAGCATACTTCGCAGAACCTCAATAGCCAATGCACGAAATAAGTAGTTCGGGGTTTTCTCGATATAAGCCTAATAATAGGGTTTCAAAAAATCCATTAAAATTTCTCAAGAAGCAAATTTTATTTATAAAAATACCGTGACAATACATAGCTCATTTCAGAAGTAATTCAAAAAAGAATTAACTGAAAACGCAATGTAATTGAATGCAACTAAATAAAAAAAGAAATGTATCTACAGTGATTCAAGTCATAAACAGATTGCAAAAATGAAAAATCTTCTAAGAAACCATTTAACGTTTTAATGCAAGAAAAGAAGAATTTCGAAATGTTAAGGAACTTTTATATTCTATTAGAATATGTTGAATAATTCTCTGTTTTGAAAGATAATAATTCAAAATTACCTTCCTCAAAACCATTCGAATTTAAGTCTTGCTGTCAGTTGCTCTTGACATGTTGCATTATTGCTATTCACATCAATTGAAAAGGAATTTCGGAGAAATATGATTCAAATGTTTATCGCTGAATCAAAACATTTCTTTTTAATGACAGTTACATCAAGTTAGAGAAATAGGAATTCATTTTAAGCTGAAATAATTTACGAAAAAAAGACTGCTATCAACATAAAAGTCGCATACATATTTTAAGTGTTTGCAACTTATTAGTGAAAATTCTTTCCATAGCTCAAATGGTCGTGGATCTCGCATAGCATAAAGGATGTAAATGTTGCAATAAGTCTATATGCCGAGAGAATTCAACATGTTTTTGTACAAACTGTTATCAGAAAAATGTTTTCGGGGATAATATGTATTTAATATACGTTTTTAGATATTATTACTTCTATTCTTGTTAATGATAAAGTTATTAATATAAATATAAATATTGTAAAAAGATACAAGTGTGAAACATCGATTGTGTAACTTCATTTCATCTGTTCATCGTAGAGAGGAAAAAATAAACTTCGCAGACGACGCTTTTTCCTTCCTCAACTTTCCACGCTCGCTAAACTATTTAAATGTTATCAAATAATAAAATACTTTCATGATAAAGACGAAAATAGCTTTCATACAAGCCAGAAAAATGCTTATCATTTTAAATATTTATACTTTTTAAAAGGATTTCGGAACAACTTTTCGCTTCAAAATTAGTCCCTCGACTAAATGATTTCAAAAATATTTTTCAGTTAATATACATTCATTTGTAAATTAACTTTTTGTAAATTACGTTTTTCTTTGCTTCCGAATTGGATTTTAATACCGCTCAATAATCATGCATGCGATAAAATAGTTTTAGAATAATTTTTTTATTCATGACAATCTTTAGAAAATTAGTAGTAGAAACAATCGTTGAAGAATTTGTCTACGTTAACAAGCCAAACGAGCAGGGAAATTCGAGGTGATAATTTAGAAAATTTGCCGAGTGAGTATCAAAAAGCATTATTAAACATATGCCTTTTGGCTTCAGATTTCTCTTTTCGCTGTTTTTTCAGTCCAAATTTCCGAGTAGCAGAAAAAGATATTATAACCCCAACAAATCTATTTTTTCACACTAACTCACACACGTTTCATAGCATCACTTTTTAATTGAATAATTTATACGCAGAAAAAGTTGGATTTACAAAATTACAAAATTAAATTGTTGCAGATTCGGGCAAGAACTGTGAACTTTTCGAAATTTTATATTTTACTCTGGCAATATTTTGTCCATGAAATCAATATTACACTTTATAAAAAACAAGAAAAAATACTTTGATAAAACGAGAAAAATGCTATACTCAATGTGCCACAGTGATCGAGCATTTAAGAAACATAGTTTGGTACAGTTTCTTAGGAAAATGCCAACAATATAATTCAGCGGCAAGTTTTACTCTGATTTTGCAATATTATTTATGCACCAAAGTATTAAGTACAAATTTGTGTTTTGTACATTATCTATCTATATATAATAATGTCAGGAAAATTTTTTTCTTCATTTTAATCGCTATATAAATTTAGAGCCTCAATATTTTGTACTAATTGATGTTCATCTTGTTTCCATAACTACTTCAACTGTTTTTAGGAAATTAAATAAATATTTTGTTATAAAATTATTCAGTCTGTGTTTCATTAGCTGAATTTATAAACGAGACAATATGCAATAATTGTTCACGCACCCGAAGTATTTCGCCAGAACTTAAAAAATAAGATTACAAATTATATTTCTTCCAAAATTTTTTTAAATATCACCAAGAACGATACAGTAACAGTGTGCGTGGAAGTTATAAGTTAATGTGATATCTTTATGCGTATTCTTCGAATCGTTTGATATAATTGTTGAGCAGTGGAATTTGAAAGTCCGCTTGGGTGCGAAAATATTTTAACTGGAACAGAGGAAAAAAGTATTGACCAATGACTTGTTAACTTTCAGTTTGAAAATACAGGAACTGGAAAGGGAAAAGAAAGGAAAAATGAATTTTTAGAAGGTAGACTAGCAGGAAATGATAGGTTACTGAAATGATATGGGTCGCTTTTCGAGAAAATAATACAATTGTCCGGGAGTTGAAGACCTCATGTGAGGAATTGTATAACCAACGTTTTCGAACATCTTATGTGAGGAATTGTATAACCAACGTTTTCGAATATCTCATGTGAGGAATTGTAAAACCAACTTTTTTGAAGACCTCATTTATCCAACTTTTTCTGCTGTGATCTCTCGTGAGGGAAACTCTAGCAGGATTAGAGCAATTAAACCACAAAATTCCAGCGTGTTAGTGGTAAAACATCACTCGGGTGGTACTTTTGAGAATATTAAGCTTAAAATCATGAAGCAGTTCTAAAAAATATTCCAAGACAGATAAAAAGAATTAATAAAATCTCAGATGGTTGTTTAGTTATGGAAATTAACGATGACAGAGATGTCGAAGAAATATTAAATGAATTTTTTAATTGATCATTTGATTAAATATTTATTGAAATGAATTTTCTAAAATTGATCATTTGACTAAAGTTGTTATAAATGTGGAAATGTTGACCATAATGCCAAAATATGTGGTTTAACAGACCTTGTTCATTTGAGACGCAGGGGTAGTCACGAAAATTAATCCTGCGAAAAAAAAATTATAGTTTGTAGGAACTGTAATATGAAAGATATATTAGATTCGGATACATCACATCATAGTAAAAACCGTTGATACCTTCAATACATCAGGGCAAAAAATCAAGTTATTAGAAATACAGACTTTGGACTTCCATAATTCTTTCTTTTTTAATCCTTCTGGCCACGGCTTTTTTATTTCCTTTAACCAGTCTATGTATTCAATTTTAGGGTACTTTCAATTAATTTGAATTACTGTTGGGCTGAACATTTGTGTGTTCTGACAATTTCTGAATTGACTATTATTGGTTTTGTTTGTATCCAAGAAACATATTGATTTGCCGGTTTTCGGGCCTTGGTCACCGGGCCTTTTTCTCTAATAAATATTCCTTAATATTTATTTAAATAACAATTTAAGCGTGAATAGATTTTTATAGATCAACTAATTATGTTGCTGTGGAAATTTTATATCATTAGTTTAAAATTTAACTTTATTAGTTTACCTTCCCCATATGAAGATATTGGTCATGAATTAGAAGAAATAAATAGTTTTGTTTTTCATAATAAAATTATTTTGAATCCAGACCTCAGACTTGAGGCTACGGGGACGATGATATTAGGGGCAGAAATCTTATTGATTTTTAACTTTAAATAAGCTTAAAATTGAAAAGGGACCCTCCTTTGTATCTTTTAACATCATTATTTAACATCATATTTCAATTTCTAATAATATTTCTAATATATTAGGTTTTTCGGATATTTTAGATATCGGTTGCCTTAGTAACCACCGGTACATCCTGGTGCAACTCTATTTTATCTAATAATGACGATTTATAATCTAACTGATTTATTGTCTAATAATTAATTATATTTTAAAGCTAAATTTGGTAAATATAAATTTTTACGCAAAGTTCGGAAAAAATTTACGATTTTTTAAGGAGGAAATTAATATGATTTAAAATATTGAAAATTTAGATGCGTTTTGTACTGATTTTATTGATTATGCTTCCAACTGTTGTTTAAAACGTTTTAAGGAAGAAAAGAAAATAAGAATAAAAATTTATTTTTGGAATCACCCCACATCTAAAAATGTGTATGTGGGATGAAGAGTTAAATATGATAAAATGGGAGAATAGGAAGTGATTATACGAGGGTTGTAAATAAAGTAGTGCCAACATAGATAGTAAAAAATTTCTAACGAACTTACAAGTAAATTTGCATTACATTCCTTCAATATAATCACCAGAAAAGTTTTGTACATTTTTCCAAATGTCAGAAAGCCGTAGGATACTATTGACAAGGTGTTGTTTGTTGATGAGAGCAATGAAGACCCCTAACATTCACCATTTCTTCAGTACGTGCCACACAATTTTATGACTGAGACGATCTTCTTCCTGATAATTCCCGGACAGTCCCTAGACTGTCTACTGAAAGGAGACCACTCAAGATGCCAATCTGATGTTGAGAAATGGACGGCAGACCTGTGCGGTGCAAATCCGCAGGCTCATTCCGACCCGCACGAAACACTTTGACCCATCGGGCAACCGTCTTCAGTTGCATTTTTGCCACCGGCAACCTCGATTTTAATCCCCTACCACTGATCACCTTTTGTAAGCATGCTTTATAGCGGTAAAAATGACCCTCTCCACTTCAACGTCGCACAGCAACTACCCTTCTAACTGGATCGACTGTTTTAAGCAATTTACACATCAACAATAGCACCACCTCACGGCTCCAATAACTGTTTGAGCATGTCCGACCTTCTGCGACTTTATGGACTACATTGCCGCTACTTTATTTATAATGCTCGTGTGCAACAAATTATGTGCTCTTAACTATGAAGGGGAAAGTCGAGTAAGATGACGAGGAGGGTAAGACGACGAATTGAATTTTTCTCGAAACGCTAGATGACAGCCCGAACCTGTATCATCAGAGACCTCCAGCGACCAGCTACCCGTGTCATGCCAAAAGATTCCATCCCTTTATTTGTGTGATTTACAGTACGCGTTAATGTTTTTCAGAGTAATTCCTTTGCAACTTTTGGTTGCTGCTTGGTAAAGGATAGAGTTCACGGAGTAATTATTTTTGATTTATACACGTGATATTCGTAAAGTGTTAATCAGAACGTGTATAAGTATGCATTATTTTAATTTTTCTGGTGAGCTGATAGCTTTCAATATATTTATTCGAATGCGACGACGGGCAAGACATTTCGAATTCGATTTAATTTATTTGCGGTATTGTTACTGCACAAGTAATATTAAGGTTGGCACTTTTTTCAACAGATTATTCCATAATAGGGGTTCTTAACTAAAACTCTAACTTTCTAGACATAATGTAAACTATATGTCAGGATCATACTCTGTGCACAAGGGGCAAAATATGGAAAAGAGAAACAGACAAGCAGAATTAAATTGATTGAAGCAGTTATTGAAGTCGTAAATAATAATAAAAAAGTAAATTCGGAGATTAAATTGATTTCATGTATTAATGCTTTAATCTGAAATTGCGATTGATATTGTTGCGATTGGTTGTTGCTATTTCTTTATGTTGATTACGTTTGCTTCTTGTTATATGCAGTTTGCTATGTTCAAGATGTGATCTCAAAAGTTTTATATAGTTTTTTGATAATATATGATGATGAATTAAATTATCTCAGTTCGTCATCTCACACAAGCATGTTCGTCATCTTACCCGACTGTGTGTGTGGGTAAGATGACGAAAATGACTTTCTTTTACTAAAACGAAATTTTTGAGTCTCAAACTTGAAAATAACAATTTTTAAATAATATCTCTTTAAAGTAAATAGTTGCAAGAGGATTTTCCCGAAGTCGTAATCTTCTGCAACAAATATTAAGGCCAGGAAAAATCAGCAAAGCTTAACTTCGCCATCTTACCCGACTTTCCCCTATTTGTAGTATAACTTGTTATAAAGTTTATATACAGTCAACGGTTAGCATATGAGCAATACACACTTATGATTTTAATTATTCAAGGAACAATCAATTCACAAAGTCAAATATTGAAGGCGAAGAGTACTTTTTAAGGTAAATTAGACCAGTTTGTGTAACACTACAAAAGAAAATCTCCAATTGTCTTGTCTGATAAATAATATTACTAAAAGAATAAGTTCGTTTGGAGGGATAGGAAGAATCCCAATTCCCTTTTGCACAAAATCGTATTTATTAATTATTGGCCATTAAAATTTATGAGGTCATACACCGTAAATCTGGCACCTTTCGAAATAATGTCGGCGAATCAAGCTGTCACACTTCAGTTATGCTCGCCTATCAGAATTTTCCTCCTTTACAAATGATTTTAATAAGGCGTTTTCTTTCAAATGACAGAAAAAAACTTACTCATTCCAACAACCAAATTGGAGATTAAGAAAATAGCAATCTTGCAATTTTCTTTCAGTTATTACGAAAGTTAGGCGCAAGGAGTTAAAAAAAATCCCAATTTGAATTGCAAAGTGTACTCTGACGCACTCGGATGGGATTATCAAGCCATTTCATTTATCTTTGTCTAGTTCCGCTTTTATGAGAAAGAAGGCTTTGTTAAATTTCTTATTCATGCTTGTGCTTCCTGGAAATTTAAAAACGATGAAAATTAAAGGATGTCATTTCTTTCAGATATTTGCCCTAAAACATTAAGTAACCGTATAATTCAAAGCAAAATAATTCAGTACTGTACGCGAAATGCAAATATTTATGCAGTAGTAAAAATTTGATTTTATTCTCTAATTTATATGTTCGAATAATAGGTATTTATTTTATGCACTTACGATAACTATTCATCATTTAAGAATACATATGAAAGGAATAATCATAGTTCCCCAACGTATTTTCAGAAGAAGAGTCTTTTTCTTCGTTTTCACGTATTTATGAATACAAAATACTTGATCAAACAGAAAGTATTTTCCTTAATTATACAATTTTGATTATTAAGGCATTGAAAGTAGCTCAAAACCTTTTCGTGTTAATTCACCGATTCCCAAGGGGGACGGGATCACTCTTTACAAAAGGTATCTCAAATGAATTATTTATAAGCAAGTTACTTTTCGACTTAACTGAATTATTTAAGTCGAACACTTCTTTAAAATAAGATAAATCAATAAACCTCGAAATTTTATGCTATCGTAAATACAGAGAGCTGATTTTTTCTGAAAGAGAGTTCCTAATACATTTAAGTTTAGTTTCGGTTTTCAAATTATGTACGGGCAAAAATTCTCTTTTTCCTGAGAAATTCTTTATTTAAATTGATCAGTTTTTGTGTTATTGCAAAATAAAAGGTTAAGACAAATGCTGAAATATATGAGAATATATGAGAAAAAAATAGGAGAATATTAAAGAATGCGTTACATATTCTAAAATCATCATCACCTAAATTTATTTAATATTTTTGCGAAGAATAATTTTTTATAATAATCTTATTTACATAAACTTTATTTGTGCTGTATGATAACTTTTAAGGAAAAAATAATAGAAATGCATTTAATATTTTCATTTTGTATATAATTCTTTACTAACAAGTTTTAAAATAAACACGTTTTGTAAATATTATAGAGAATCTAGTCCCTGCAAAATATTCAGTGATGTTGTAGAATACCTATTTTGAAAAAAGGCATCAGAATGTATAGACCATACCATAGATGTTAAAATTTTGATTTTCTGATTTTAAATTCATCGAAGCAGTTGTTTAAAAATAATTTATTTTTTTATTTTTATCCATTTATAGAGCCCCAAGGGTGTGTTTACAGAAGTAAATATATTTTTAACTGCTAATCAAGCGTGTTTTAAAATGTCCCAGGAGCGTTAAAGCCATGGTTCAATAACTGAGAAATTTTTTTCAAATATTAAACATTCAGTTTGATTGATTTATTGGGCGGAAAGAGTGTTAGTATAATCAAAAGTCCGTTAAATCGTGTATGTACAATACATAAATACCATATCTCATTCTAAAGTTCTAAGATCAGTAGCCAAAATCTGTTCCTCCAATCCGAAGACTGTTAATGCGAGAGTATCGAGGTATCTTATGAGCTTGCATTGATAGAATGTTACAGAAATAATTCAATTCTGGGCAACCATTTTTTTAAAAAAATTGTGGTCCTCGCATTTTCTTACCGCAACGAAATTTTCAAATTTTTCGATGAATGTCTGTTAATTCTGTGTTTGACAACAAACTTTCAATACGCATAGAGCATTTTGAAGTTTGCATTACCTTAATATATTTTATATAATTCTTACAAATAAGTAAACAAAATATCGTCACTCAATATATTTCTAAAGAAAGTCCCACTGAAAATTTTGCGAAATGAAACATAAATCTATAACATGCCTTGTATAATTTATTGCCCAACAAACAAATCCTATAATTTAACTAATCTTCACAAACCTCAATTTAATCTAAGTTTGTTTAGGTTCAATTTTACGATACTCAGCTTCGTTTAACCAAGAAAGCTGAAAGGTGACTGGTGACGGAGGAAAATCACGGTGAAAGTTTGACGACAGAAGGAAACTCTATTTCACAAAGCAGTGTGTGCTGATCGATTGGCAAAGTATGATTGGGCTGGAGAAAATTACAGCTTAAAAGATCTTATCTGCGCTCGGACGCTTAAGATGGTGGTCTCATTGGGAAGGATTACACTTGATATTAGTTGGGGAGCAAGACCCGTCGAGGCTCTGGGGAAATGGTTCCCTCATGGTCACTGGTCATCAAAAAACTTCGCACGAAGCAACAAAAGGAGCACGGATCGGCGAAAGTTTATCCGCTTATCCCCCCATACGCCAAGCCTAAACCCTACAGAAGACATGGAACTTTCTCTGAAAGTAAACGCCGAATCATACAATGCGGAAAGAAGAATGAAAATATATAGATATGATACGTTGAGTGCAGGAGAGTTTTGATAGCATTTTTTTTCCTCCTACTTTTTCTCAGAG
Source organism: Araneus ventricosus (assembly GCA_013235015.1). Classification (NCBI taxonomy): domain Eukaryota; kingdom Metazoa; phylum Arthropoda; class Arachnida; order Araneae; family Araneidae; genus Araneus; species Araneus ventricosus. The sequence goes on from BGPR01000013.1 coordinate 4,087,627, forward strand.
GTATCTCTATCGATTGCCCTGACCTCAATATCAAAGCTTTCTGGCGAGTATATGAAGCAAAATATAGCACGGTATACGATGTCCTATATATATAAATATTTATAACAGCTTATTATATAAATGCTCTACATGTTGACTTTATAGTTAGGTATAGGAATAGGTGCTTAAATAAACTCTTGTATAGAAATTAGCGTTCGATGGTCAAACTCTAATGTAAAGCAAAATATATTCTATAATATACAAGATATAAATATTATTACATAAACTATTTCCGGAAATCAACTCATTAAAGGAGATAAAATATCAAAATATTGAAAAAGCAACAACTTTATTCTGGTGACATAGAGGAAACATGAAAAAAAGAGTTTTCTGATAGAAAGATTGAAAATTTATAAATAAGATATGCAGTTTAGGAAATGCCTAAATATGCAAAATTAGAGCGCATAACTTTATTTCTTGGTGTAATTCCAGTTTAGAAATAGTGGTAACTGAATTAGACGTAAAAACACAGTGTTTTTTTTAATTCAAACAAAACTGAATTTTAAAGGGAGGATTTAAAAAAAAATCTTCTCATTTCAGTGATTTCCTAGAAAGTGTTTAACGTAAATCAAATAACCTTTTAGGTAATTTTCAATTAATCGAACCTCTATTAATTCACTCCTATTTTGCAGTAAACTCTAATTTTTTCTCACAAGATTAATATATGAAAATCTGCGCCTACTTCGCTCAGTTAAATTTTTTTAAAAATTTTAACGCAGCAGTAACCAATGAAGAATAACTTCTTAAAAACCAATTTAAAGAAGAAATGAAGAATTATTCTGAATTATTAACCAAAGAAAGAGAATAAATAATAACTGTTTAAACTGTATATAATAATATTATAAAGGTTAAAACTGATAGAGGTTAAAAACCAACTTAAAGCAAACTTGTGAAATAACTGGTATACTTTAGAAATACATTTCTACGACTGTCGAAATATTTTCCTCTTTTTGTATCTTAACAACAATCTACGCTTCGTGCTATGTATGAAGTGATGTTTATTACTTCTTATTCTTTTGTAGTTAATCTCTCGAAATCTCGGAGATTCTGAAAATCTTTCTTGCATCGTTTCCCTAACATTCTGCTCTTTGCTTCAGTTGCGACATATTGATAGAGGATTACACCGTTCTCAGAGTCGCTTCTGTTAAACTGGGAATCCTTGCCTTTACTTCAAACCTTTTGCTTTTTTTTGAAAGAAATTCTTCTTCTCAAAGAGCAAGTTTCAGGACCTGTCATTATCAGAATTCTTGTGTTTGGAAAAAATATAAGTATTCTTTGAAATTTCTTTTCCTGAAATACTTCCACACTTTTTTAAGCACGAAATGGGAATTTATATTCTTTTTGTGCAAGTGAACTAGGAATCAAGGAACCATAAAACTTTTCTATTATCTATAGAAGTGAACTGCATACAAATAATTCATATATAACACTCTTTTTAGGCTTCAGAAGGTAAAATGCTGTAAAATTATTTTTCGGATTGTGTTATTATATGAAACGAATAACTAATAGCTCTAATATTTATAAGCAACACATAATAATTTCGTTGAACTTATAGTAAATAAGTTAATTAAAGCATATTTCTTCAAAAAGATGACATATTCATTTGTACTGCAAAATATTTTCTTCGTCATTAACACTTAAACCCCATTGAACAAGGATGTTTCCAATTTGCTAAGAGACTTTTATTTGTTAGCTGTCTGCAGCTTTTATTCTGTAATTTTTTAGACAAATCTATTATTACACGACTTCATTCATGTTTGTAATGATGGAATTTTGTGATTTAATTGAAATTCAATATCTAATATGTGAGAGTTGAGAAATTTTGCACAGTTGTTTGTTCCCGGTATTAATTCAATATTGTGAAGTTTTCAGAATTTAATTACCGGTTAATTAACTAATTTTAATTAAATTTTCATTTCACGTCACAGGTGGCATTTCTTATTGAATTCGAGAAAAAACTACATACAAGGCTCCATAATAATTATAATAATGATTTAGGAAATATATTAAAAACTAAAAAAATAAAAAACAATAATTTAAAAAAACTCTTTTATTAATGTTCTGAAGAAGAAGAAAACATATTTTTATGAAAAACATGATGGTTAAAAATAGATTTTAATACCATGAGGCGCTGAAAATAATAAGAAAAGCCAATTAAGCCTAAATGAATACCAGAAGAATGAAAATTCCTAAACATTCCTTAGCAATTAAAAATCTATTTTATACATGATTAAAATTCCAGTTTACTTAGAATATTCTTTTATCACTTTTTTGCGATTTTCCTTTGTCCACTATATTTTTGATAAAAACTAAACTATTTTCAACTCTTCAGTATATAATAAAAGTGCGTCTTTAAAAACTTTTGTCACTTTTGTTATTTTTTTATTGCTTGTTAATTGAATTTCATTTGTGCTTCTTATAGTGAAGGGATCTTCATATGATAAAAATAGCTCTAAATTTTCGCCGACGTCCAAACCTTTCTTTTCGATTTTTGGACAAAAATACAGCTTTTATTAAAGTGTAAATTATTAGCGAATTTTTTTAATTTTAAATAATTCTTTTTGAACTTAAAATATCTTACTGCGCTTTGTGATTTTGGGAATTCCTTGATTTCCTTTTCCCTGTTAGAGTGAAATTGTGTACCATGGCCTCGTGCTGAAAGACTTTTTTTCTCTATTTCGAACTAAGTTAGAATATATCCATGTTATAAATGTGTCGTAATATACGAGACTAAAATACAACACATTTGTAACACGTTTTATACTACTATTTTTGAGTTATTGTATTTTGTTTACATTTATTTAACTTCTTCAGGAATACTGATATATGTGTATACGTTTAGTTTTTCTTTAAATTAAAATCATTCTAAGTGAACAAAATTGTAGTAAAAAGATTCAGAAGTATATATTTAATTCTATCTTCTTCATGAATTTTTGTCGATTTAATATAAAAATAATATAACCAAATAAAAAATTGTATTCTTTTATCATTAGAAAAATTCGTACCTGAAGAGGTTAATTACAGCATATGACTATCTTTCAAGATATGAGTTCAGTATTTTCCTTACAGTGATGTGGTTAATAATAATGAAAAGTGTTTTGTTGCCTTTGCAGTTTGTAATGCCTTTTTTAAGACATATCTGCCTGTATTTCTTTTTTTAATTCAATAAATAATGGGGAAAATATTGGAAGTTTTCATTCCAAATCCATTTGCAATCTTACATAAATATTCACTATTGTTTTTCTTAATTTGTCCTTGATATTATACTATGTATTTTGATTATTTCAACATACAAAAGTTCGAGTATTTGAACATGGTGTAATATTTTTCTTATTTCTTGTTATTATTATTACATAACACTACAAGGCAAGAATTGACTGTGGAGGGCGTTAGATTTACCCTGTCCATATTTCATTACCCTGAAATTACGTTACTTTATTGGATTTTATTTTTTAACTTTAATTTTCTTCTTTATCATTCTTCTTGCATCACAAAACTAATTTATGATCTTTCGTTACATCCAAGTTGGTGAAATTTATATTTCTGATATAACTTTATTTTAACGACTTATTTAAGCTTGCCACTATTATCTGTCTTTCTGGCAAATTTGTCTTTCTTGATAATTTTTTTAATCTTTACAATGTTTTTTAATAATTCTGGTTTCAAAAACATCAAAACGTTTTAAAAGAACATTTTAAAATATCACGATTTTTATCTGTTTTTTCGTCTATATATTGTATTGCGAAATTACTTTGATTTTCGAAAAGCATTTAATAACTTTTCAAGAAACATTTTGAATTAGTATCGGTCAGTGAGATTTACAAAATAAAAAAAGCGCTTCTTGCTGAGAAAGTTTGGGTTTAAGTGGAAAGCCATCGTAATTAATTCTTTATATTACCATTTTGGATGCGAACAAACTCTAAATTTTATTTAGAATTTCGATTTTGGAAATTTTCGAATACTGATTGCAACGTATTTTGCTTCAGCTATTTTATTTGATCATTTAATTTCAATCGACTGCCATTATTCTTCAAAAAGGCGAAGTAATTTTCTAAATTTAAATCAGTTATATTTCCTACTTATTTATTTTGATTGAAAAATATAACCTAAACCTTTGATTGAAAAATATAACTGAAAATGAAATTTAAGTTTCTGAACAGCATTTTTTTATGGCAACAGCAAAATTTTTTTCATAAAATCTGAACGTATAGAATGAAAGTTTCAAAGTAGCAAATCTTATAGAATTTCCTCCTTACAATGCACTTTCTGCGTCGCAAAATTCTGTCTAAAAGACTGTAAGAAAAAAAGGGTCGCATCATCACTAGCACAGAGCTTCCTGTCTGAAATATCATTCAGCTTATTCTCCAACTTATTCATCGTGTGAGAGAAGAACACCTGATTGATGGATCGGGCATTTCTTGTCGTAGCAAATCTGGTTCTTTTCTGCGATGTGGGCTTTATTCCTTCAAGTAATTCTGAGTTATTTCAGCATGCGAGAAACTTGAGAAAAACTAGTATTTTGTGTTGTTACTCACTTAACTGTGACAACGTACGTAAATGTAAAAAATGACATTTAACTGTTTAAATAAATACAAACAGATATAATATTTAATACATATTTATGTGCAAAAATAGGGAAAATATTTCATCATTGCCGTTTCACTAAGTTTTTTGAGACAGAGGAACACGGGGTTTTTCTTATTTCAAAAGTAGAAAGCAATTCAAATTAGGCGAAAATGGGATTGGTCTCCTCTGGAAGATAAAAAATTACCATTTACTTTTCAAGGGGTTTAAGTCGAGGCATGCCAAGTCGTCGACCATTGAACAACGTGTATTTGTTGCGAAGGTGTTTTAATAAAAGAAAACGAAATTTACTAGGCTTCGAAAAATACGGCAACAAAGACTAGCACAGAGCCTATTGATCGTTAAAAGCCGTAAACTCTACGGATGAGGAGATCTACGGATGTTAATGAATGTACAGACAAAAAAAGTGCGCATATATCGAAGAATTATCAAAATCCGGTTTTCAGTGCTATTTCACGCGTAATAGTAATATGAAAGATTTTGTTAGCAAATATCAGGAATTAAAAGTTTTGTTCTTTCCTTTTGCATTTGATTTATTTTTTTTATCAATATATATATATATATATAAACCAAAATAAAATTGTTATAAATTTACATACAAAAACAAAGTAAACAAAACATATCAAAATGCAATTCATAGACTAAAAATTCGCCAATTAAATTAAATTACCAAATCTAAAATAAGATCTAAAAATTGAACATACTATAGATACTAAGAGCAAAAGTTAAGCTTAAACATTTAGATGTTACACATGTAAATGAACTCTGTTGCTATTAAAAATAATAGAAAAAAGGCTATCCAAGTATATGGAGTTTTCAACAATTAAATTAGTTGCTTGGCTCTATATATATATATATATATATATATATATATATATATATATATATATATATATATATATATATAAGAAACAAAACATAATAGAAAAACAATAAAATAAAATAACAACTATGAAAAGATATGAGAAACGAATTGAAAGTATATCCGAGTAAAGATAAAAATGCGAATATTTTTTCTTTTGGAACGATCGTTTGGTTTTAATTATTCAAAACTCCTCTCTGTGTTTTTGCATTGGCATTAGGGATGAAAAGCAGTGTTTTAGGCCTTACGGAGTAACTGATCGCAGAAAATGTGAAACTTTTTATATTTTAGCAATTCACAATAACTTCATCCCCTGAAGAAACGTTATTGTACTTTAATTGCGTTCTTCATCTTACGATTTACTCTTATTTTACGATTTTTACTCTCTCTCTCTCTCTCTATATATATATATATATATATATATATATAAAATGTATTCGTTATTGTAGTCGTTACACAAAAAACACAGGCCGAGTTATTAACTAATTTCATTTTATTATCGGAGAGTGACGAAATGTACGTACATCTCCCTTTAAGTTTTAAGCCAAAAGTGAACAGAAGATCCCTGCTTTCTCTCAGATAGGGATTTAACTGATAGTCATGTGATCAAAGTGAAAGGAATAATACCTATTTTTAGTATATTACGTAAGTGTTTTGGGGAAAATGTCTGGCGACAATAAGTCGCTGATTTCGCGAGTTGTGTGAGCGTGGAAACGATTAAAATATTGTTTTAGTAATAAATATGCCAAAACGAAAGATTTAATATACCTCCAGAGCGGGAAATAGAACGAAACTGGGGTTTAAGAAAAGTGATTCTGGAATACATTAAGAGTTTAAAATATATAATATTAGAATTTGAAATAAAATTAAGTGATATATATATATATATATATATATATCAAAACAAACTTAGAAACACAAGACAAAAACTCAAAACAATCAAGACACAATGGCAAAAAATAGATAAAAACGAAAATAAAATTAAAAAATATCATAGCGAGCCGCTCGTCAGGAAGAGAAGATCGCTCATGATATTAATTTGTGCTTTTTTCTGCTAACGACAAACGAAATCCGTTAAAAAATGCCGCCATCCCCTCATATAATGGGAATATAGTTTTGAATTATGTGCCAGAAATGGAAATTTACAAAAGGCAGAAATGACACTTTAGATAAATTCGGTTTTAGAAAATTTCAAATCATATTAAAGTGAGGTCGTTAAAAATCTCTAAATGCATTTCTCTTGCAGATGTTTAAATAAATGTCTAAAAATCTAAAAATCAGAAGAAAATATAATAAATTTGCTTTTATTTTTAAAAACTTCGCATTTTTATTCTCTTACAACTCCCACTAGATTAAAATGCTGATTGCATCTCTCATGAACCGGTTAAAATAAAAAATAGAGATACATTTAACTTTTAAGAACCAGATAACTGGTTAAATCTTCATCTCAGTGTAGAAAAATCTGACGAGTCTGTCGAGTCACTAGTATGAGTCAAAGAAAAGAGATTTTTAATGTTTGTTGTTTGGTATAAAATAAAGATGCAGTAGAAGGTTAAATATAAAAATACATTCAAAATCATCAATAAAATACAAAAGTAATTTTTAAAGGAATCTTATATCTTACACATAAATCATGTATTAAAATTTTAACTTTCAAAATACACATCATTTATGTGTAGGTAAAATAAATTTGAGTAGTTGTGCTTTTTCGAAATTTCGATAATAGTTATTTCTTAATCATTATCGAATAACGTTTGAAATTTTTGAAAATCTCAGAAATGCAAAAATTCAGAATTCTTCAGCAAAAATAAATTTTTAAAGTTATTTTTATCCGTTAGTTATTACGGTATCCTCAGTCGTTTCCTCACTAAATGAAACTTCTACGTCATTTTGAAATCACTGCTATTTCCTATTCCAGTTTAACTTCTCAGAATTCTAACTAATAATAAACTAAGATTTCACAAAATTATAACTGATATTTCATGTAGAAAGAAAGTTGTGTAAATAATCTCAATGATATTTAAATTCATTCATTAATATTTATAAAACTAGCGAGATTCATTAATATTTATAAAACTTTATTCCTTTTAGGAGAATGTAATTAATCCTCAATAATAAAGTTGACCTAATTACTTTTTTCTCTATTACTGCATCATTTTCTTTGCATTTATATAGTAGAAATCTTAATAAACTTTAAAATAACTACAAGCTTTTCACAATGTTATAATTTATTGCCAGTGTTTAAATTCATTTCTTGAACATTTCATTGTTTATCTTTTTTATAAAATATATCTAAAGATTTGGAAATATGCATGTATATAGATAGCATATATAGATATTTATTTATTTAAATGTGTGTGGGGGTGTGTTTATGTACTTTATCAATCCGCATCTTATTATATTGCATGTTTTTGAAAAACTCTGTTCCATCTTCTTTTTATTTTCTATATCAAACGACTTTCAGGTAAAAACAAAATTGATTTAAATAGGAGTGGGAGTACAGTAGAAAAGTTTTGCACTTATTTTCTGTTAGTATGCGTTTTGTGGCTTCTGCGCAAATCAGAGCCCAAAATATCTTGCCAATTATTCAATTTTTATGGAATGTATATTTTGTGCATATCGAGGGCATTTTAGCCACAAATATGTTATTATTAGATTTGTTTTCTTTATTTTCTATACATTCTACATATTTTCTATATGTTTCAAATTACAAAAATTTTAAAAAGTGCAAATGATATATTCTATTTATAAAAATTATTTGCATGATAAATTATCTTTAAAAATAAAATATTTGTGGCAAAAAAATATCATTCATTAAATTTTAAAAACAGAGTTCATTAAACTCATATAGGAGAAAATACCATTCATGAAACTTTTCAGTTAATCGCCATCCTCGATTTGAAATATACACAGCTGAACACTTCTAAAAATTTCACAGGACACAGATCTATATGCAGTTTACATACCAAATACAATGCTAAATAATGTCCTCATCAATGCTAAAATTGACATAGAAACTACCGATTCTTTTGATTAATGTTAGAACACTATGAAATTCATTAAAATATTTTTGATTGCTAATTCGCTACACTATATTCTATTTTTTCAATATTTCTTAAAAGCATTTACTCAAACATAAAAAAAATTAAGATTTCCAGTTCCGTCGATTCTGATATCTTGTATAGCGAATATAAACTTTAATCGTGCAGTTTTCAGCAAATATCTTTAAATGTAGCAACACATACTTTATTTAACATTGATTCATTATCAAAACTTATGCGACAGAATCAATGAAATTTGCCTTTGACAATCGTTATTTTGGTGCCAGTTTGTAAGCTAATCCATGCAATTTGTTTGAAATTCCGATATAAAAGAATCAAGCAATTATTCTCCATATTCCATAAATTTGATTATACAGGCAAGCAGTTTAATTCCAAAGCCATACTTTAAAGAAAGACGGAAAGAAAATTAAGCACACGTGTTTGGACCATCAAGTAAGCGTGGGCCTAACTTTTCTATAGAATGTGAGTGGAATGCTGTATTTATCTCCATTGCCGGTCGCTTAAAAAATGCGGCTGATATCAGGCAGTTAGCGTAGCCTACCCAACCTATTACGGGCAGAAGGAAAAATACTTTCCACCTCGTTAGTGTAGGGAGACCAGAGCAGACTTTTTATCTGTATATAGGTCAGAGGAGAAATAGCAAGCGCGCACGGCCTTTCACTAGAGTACTATCCGATAAATGGAGCATCAAATGTCTTTTCTGCTACTGTTGCTCCACCAAACAGTTTTGTGTACAATGCGAAAAGAATATTTTTGATACCCGCGGTCTTTTTTACACGACGTTGATCACCTTAATGTAGTGGAAATGAAATTCTGTTAACGCCAGCCCAGCACAAAACCACGCGGGTTCTAATTTGATCTATTACACACTCTTAAAATTAATGCCTCGGCTAGAATGCAGAAAATAGAAGGAATTTAAGAACCCGCAGCTGCTGAACGTTGGAAAAAGTCGGGAAACGTTATGTCAACAGAAAATATGGGGGTTCCAGTTTTTCCATCAGGCTCAAGCTAAGCAACATTTTTCGCCACTTTTTGCAGGGAAAGTTTAATAAGCCACGCTATTTATTCTTGCAGGAGAAAGTTAGTGTTTGATTTAAAGGAATCAGACATAAAAAAATAAGCTTCAGAGAAATCTGGATAGCTGTGTTTCTCTCTAAATAATTTTCAGCTTGAGGATTTAGAACGATCAACCAATTTAAATTTGCTGAAAAAAGTAAATTTATTTCAATGCATTTATCTGAAATATAAAATTAGTACCATCTTGCCCTAATTGAATGCTATTTTCAAAGAATATTTCAAACGTGATTCTTACAAGATTTAAAAATATTCCACAGCACTAAAAAAAATTTTGAAGTCTAATTTAACCTTTCTTTTATTATTATGGAAAAAAGCTGCATACGTACTTATAGGTTACTAGGCAACACACATACGCACGAGTGTATTCAAACACTAAACAATGATGTAATTTTTTTGTTACTTCCTGTCTAGACTAACTCTTAGGAATATAAAAAAAATTGATGTTTGTTTAAAAGGTAAAAAAATTAGTTTTTGAATTAGCATTGCATCTAAATGAATTTAATTAATGATATTTTTATTAAAGTTGTGTTTTCAAAAACCTGCATTTACTCTTTTTTGTTTGACGATGTATTGTTTAAGTTGGTGTTAAAAACACTGACTTTAGAGGCTTTTGTTTCAGAAGTAAATATTTTAAAGAGTATTATTTCAAATGCTTTCGAATAAATTTACTTTGAGTAAAATGGTTAGTGAAAATAATGTATGAAATGAATATCTAAATACGTCTCAGACATTATTTTATAAAATGCCCTACAGAAATACAATCAAATAAATAGAATTAATGAAGTAAAAATTGAGGATTTCTTTTCTTTTTCCAAGTTTTGTAATTTGGAACAAAAAATAAAAATAGCCATAATTTTACTGCATTGTTTTCAAGGAAAATGTTTGGATGAAACGCAATCTCCAAATAAACAATATCTGTACGAATAATAAGTCAATCTGTACGAATTGGATACGAAGAACTGTATTTTAAATTCAGAATTGAATAAAAAATTATATTTTTAATTCCCTTAGATAGTAAGGTAAGTAAAGACACCTTATTTAACACATTTTAAACAGAGATTTACATAAGTGAACGGTTATTTGACATTTACGTGGTGCTTTAAAACATGAGCAGGTTTTCTTTTGCTAAAGTAGAATAATTTTTCTCCATGAAGTCTTTTGGATATGATTTTCCATATAGTAAAAATGATTTATACTACTATTCATGAATATTAATCTAGTGAATATTCGCTGAATTATGAAGATTTCTGTATACAGTTCTTTATAAAAAAAAACTGTGAACATGATTTTAGAAACAATTATAATAAAGGGAATAAATAATAATAATTAATAATTTAAATTTATTTAGAAATATACTCATTTCAGTATTTCCAAAATTTATATAAATAGAAGTGCAATAAAGCTCCGTGCATGGGCAGAGATTTTTTAAAACAAAACTTTCTATTTGCTTTAAATTTTTATTGAACTTTCATTTGATTCACACCAAACTTATTTCATCGTCCTTCTAGAATTATTCTCGTTTCGAATCATTATAAATAGTTTTAGATAAATGGAAAAAAATTCCAATAAAAACTTCTCCCCAAAATTTTGATATAATGCTAGGTGCTCGAAACTCAAGATGAAACTTTTGAAGAATAAGAGCTTCCTCGCTTCTTCAAAAGTCCCTCTCCCCTCCTTATCATCTCGCCTTATTGTTTCTCACTTTAGACAACCCTTGAAGTATGCTAATCATAAGTATTTCCTGATATGGTAATAAAAATGGTGTCGAGAAATTTCAAAATGCTGTTATTTTCTAATTCTTTTCAACACAATTTTCTACCTTGAAAAATCTTTCTTTAATAAATATTCCTAAACAAAATAAGCCCAATTTCTTGCGCATTATTTTTAATAAGGCTTTTAATAGCATGATCATATTTGAATAATATGAATCACAACTTTGTGTTAATTTTTCTTGAATAAAAAAATAATAATGATATCCATCTACATGTAAATTTTATTGATTTCATTTGCCTTATTGTCATGTAGAATACTGTTATTCCTCCGAAATTATCCCGCAATTTAAATAAAATGTTTCAGGAAAAGTGCATTTTATATTTTTTATTAGCTTCTCATTTGAATTGGAGAATGGTTATTTTTTCCATTATTTTTCATGAAGGGGATGGTAACCTAATTTGCACTACCTAGACATTTTTTAATGTACAGTTGTGGAGAAGTAATTTTAAAGAAAACAAGTATAAGAATAATTTAGTAGTTTATTTATCTTAACAACAGTGTAATTAACATTTTAGTTTAGAAAAAAACACTTTAGTTTGGAAAAAAGGCAGCTTAAAAATGTGCCATCGGTGCGATTAAGGAAATCAGTTGCCTAGATTGGACGACTGGTTGCCCAAATTGGACCTCCAATTTCTTTCAATAAAATTAAAGCAAAAAAAATTGTTGCATCCTCAAATTCCCACCAGTACACAATTCATGAATCTAAGTATTACATTTTATACATAATATCACTTCCTCTTCTGCCTTTGTTTCCTCACATATGATACATATTTTTACGAATTCTGTAAATTCAACGACTTGACGAGGTTTTGGCGCGAAATTTGTTACCAAATTTGGCGACCATTTTGTCTACTTGGCGGCAAAAGGAATTTTCTGCAAAATTTCTTAACTGTGGATATATATCTACTATAAATCAGAAATGTCTTGAACTTTCCTGGGATTACATCACTTACTAGGTAATGACGTCACTTCCTATTGAAAAAGTATAAAAGCAAGCTCTCAAGCCAATAGAGTTAGTTAGATTTTAATGAGCAAGCAAGCTAGCGAGTTAATAAGAAACTTTTGAGCTCTGTGTTGGGATTTATTGGTAATCTCTGTTGTGAATTTTTATAAGTGCTGTAAGTTGATTTAAACTGCTGTAATCTTTTAAGGACTGGATTGTTCTTGCTTTATCAACTGTAAATATTTGTAAATAATGGCTGTAAATAAATTTTTGTCTGTGCAGTCTTGATTAAAGTCCATTCAATCCACGAACCCGTCGGAATCGTAACAACATTCTAAGTTTTTGTACTTTTTGATCCAATATTTGACGGCATTACTGTCCTTTTATTATTTTTTGCGTTGACTTGTTACAGATCAATTTATGAGGATTGCTAGTGGTTATAAACTGCTTTCTGAGCTATTACTGTAGATTAAGGTAATGACCCCATTGATTTTAATAGTCCAATTTTGGAAACCGTTTGTTTCCCAATCTAGGAAACGGTTGGAGAACCACAAAAAATTCTCCTAACCTTATGATTAAAATATTTTAATAAAATTATTCTAGTAAATTGTAGCCATACAAATTGCGTATCTCAAGATATAATAACATATTTTCAAACTTGCCTCAAAACAACGTATGGGCTTTTTGTCTTTGCTTAAAATAATTAAATGATGATACCCAAATCTAAACTTTTGTTCTTTAACCGTAGCTAAATAGCGTTTTCTCTTAAAATGATTTCATACACACCACTTAGATAGTTGCAACACAATATACCTATTTTACATACCAAATGCTTAGTAGAATTAAAGTTATGATACCAGCCCAATCTAGGCACCGGTCCGAATTCGGTGTCTATCCCCTATCTCTCCAGCCTCGTCTCTCGCATGAAATTATAAATCATTTCCGAAATTCAAAAAGCTAAGCTGAAATTGTTTAAAAATATTCGTAAAAGAAACTTTCTTTCCTAGAATTTCTATAAATCTCTCTTAAATCAACAACCCAAGCTTCCGTCAAATAAACGTAATTAAAAATAAAATTAGATTATCGCTTTCGATGCAAGTCAAAATAACCAGAACTCAATTTGAATAAACTCAATTTTTTGTATAAAAAATTTTCTAAATAAAGTTTTTAAATTTAAAAACACGCATCAATATTCCAAATTATTGTGAATGGTGCAAGATAGGAATCATAGACATGTGAAAACGTTGGTTGTCGTCTTTTGTCACATCATATTTGAAACATTTATTGTTATTTGAATCCATATAAGAAATTAAAGTGTATCTGATACATACATGCTACGATATTCCGAGAGGTGATGCATAAAGTCATATCTAATGTAGACGGCAGTCGTTGAAGAACGAAGAACAATTTATATAGATGTAGTCACAATTAAATTAATTCAAAGTATCCAACTGTAGATAAAATTTGAAACATTACTTCAGTCCAAACCATGGCTAAGTATGAATAATCTTAAGCGCAAAGCCGCGCGTCTTACCAGGAAAGGGTTACATCGTAAAAGAGTAAGTTGGCAGCACTCATGCTTATAAATACTAATGGGAAGCGGGGAGTCACCGAAATGCTTTAGTACTGGTTGAAATCCGGACATCTTCAAGATAATGTGGCAAATATTCCGGAAAATTCTAAGTCATTGCATACAAGTATCCAAGGGTTTTTGTTCCTTAAATTAATTGCTAGTTTACAGATTGAAGGAAGAAGATTGAAATATTAAAATTTCTGTAATTCGATGCACCAGTCAGACACAGCATTGTAGGCATAGAAGTAGAAAAGCGTTATATGATTTTTTGTGCTTCTGTTTCCTGTTCTCATTTTTATAATTCACTGCTAATTAATTATAAATTCATCTAAATTTTGCGTGCTTATTAATAAAGCATATGTTTGGGGAATTAGAAAAAGATAGAAGCTAGTTCAAGGAAGAACAGGAAATATTTTTTTTTGTGTGTATACAGAAGCGTCAGTGTGTTTCAAGGTTTTAAAATGTGCTCAAAATATAAGATAAAATCATTTTAAATTTTCCTTTTATGAATGAAAATTTAATTTAATTAGAATGATTTTAAAATTAGTTGAGATTTCATAAATATAAAATACTACTTTCCTTTAAAAAAGAAACTATAAAGATATTTGAATTTTTTTCATTTGCAGATGAAAGTTTCATGTCATTTCAAAAATTCAGACCTAAATGGATTTAAATAAATCTACAAAAGTTAAGAAACTTCAAAGTAAATAAATTAGATTTTCGAGTAAATTGAAACATACAGCTCACCAGTAATTAAATATCTGACATTTGTTTGCATACTTCTATCTTATCACGTTCGAATAAAATCCTAGAACTGCAAAGGAAAGTTGGAATATATTTTTTCATTTTTTCCATCATTAAATATGTATATGATAATTTCATTTTGCGAATAATGCTAGGGTAATCTAAAATGTGTTCAGTTGAATTACTAGGGTAATCCATCTCATTAATAATACATACGAAACCTCAGGTGTTTCTTAATTTGGATTGCCATACGCTCTTCAGAGCAAGTTGATTAATCATTCACCTCCTACGTCAAAGACCAGGTAAGTTCAAATTAAAGGGGTTAATTAGACTTTGGCAAACTAAGCACAGTTACTCTCTTTTCTTTTGCAGATGGATACTTTTCTTTTTCAGATGGATACTTTTGAGGCAGGAAAAAAGGTTGAAGAAGAGGCATCTTAAATGGCAGCCGCAGATGTTAGTCTGTTTCTTAAAAGAAATATTAAGACACTTTCTTAGAATTCTTTTAAGAGCTATCCTTTCTTCGTTTCAACTATTGCAGGGATTTTCAGTTTCTCAAGAGATCTTAGAGTAAGAACATTGTAGCTCAAAGTCCTTCAATTTCTTCTTTTTCATTGATGATGTGGAATCTTTTATATTTATTCACATCTTTTAATTAGGAAATGTGTCCACTAATTAAATGAAGTGCTAAAAATGTCCTGACGGTAATTATTGTTGGAAAAGAAAACTCATACATAAGTTATATATTTCTAAGAGCTCTGAAGCTAAGAATATAGAAATTGCCACATCTATAGATATTTCTAATAACTACATAGAAGTAATTAGGAGACCCATAAAATCATGTATACGTCGAAATTATATAACTGAAAAAAATAAAAATCATTTGTCGTAATGGATGAGAAAAATGTAGTATTTTATATTCTATTCTTTTTTTTACCCTTCAAATAGTAATAATAATTTTACTTGTTTGAGCCTAAAATAATAAATACACGTATCAGATAATTATTGAAATGGAATACTTAAGTTTTAATTTTGGAAATTTGATTTGATCTTTGGATTTTGGATTGTAGCATTTTTTCTGTGTATATCGATACGCGGTCTCTAATTTCTACCGACTCTCTCTCAATATACTAATTCAAATGATGATCACAAAAAATAGATATTTTTGTTTACTGTATCTGATTTCATGCATATTGCATCCTGAGTCAATGTAAAGCATACACAAACGTACGGAATTATTTGCATATTATTATTATAACTTTATTATTTTTTGCATTGCATTTGTTGAAATAGCATTGATTTTAATCAAATTTTTCCCGATATTGTTATTATTTGCAAATATCATTGCAAAATCGTCAAAAATTTTAACAAGGAATTACTTCTCCTGTATTAATGAGACATCTAAAGTTTTGACATCATCTAGAAGCTTTCCTCTTCGTGAAATTCGGGATGTTCAAAGGTAAACTAATTAGTTTAATGAATGATAAATTTGGAATTCGAACAAAGCTCTCGGACAAATATGTTCTTAATTTACATTATTTCTCCCAGTACTAGTTATACATTATGATATATGTATTATTCCATGCTTTACATAGGAAATATGAGTCGCTGACTTGAATAATAAATTTTTCTTTTTCTCTAACTTTCCATTGATAATAGGAAAATTTATAATTATCGATAATGATATATTTGTGGATAGTATCGAAACTTACCATGTTTTTGGAGTTCATCTAATGAGATCATTCATAAATATTCCTACTGGATTATCAGAAAGAAATAATATTTCTACTAGTGTCTTATAAACACTGGAATGTTATATTACTGTAATGATTCTTTACAGTATTTATGGATGCTTTATCTTAAATTATGTTTATTTTATAACATGATATCCTAATTAAAGAAAATGAATTATTCTTAGATATTATTCATTTAAAGATATCCGCACGTTCTTGAAATAATAATATGATATAGGGAAGTGTTGCTATCAAAATTCTTAAGAAATAATTAACAATGCGATAGCAATGTCGCATACACTATGGTCCTCAAATCAACTCATCATTCATAATGAAACTTAAACTAAAACAACTTTATTTTTAGAGCTTCAGCCATGACCTTGTAGATATTGGTGGAGGGGAAGGGGATTGAAACCAGGGTCAATATACACAGGGCCTGCCTGGAAAACCAGGTTCTGTATCCGGTTATCAGGAAGGTCTGGTTCCTATATCATTGACTTTAATGAAATCACAAGCTCAATAATAAATTGATAAAATTCAAATGGCCTATGATATTGAGGCGAATCATTCACTAATACAGGACGGCTTATATTCTAGACATAGTAAAAGTTAGGGGAATTTTACAGAAGCTTTTTTTTTCAAAAATTAAGTCTAGTTACGTTTGAAGTTCTATTTTTTAAAAAAATATGAGCTACTTACATCTATGCCAAAATAGGATGGCTCAGGATATTTTTTCAATCCAGAACCACGCATCAAACCCCAAGCCGTCAAATCCAAGACGATGGATTAATTTAGTTAAACGTGCTGATAAATGCACTATCCTATTCCCAAAAACAAAATATGGTACATATATTTTCATTCATTTTTAGAATGAGCTTCGGTTCTCAAGTTTTAATTTTGAATCGGCACAATTGTGTTCTGGGGAAAATCATCTATTTTATCATGAACTTCTGATTCAGTAAATTCAAAGGTATAATTTTATGTATCTTCGAATTACAATCATTCTCGAACTTCAACGGTAATTTCAGCAACATTTTCTTGCTTCTCAGTATTTTACAATGATTCTTTCTTCAAACTTCATATAAGATATATTAGGGCGAATATCTTATCTGTACAGATAAAGTAACTAGATTGTTAGAACTTCAATCCAGGACACTCCGAAAACTTAGGCACGCAACCCGAAATCCTAGTTGGAATGGAAGGGAATTGAACAATCCCTATAAGTTAAAAAATAATCGAAATAGTGATACAGATAATTTTTTAAATTATTAAAAAATACTCTAAGATATAAAAAATTAAATAATATAATTTGCTACTATAATAATATATTTTGTTATTAATTTTCTTCTCAGCAGATTCATCTACATTGATCAAAGTAGGGTGGTCATATTCTACATATAGTTAAAGTTGTGAAACAGAATTCATTAGCACCAACTTTGTCAAAGATTAAACCTAATTAATTATTTTTGAAAAGGAAAATTTACTGAGAAGTAAAAAAAGAGGGTAATACGCGATATTTAGCTTAAATTTCGAAAAAGGAATCAAGTTGGGACTGTCCCATCTAATCTGAGACGGTTGGTCACTTTAATGTAGAAATTGAGAAAATTTTTTCAAAAGCTATTTCCAAAAATTAAATCTATTTAATGTTTTTAATACAAAATATTTATTATAATTAAAAACAGGGCAGTCCGGGAGAAAACGTCAATAACTGGGAATATTCTAGTAAATCAAAGATATATGGCCACTTTAGATTAATAAATCTGTAAAAAGCACTCAACGGTTTGAAGGTGAATGATTCAATAAATATCTCATCACAATTTCAGCTACAGACAATGAATTAAACATACAGCGGAATGCCTACTTACATATTATTCATATGCTCCTTTTTCTTTTCTCCGGATACCTACGTTTCAACTGACAATCTAGCATTCACCCAGTGCAGTGTTATGTCCACACATAAATGTTGGGAATGAAATTTAACCTCTTATCTATTTTGACTAGCAACTATTGTGTTTAGCGTTTCCCCTGATTCGCATTCAGGGTCCAATGTGTAGACAGAAAAGACACAAGAAAACTTTGAACTAAGCAGTTTGTTATGATTGACAACCTACAAGATTTTCATGAGACAATTTTTTTATACATTTTATTTTTAAAAATGTTCAAATCGGTTTGTGAATTTGACACCACACACAACAAAAGCAATCTAATCATTTTTGAATTTTAACTATTTACGCGATTAAGAATTTCCAAGTTTTGCTCTTTGTTTCATAAATTTGTTTTTAAATATTTTTCTTCTATCTGCATGATATTTGGAATTATCTTATTTTATGTAAAGTATCTTGTTTTATGTATTTTATATTATGTACATTCGTATCGATTAATAAGAAAATAACTAGCGAACTCATGAACCTAAAATATTTTTAAAACCTGTTATTTTATTTAATTAAATTCGTTAATTGCTTCATCTTTTCAAATTAATACAAACAAATTTCTTTTTGTTATTAATTTCACGAATTTTAGGAAAATTTCCAACATTTCATGAAACAGAATCAAAATATTTCTTTCAAATGCTGCTTTATTAATTGGTGTCGTATTAAATTATGTAATCAAATGGAAAAAGAGGTATAGTAGAGCTGATATGAAAAAGAGATATACTGGTATTTAGTATTCCAAATACGTTTCCATAAGTTAATGGGGAAATTAAAAAATATTTGGATAAAAACAATTTTGCCGGTTACATTAAAAATCCATCATTTTAAGTGCGAAACACGTATTTTGTTGAAATTTCTTTAATAAATATAATTATATATTTTTGTCTTAAAAATATATGTATACTTCTTTAATACGGCAAAACGTTTTGAATAAGAGATATCAATACTTGCACACTAACTTTTTGAACGTTTCGTTTTTTTCCACACTATTCAGGATATCCACCTCTAGGATATGTGCTCTTTGGAATTATGACATGTATCATACAGAAATATGATGATTCATATAAAACTTCCAGAATGAAAAACTATCCAAATCTCTGTTTATTACACGCTTTATTCATTGATTTTGTTATAAACAGAAGGTAACGAATGCTACGCATTCCAGTTTGGCAAAAACAGCGATGAGCTCCACCACATCAGCTAACAATTAATATATAAAAGGGAAATTAAGGATTTTTGTATCAATACTAGAAAATATGTTTACTATCATTTGAATAACATACAAATTAATGTTTCTCATTGCAAAAATAAATCATCCGCTGGTACAAGGAGATCTTATTATCCCTTTTCGGCGCTTCAGAATTCAATAATTCCACACTCTATTACTGGATGTTTTGTTAATGCTCTGGATTTTGGTGGTTTACCATCAGTTATTGACATTTCCTTAGCACTGGCCAAACATGAAAACTGCCATTAGGATGTAGTTAACATAGAATTTTGTTTTCATTAGAGGCTTCTAGTTGACGGTGGGATAATTAGATAATTCCTGGTGCATTATCATGATTAACTTTTCACTGAATTATGAAATACGTATTTCACTTTATCACAGTAAATTAATGATCCGGAAAGAGGGCACCAGCCACATTTCCGTTCTCGCCTTTTAACGCAGGCTTTCCGCCACCGCTATTGTTTAATGAAAGCAACAATGCATTCCACAATGCAGGGATTTATGGTGTATAAATCCTATTATCTATTTTAATATTTTTGCTCTCTCGGGCTTTCTTGTTTGGGCTTGGATATTTCAAATTGAAATTAAACGCTGTCCCGCTACTCAAGTGTTAATGAACATATTTCATTATTTTCAGATGGCGAATGCATTTTACACGAGTTTAATTAGTCGAGGTTCCGCTTTGAAAAAGAATTTTATGTAAAGGATGAAAAAATTAAGAACCTTAAGTAATGATATCCGATGTATTCTAGAATTATTCGTCTCAATATAAATGGTATGTAATTGATGCTTATTAAAATTGCCCATCTGTTTTAGTATGCAGACATTCATGTAATAAATTCACTTCCTCATATCGATAATATTCAACGTATTTCCTTCTTATGATATGTAAAAATGCAACACAATCTTAGCATCAAATAATTCTAAAAGGGTGGTCACGTTTTCTGTTAGGCCTAAATATACCTCTAAATATGTCTGCGGTCTAAATTGCGTTTAATTTACCGTTTTAACCTTTGGTTTCAATGCTTTTTTTCATGTATTTTTAGTAAAAAGTGACATTTAACGAGGATCATACCTCCCCCTCTAGTTATGCTTCCTCAGTTTTTTTTATCTAAGCCTTTTCTGTTAATGTTTAATAGACAATCCAATAAAGTCTTCAAACATAATTTATTATTCAGAAGAAATCATTATATTTTTAGTATCGCCCTTTATTTTTAATGCATTATATTTGTATAAATTATTCCCTTCCATGTGCTTTATTTCATTAAATGACAATCAGATCTTAAAGAGACTCTTAATACAGAAGTCCAAAAATCATTGATATCATGTAAAGCTGTTACAAAAGATATGGAAAAAACGAAGGAAAAATATTCTTAGTGGTTCTATTAAGAAATCTGAAAAGTTTTTGAGCAATAAATTACAACATATAAATTTTGCAGGAGACTAGAACATGAACAGATTAATTGCTCGAATTTCATTTCTCGAGCATTGTTTTTTTCGTGCTAGTTTATACAAAATTATAAACTCGTTTCACTTTTGCAAGGCTCGACATTAAGATTCTTTTCCACTAAAGTATAAATCGATATAAATCGTTTTCATATTCTTTTTTTAAACTATTTTTATGGAGTTTTAATAATCCAGGAATTTATTTAGGGACATCCTATGTATTAATTTCCAAGCAGAAACGATTGAACAAAAATTAAGAACTTCCCTACGAATAAGTTTGCTCTATCAAATAATGAGTACTGGTAAATTGAGGATCCTCTTTATTTAAAAGTTGCATTTAATATAGTTTTACTACTTCTCAAACAACTTTTTAAATCAGAAGCAACTTTTAATATTAAAATGCAAAATTTCACCCTCTTTCATGACCTCCTTCTCCCTGTTCGTGCACAAAGTGGTAAGCGGTTGCATTGCTCTTACTCACGACTCCTTAAGTAAGATGCAATGAAAGCGAATTCAATAATATGGATTATTAACGTATGTAGGTTGCGTGAGAGGATTCATTGGGTTCTTTGTTTTCAGGACAGGCCTGATGCAACCAATCAGGCGTCCCATCTAAGTAAAGAAGAATTAAAAGAATCCCCTACGTTCATTGATTCCCTGCAACGAAGATGCTGCTGCACATTTTAATTAATGCTGTATGATTAGTCTGATTAGAGCGAATTTTTCTGCCTCCACGAACAAGTATTTGGTTTTATTTTTATTGCACAAGTTCATCCCTTGAATGTTTTTACTTCTTGCAGGAAAAAGAGATTTGATATTGATTTTTAACTGAAGTTTTCTTGTTATTTACTTCGCCTCTTTTTTCCCTTTTCCTTCAAGTATTTTTATTTTTCTTCTTTTATCTTGAATTCCCTGGTTTCGCGCAGTTATCCTGGGCATTTTCTAAAGGTAATCCAAAGTAGAAACTGATGGGGACAAAGAAAAGGCAGAAATCCGAACAACAGTAAATGTCAGCTTTGTATTGTGCTGATAGACCCGACTGCTTCTGATCCACATAGTACTATTCTTCTTCAATAATGAGCATACTTTTATCTTCCAAGTTGTTCTCCGTTCTTTGCGAAAAAATATGTTTTCAAGGTGTTCCAGAAATGGTTTTAACGACAGTTCCCCCCTTTTCTTTTTTTGATTCACTCGAACAAAAGGCAAAAAAATGTATTTAACTGCTTCACGTCTTTTTTCTAGTCAACTCTAAGCGATAGATAATTTGATCAATGTTATAGTGTTTTAATGCTTTTCCAAGTTATAAGAATCTTCACAGAAACTATTGTTTGATACGTTTTTTTCCAGGCCATCTTTAGGTTTATATGTTTGAAGAAAAGACTGTGTGAGCAAGAATTTGATTTTCTGGCGACAAGAAAAAGGAAAGCTGTTAAGATAGTAGGAAGAAAGAGCGCATTTTTTTTAAAAAAATGCAATATTAGCTTTAAAATTATAAAATTTTACACGAAGGTTACTTTTCAATACAGAGATTAGTATAAAAATGAAATTTCAAAAGAGATACTTCGAGAAGAATTCTTGAAGTTCCAAACAATTTATAGACAGAAGATTCATTGTGAATACCATTCTTGCTATCCATTCAAAAAATTTCAAATATTATTGGTAAAAAATTTCATGGGTCTTGTTACCTTCTTTCGTCCTTAAGTAAAATGAATAAAGTGAGTATTCAGTCAAAATAAATAATAACCTAGTCAATGAGACACATTTAGAACAAGGCGGGTTACAATCTCTACCGTAAAAAGGTTTAACTAACATCGCAAAAATGGCTATTAATTATTCTCGATATCACTCAAATATTAGAGCATTGACTTATTTGGAAAGCAACAATATTACTCTCAATATCCTAATCACAAAAATTCTTATTTAGTTACTTTTCTGGAAACAAGTATTTAGCAAATATGAGAAAAACAAGATTCTCAAGTTACCTATTATTAATTGGAAAAATTAAATAGAGTCAAAATCTCAATATCTTTTACGTTAATTAAAATGAAAGTAATTAGCTCTTTATTAAACGAGTTTAATTCGTATGGATTAGAAAGACGATTAATTTTCGCTAATTTATTTAACATTAAAAGTTGCAGCATGTTCCTTTAAATAATAAATATCTTTTTAATGTATCGAAAGCTTTGAGCGAACCACTATAATCAATCTTGATGGGTTTTATTTTTATTTCACTAACACTTGTTGGAAAACCTTCGTTGCTTTCTGAATTTGACTGACTATTCCTAATGATTTTTATCATTGTTAAGAAACACATTAGATACTATTTTTGATAAAGCTTAATATTCAGTGAATCCGATAGTAGTTTCCTGGAGTTTATATCATTCGGTCTCTTATGAATTTCCGTGAATGTATTCACATACATCCAGATCTATTACCTTTGGTTTGAGATTTATTTTATTTTGTTGAAATAAGAACGATATCGAAGACTTTTATTTAATTCATTAAAAGCGGAGAACATTTACTGGGATTAGAATATAAAACCTGAAAAATATTGACTTTCTCAAATAAGTTACGAGTGGGCTTTTCTGGAATTTAGCTTTAACGCTTTTACAAGATTCTTTATGGACTCATAAAATTTTAGCAAGCGAGAAACAATTAATTGAGGCAGTTTGATGAAAATTACAAATGTCAAATACTTTATATATCTTTCAGATATCCTCCGATGAAAAAATTTAGAAAGTTTATTTACAAATCTTTCACATTTACAGGTCCATTTCAAAAGTAATTCGTGCTTTTCTTATGCAGATTATGTATATCTTCAGATGTTACTATTTTTATTCCTTTTCCTTTCTCTCGCTGTTGTCCAAAGATAGTTGAGGCAGTTACAAATAATCATGTGTTTGCATATAAATTTATTACAAGTCACTTTTCTTTAAAATCTTCGTCATTGCCCTCTTACAGTTGTGAATGTGCACAAATGCTAACTATAGAAATCGATTTATTAAGAAATTTAAATTCTACAGAATCGATGATTATTTGGGAAATGTAATATTATAAAAGTAATAAAGTTGGTAAAGTAAAAAGTTTGGTAATATGTATAAAAGTATTAAAACCTCAGTTTTGTATGCCCCAAAGCGTTTTATTTATTTATTTTCAGTTTTCCGCTACATATTTTTAAGATTTGATCATTTTCTACCTTACATTGAATTAATATAGTTCATCAATAATTTAATCAGACTTGGCTATACATTTGCAAATCCTATTTTTCAATTTTGAAATTTAAAAGTTCAATTATTTACCTTTTATCATATTCTCTGGATCAGAGTTTCAAGAGAATATCCAGTTATTCTCCTAACTGTTCTGAAAATATTTACACCATCCTCTCAACTCATTTTAACACTCGGATATATCGCAAGAAGTCAAAATCTAAGTATCCTAAAATCAAAGACAATTGAAGTCGACAATACATGGAAAAGAATGATGCACGCAACATTACTGAAACACATGATGCATGTTTTTACGTTTCATAAATCTATAGAAACATCAGCAAGATAAAACATAATAAAACATTTGAAATTCAGCATTTAGTTGCATATAATGTTAGATACAAATGTTTAAAAAATTATGTTTCAATATATCAATTAATTTTAAATATATTACGATCATATTCATAGATAGATATTTTGCTTGGTGCATCCGAACACCGAGCAGTTTTCTGTCAGTTTCAGATGTTGCAGACTATAGTATTTAATTGAAAACAAGAATTGAAATGCATTTTTATCATTCCTTCGGAAAATTAATATATACCTAGAATGTTTATGCTTGATGTTTTTATTTGAATTTTGAAGATATTTTCAAATTCCACGCATAAACAATTTTGAAATTCAAATCGTGTGCGCTTAATATCCGTATAATTTTTTCCTTATTCATTGCCTGAAGAAACGGTTCTTCCAAAACTGTAATTAAGAAACCATCAATTTTATAGGTCATTAGATAACCATAATACATATGTTTCTTGCTACTATGTTCTTAATTAATTACTTCCAATTGAGATATATTTTCTTCCAATTTTCTACTGCAAATAAATGCCTGACTGTTGAATGTTCGGGAACATATTCTCCTTTACTTGTAAATTAATTAGTTCAGCTTAGGAACTCAGTTAAGAAGTTCTTCTATTTAAGGCTTTAATTGGAAAAGGTCTTATTTCCTTTAGGCTTCTTGAGACGCTTTCGATTTCTAAACCAATACTGAAAACATGAATCGTTTTTAAACTTCTAATTTTTAAACTTACAGCCAGTTTAAACTAAATACTTCTACATAAGGGAATAAATTGTGGGGAATAAAAAATTCTTTAATTTCTCAAGTGTTAGTCAAATTAGGCTAATTTAGCCCAATTACTCGGAGTTTTAACAACAGCTTACGCTTGTGAAATAATCTGAAAGTATGATTTAATTATGTTATCTTAAGCAATTGATAAATACTTATCTTATTATGACAAATACTTATATTGAAAATATTAATATAATATATATATGTATTATAATTAATATAATATATAAATATAATCTTATTATGACAAATACTTATTATAAATATTATATATCTTAAGCAATTAACAAATACTTATGAATAAAGCGGAATAGTTATTTCACTAAGATATCTGAAAGTGGTGATATTTTTTATACTGCACTTAAACGGATGGAAGACTGCGAATTCATTGTAGTTTACAAATATAAGTGCAGCAATAATCCCAGTTTAACCCCTTATCTGCTTTGTTTGTTCAACTATCTAACTAGATGACACCTTCTATTTTGAGAATGTATTGTCATTTTAATTCAATTGAGAACTTAAAGGACAGTTGAAATGCTTACGGATTCCACGTAATTTTTGTATCGAATTATAATGTCTGTGAATGATAATTCGATGCACGTACCGCGTACGGTCAAACCAGTTAAGAGGTTCAAACGCTGCACTCTCATACTATTCAAAAAAGCCTTCAAACCAGTTAAGATGTTAAAACGCTGCAGTCTCATACTATTCAAAAAAGCCTTCAAACCAGTTAAGAGGTTATAACGCTGCTGTCTTATACTATTCAAAAAAGCCTAATTATGAACAATTTCTTAAATGTGCTGTTAGAAATCTTTGTAGCATGCGAAGTCACAGAACATTAATCTCTTCCATAGTTTTCTGCGAATAAATGCACATTGCAGCCATTACCTTCAAGGTTCCAAAAAGCAATTTTAAATGATGTGTGTTAGTTTACACAGTAATAAGCATTTGAGTCAGGATCACAAATGTCGCAGATTAAAGTCTATAATGAGCTCTTTCATTAGCAGTGAGCTTGATCCACTGTAAGGGGATTAAAATCCAAAAAGGAAAACTAGTCTCCAGATGACTGATCAGATCCCTTATTTATGATAATTGCATGCAGAGAGATCGAGATACCGAACGTAATTGACAAATCCTAGCCGAGAGCTCGTATCTATAATAGGTGTGCATCGCTTTGCATGGCAAACAAGATTCCGAGTAGGAAAACTGATTACACACTTAGTTAAGCCTCGAAAAGTAAATTTACGGTCGCCAGACTAATGAACGGAACTAAAAGGGTTGTTTCCAGACCCGCAGTAGAGAAACCTTGCAACTAATGTAAAGAAAGCGGAATCGTTAGCTTTTTCTTACGAAAGAAAACTGATTCTGGTATGCTGAATTGGGTAAACAATCGTGCATTTAAATGAAATTTAGAATTATTAAAAAATTGCCGTCGCATTTGCTCCAGATATGCTCTCTCAAATAACTTAAGCCTATTCCGGGATTATTCAGAAATTTACTTTATTTCATTTTATGTTCACAAAATTGATATATGCTCATTGGAATAAGAAATTCTGTATTTAAGTGTAATTATTAAGGGTATTATTCACGGATATTTTCGTTGCGTATAATGTTTCTAAGGATTTTGAAATGTGTTAATATTTAATAAAACGAAAGTTACGAAAAGTGAATGGTACTTTGCAAAGCTATGCCATCCCTCAGGGCCGGGGCACACCTCCAATATGGTGGTGAAAAGTTGCCGGATAAGTAAGCGAGTTGGTAACATCTCCACTGACGGGATCTACCTTTCATGGAAGGATATGGTCATTTTGTAACATACCAAGGTACCCTTGTTATTGTTGTGGAATCATTCAGTTTACCGGATGGATTAGCCTGAGAAGGATGTATCATTTGCAATTTACAAAGATTTGCAAGATTACAGTTGCATTTATACTGAGTGCCAGCTAAAGTCCTTTATAACCCCCTTGACTTCAGAACGACAGCAGCTATAGTCATAAAAGTGATGTCTAGGCAGAGAAAAGTGTCTGTGCGCTACGTGATAAGAACACTTACAACACCACCTGACGCTACAGGGAAAAATAGTCAGTTACAAAGTTGTAAAGCATCAACGGTTTAGCTCAAAAAATACCACATGGACTTTAATACTAAGAATTCTATATAACAGTATCTATTTCTGAAAGTGTGACGTCACAAAGCGTGGACGACAAGAGAATATGTTATCTTACGGACAAAAATTACCTTAATGGACTTTTTCCTGTAGGAATACCGCAAAGAGCAGGTGCACACGACATCTCCTCCAGCACTGCAGAACCTTCGACAACGTATCATTGATGCTTGTGCCAGGGTTACATCTAATATGCTAAAAAGTGCGCAATGTAAAATTCAAACGAGGGTCCAAAGATGTAGTGTAATTGACGTATAGCAGTTTCAACGCAAAAAATAAAGGTATCTTGTGCTAACTAGTTGTTTTTTCTCTCTTTCTAACACGTTCCATCACGTCACAGTGTTGGAAATCGCGAACAAATAAATGCACATTTTAAGAGTTCTTAGCATTATTGTCCACATGGTGCCGTTTCATATTAAATCGATGACGCTTAACAACTTCATAATTGCCTTTCTTCCCTTCTATCCTTTCGTTGGAAAGATAGGAAGGATAATTCCTCAGTTTGTCTTCAGGTGGCGCTTACCTACTTTACTATACCTAAACACCTCTTTTATAACAATAGCTGCAGTCGTTCTGATGTTAAAAGGGGTGTAAGCGACTTTATTGGGTATCCTTTATATCCTACAAACTGTTCTAAAGATAAATTTAAAACGACTGCACTAAAATCCAATATGAATTAAAAATAATTTTTATAAACCTTCAAATTACTTAAAATACCCAATTAAAATAATTGTTTATCAAGAAACATACATCAATATCATAATATCAGACAAAGGAAGTCAGTATTTAACAAATATTTGATATATTCGAAATTCTTATCTTAAATATTTTATCAAATTATATATATATATATATATATATATATATATATATATATTTAAATCGCTCGAATGGGGTTTTTACTAAAAATGCTGTTTTCCGTGACGTTTTACGTTGAGATTTCATATATGCAGTGCATATTGCATCATGCGTATGTCAGTTCGAATAGTGTTAGTGATATTTCTTTAATTACATCAGGGATGAGGAATCGAGGAGTCAGCCATTTTTGGAGGAGTCAAAGTCAGTTAAAATTAATGATTGAGTCAGAGTCGTTAATTTATAAACTTTGGAAGTATAATTGTTCATTTTAAAGTTTTTTTAAATTATCATACGGTTTATTGTTTAAAAGTTTAAAATAAAATTTCTTTTTCCAAACCTCTCGTGTTTTCATTCAAACCATACAGTTTTAATGTAATAAAGAGGCTTGATTTGAAAGTTTTAATTCAACAATATAGGATTCACAGGCGATATTTCTAGAAAAAAGACAATATATTTTTAGAGAAATAAACTAGAGGCTGGCATATGAAAAAATATGTATCCCGAGCAACGCCGGGTTATTTCCTTCCTTCCGTACTAAAGTAAGACAAAAAATAATTCAAAAATCGGATAGACCATAGGGTGGATCGAAATTTTTTTTTTCAGAATTTCAAAACCTACCTATGCGAAAAAGATGTTCTATGGTATGGAGATTAAAAGAAAAATAATAAAAAAAATTAAATTCAAAATTTAATACCGCCGCAAGCGGGTTGAATTTTCGAAAAAAAATGGAAAAATACTGAATTTTGATTATACGACTTAAAAAAAAATATTATTAATAATCAAAACCTACTTATATGGAAAAGATGGTCTATAGTATGGAGATTAAGAGACAAATAATAAAAAAATTTAAATTAAAAATTTAATACTGCCGCAAGGGGGTTGAATTTTCGAAAAAAAAAATGGAAAAATACTTGGTTTTGATTATTGATTATACGAATTTAGATTCGAAATAATTGTTTTTTTCTGCAATATAAATAACCAAAAGTGATGATTAATGAGTAGTGAGTACTAAGTAGTGATTAGTATAATGTACATTGCAACATTTTATGACTCAGCTCCCCCTCCCCACACCGTCAAATCAGTCCGGTTAAACAACTAGAGCAGTAGGCAATCCCATCTTTTTTCTGTCTCCTGCTTTATCCTTGGTAAAAGAACCTGGCTCTGAGTACATCAGGTCTACAACTCAGGTCGGAGTCTAGGTTTGCGCTCTCCCGAAATTTACGTGTCTGTAAATTTCGGGAGAGCTCAAATTATTGGAAATAACATATATAGCTTTTTTGTCATGCGGTGACAATGACATAGATGTAACAAAGTTGGTTGCGACGGAACATCTGTCAACACAGGTGTCAAAGGAGGTGTTATACGTAACATGGAACTGATCCTGAATCGTCCACTACAATGGCTTGTGTGCCAGTTACACGCCAATGAGCTTCCACTACGTCATCTTTTCGCGCACGTGGATAGAACCACAACTGGGCCCAGAAGCCTGACTGGCGAAATAAGAAAATCGTTGGTCGGATGCGAGAAGCTACCTGTAGTTTCATCCACGCCAATAGAAAACACGATATGTGAAGTGACTAACAAGAAAGACTTAAGTACTGATCAACTGTACTTAATGGAAATTTGTGAAGTTGTTACTGTGAAAGACCGAAACTGGAGAATATCGACTTTCACCGGTGAAAGTCGACATTCTCCAAATGTGAATGTTGACATTCACCGGTGAAAGTCGACATTCTCCAAATTTCGGTCTTTCACGGTAACAAAGTCATAAACTTCTGACATTGCAGAGAAAGTCTGTCGAAGATGAATCCTGGAAAAGTTTGCCACTCAAGGTGGCTTAGAATCGCGAACAGAATTCTCAGATTCAATGTAGCTCACGAAAATTCATCCGAGGCTTTATTGACATTAACGACATTCATTGCAAAAGTCTATGCCTCTATGTGGTTCAAGATCAAAACGAAACCATAATTAATCTATAAGGCACAGCATTTGCATCAATTAATCGTTCTATCGCGTTATTTCTCGAATGATTTGAAGGATGCCATAGACCCTGTTATTAAAAGAAACTGATTTTTTGGCCATCCAGAAGATGTCCTGATATCAATGCTAGCTGACGACAGAAATCACATGAGGGAATTAGCTCTTCGAAGATTTCTGAAAGCACGCCTACTGCTCTAGTTGTTTAACCGGACTGATTTGACGGTGTGGGGAGAGGAAGCTGAGTCATAAAATGTTGCAATGTACATTAGACTACTCATTACTTAGTATTCACTACTCATTAATAATCTCTTTTGGTTATTTATATTGCAAAAAAATAATTATTTCGAATCTAAAATCGTATAATCAATAATCAAAATTAAGTATTTTTCCATTTTTTTTTTGAAAATTCAACCCCCTTTCGGTAGTATTAAATTTAGAATTTAAATTTTTTAAATATTTTTCTCTTAATCTCCATACCATAGAACATCTTTTCCGCATAGGTAGGTTTTGATTAATAATATTTTTTTTTCTTCATAGAAGAGCGATCCACCCTAATAGACCATTCATTTCGTCTAGACACGGCATAATTTAAAAAAAAAATAACGATTTTTTGTATTTTTGCGATTTGTTTTTAAATAATTTTCCGCTCTTTTCTCCTTATTTATTTAGAAGAGAAGGTTGGGCATGTGTCAAGTGACTTCACTTCTTCTCATCTCCAGAGAATGACGCATTATTCGGGATAGCCCGTGCAACGCCGGGCCACGCAGCTAATATATATACACATAATCTATTATCTATCATATTGTTTCTGACTTGCATTTTCTTTTCTGCTTGTTTAGAAATAATTGCCCTTTATGTTAGCAAGTGCTTTATACTGATTGATGAAACGCTATGAAGCACTAGCTTAACACCAATAAATTATTTAAAACATATCTTAAAATCAAACTTTTATTAGCGTACTAAAAGGTAGATTTATGTAAATAAATGCCTACTTTTTTAGTTTTTAATTTCCAATGAATTATTATAAATTTGGAGTTATAGAATCTCATACACTACTAGGTGGGGCCATTATTATTAATTTTCAGGATTTAATTAGCTCAAGTGATTAGCTAATAATTACTCTCTGAAAATATTAAAATAGTACATTAACATCGAGAATACACAATTGTACAAAGTTTCAAGCCCTAACACATTAGGAAATGACTATATAATCCAATAAAAAAAATTTCATCTTTACTAACATAAAACGTGTAAATTTAAATGAAAGTGTTTAAAAAAGGAATGCATTTGTACAGAAATATAATTTCTGATATTTACTACATCCAGCATTACAGTTTACCTAAGATTATTTGTGATATCTTCTTAATTGTATTACTATAGTAAATAGACTTCATAATATTTTAATTACTAAGCCTATCTGCTGAACCATTTAATTTGGGAAATTAATGCCTGCAAAGTAATTATACGCTTTAAAAGTTATCGATAATTATGTAGGTGTATCAAAAATTTGCGGGATTAGCTCTGCAGCGAGACGAACCTAAGCATTAGATTGTAGTATGACTAATAACAGTGCTGACACTAAATCTTGGTACAACAATCTGACATTGCAGTACTAACATCGTTAGTTGCTGTAGTGGAGATTTTGCGATCAGATGTGTTTGGTAGTCTTTGAATGAAAACATTTGGGGATTATAGTGAGTCAACAAAATGCAGCACATGATTATTCTTTCAATGATTGTGACTTGAAGACTTGAAAAGGCAGTATATCATCTGACATCTCAACTGTCATCTCATTAACTGACATTTAGAATAAGGAGTTGTTATGTTTATCATAAGGCTCATAATAATGGTGCAAGTTACATGATAATCTCCTGAAACCAACACTAAATTATAAATTTCACTAACTGTTGTGCTAATATATCCTAAATGCATCAAAACGTGTTAAAAAAATACTGACATATACAGCTAATGTTTTAAAATTCTTTGCGAAAATAAATTTTCCTATAGGAGATATTTAGACATATGCTATAGTAAATAACAAATTTTAATTTAATTTGTTTATTTAATATTATTTTGAAACCTAGAAGCATTTTAATAAACACGATGGAACTTTAAAAAAGTGTTGTTTAGTGTCCCCCAAAGGAGAAGCCAGAATTGTGGAGGTTGGTTGATATAGCAATATCGTTAAAAGCACATTACCTTATAAAAATTCAAAATTACTGTGATTGCAACTTCAGACCTGTTCTGAAATTCGCAGTCTCCATGCGCATGTCTCCAATCTCAGAACCTTTCGATACACCAAAGAAAATTGCAATCAAAATCATTTTTATCTTGTTGATCTTTGAAATGATAATGGGTAGATTTTGGGTTTGATTGCCAATTACCGATAAAAACGAATATAAATTTAATAAAACTGCGGTCTGATTGCTAATTTCCAGTCCAGATTATATATATATATCATATCGTGCAAATAAGGTAAGAGGATAAAAAAGAATTCACTCCCAATGATATAGAAAAAGAACCCAGGAGAATTTAATACAAATTTATAAATGTAGGAGTGATTTCATTATGTAAAAAGAATACTTATTTCTCCGTTGCAGGATATCCTGAGCTTTTGTTATCAATCACAAAGTGAATTTTTAAATCATATGGAGTTATTATTTTGTTACAATTCATGAAAATGTTTAAATTTACAAAAGAATATAATCAATGAAATTTACTATAAGAACATTTTGCCTATTTCCTACACTAATTATTACGGTACGGCGAATAATATTTAAAAATTGAATATTTGATGAGCTTAAAATTAATCTTTTTTCAAATAATAGCACTGATTTAATTTCGCGTCTAATACTTTATAATTACAACTTTCACAATTAAGAATTCATGAAACTGCCTAAATAAAGACCCATTCGTTATCAAATATGTGTCACGGCCTATCACGTTCGGTAAGTTAAATATTTTTTGCAGACTGGTTATTTCTCCTCATCACAGAAGGAAAATGCTCTATCTTAATTCCAGCTGTTACAGAACAGCAAATTGCTGACATTCAAAATGCCTTTTTTGTCTTATATCCTCGTTATCTTACTCATGAGACTGCATTATTTCTTTTAAGTATACTGCTTTGGAAAGAGGATTTGTTTTCTAACGACTCAAATGCTTTATGCACAATTTTTTTACTTTTATATAAATTTAATATCCGATAATAGCTTAAGACAAAAGAGTTAAGAAAGCTAAATTCTATTATCGATTTATCATGGTTTCTATATATTTGTATATAAAAACTGCTCTATGGAAAAAGAAGTTAAAATTGTGAATTTCGTTTAAATACTTTAAGCGTTCTTAAGCAAAATATACTATATTTCGTTTCGTATCGAATTTGTGAGGACTTAATTATTTCGAATATTGATAATTTTTTAAGCTGACAAATAACTATACATATTTAGGAAAAACCTCGAATGGTTCATAATCAAAATATTATATTTGATTTTTTAAGTAATATTTAAGAACAATTAAAATATTTGTCGAATGCGATTTATTCATCATTTAACCTCTTTTTCAATTTT
This sequence comes from Araneus ventricosus, assembly GCA_013235015.1. NCBI lineage: Eukaryota > Metazoa > Arthropoda > Arachnida > Araneae > Araneidae > Araneus > Araneus ventricosus. The sequence continues at coordinate 4,121,519 of BGPR01000013.1, forward strand.
TTTCCCGTCTACTTCCCAAAACTCTTTTTCAGTGACCCATTTTATAATATTAATTTATATATATAATGGCAGTAATTAGAATTTAATTTAGTTGTTTTTAGTGTTCTTTCATTTACAGCGATTTCGTAAAAAACATACATTTTAAAAATATAATTAGCATCTTGTCATAAATTAAATTATATTTACACTCTAAATTTTATATACAATTTTTTAGAAAATCATATGACTGATATCTTTCAAAATTTGGCATTGGGGGCAATTCTAGAAGTTATTAAACCCATTTCAGACTATCTCAAGATGAATATTTTCAAAAAAGTGAGATCCATTTTAAATTTTCGTCATCTCCATTTTAAAACCTGAACGATTTCCCATAGTAAAAATACCGAACACGCAGCTAACAGTATAATGAATAAAAAGTAAATAGCTTCACATTATAAACTTTCTAACGATCAAATCATTAAAGAGTAAGGCAGTATCTGTATGTATCTAATAAATATATTATTATTGTAAGCCCTTAAATCATAGATCAACAAAGTTAGAAACAGATAAAAATATTTCTTTATTGTGCAGATTGTATGGATGTAAATTTTGTTATCATTTTGCCATTCCTTCACGTCTTATCTTGTATGACAAAACATAAATTATTTTATGATAGGCGGTAATTTGCTTTCTGAGTTATGTGTAAATAGTGAAATTCAAGTGAGATGAACACAATGCAGAATAGTTCAATCATTTATTATCTAGCAAATGGTTCGTTTTCCATTTTTGCCAGCATGAATCAAATCCATATTTTTCCATAACACGCATATAAATATATGTTGAAAAATAACTGCATGCTTGTTTGAAGGAGTCTTTTGTTTAAAATGCATTCCTCAGCTTACGTCAAAGAAATTATAAATGTAAATATTCTCATTGATTAATGATTTCGTTCACATGCAATACTCATCAGTTCTCGAATAGTGTCGGTACTTAGGTAGAGTTTAGTTCTACGACGGGAAAGCAATAAGATATGCTGTGCCAAACAACCTGTAAAATTACAACCACATTCTAAGTTCAAAATATCAAAGAATAAATATATTTCCAAATAAACGGAAAAAACTATCAGAAATCGATTCTGTCTTACATTGTTAAGTTTAAAGTTAACCCTTCAGCACACTTACCCATTTTTGTAACATTAGCACACGCGGTGGTCATTTTGACCCCAAATCGTTAGACGCTTACTCCTTATTTTATTGGCGATTTGTACAAAAATAATATAGGGTCAAATTATAAGAAAATTTTTTCGTACAAATAACTTTTATTTAAGACACAAATTCGATTTTTATTACGGAAAGGGAAATTTGAACGTATCTCCTTTTTTCCATACTTTTTTCTGGATTCTTGTTTTCTCTGTTGCGCACGTTCGTACTCTGCCATAGCCATAACGTTAAATGAATCCGAAACGCTGGCTCACGCACGGGTCAATTTGATCCAAAGTCCCCGAGTAAAAAGGGATAAACCCATTTTCCCCGGTTACTACTGCTCTTATCTTCTACTTCTAGATCCCCCATGAAGATTCAGGAAGTAACAGGAGCAAGTTTTTAGAAATTCCCAGAATGCCTTAACAAAGGAGAAAGGGTGGGGTCAAAAAGACCCCATGCATGTGCTGACGGGTTAAGGGAAGTTTTAAAGATAGGGTTAGAGTGCCTAATGCAAGTATGATTATATGATAAAATTTTCGCGTGACATTTGAAAGTCCAGAGAATTATCGAAAAGTATTAGAATCATCAAAAGGATAATATATCATAATGATGTTTCTCAATGTTTTTGAAAATATGATGTTCACATAAACTCTGTAGTTCGAAAATATGGCTTTGAGTCAAATTCTCTACTTTTAGTGCGTTCCTTCCTAATATGAAATGTCGAATATTTTTATAGCAATATCAAAAGCACAAATTAAACCAATATCTTATCTTCAGCGATCACCAGTGAGAAACATAAACCGTCTGTTAAAATGTCAGTGCGCTCTGCCAATTTTATGAACAGATCACCTGTAAGGAAGAAGTAGGGAAAAATGAAGGACAATAAAATGAAAGGTAAGTTATAATTATATATATTTATAAAATTTTTCTGTCGTTTCTTCAGTTTTCATTATTGTAGAATTTGTAGTTTTTAATTCAAGGGTAAGTACTTTCATTAAAATTAGGATATATTAACTCACTCACATGTTTGGACCACATTTGAAGGGAACTATATGTTTCCTTTCATAATAATTACACAGATATAATTTAACTGTGATTTTTGGATGCAGGCTATATTCAGAAATGCCAAAAAGTTTTCGGGAGCCTAACTATTTTGAAATAGAGTACCTGCGAAGTACAAAGAAGGAGATAAATTGTACAAATATCCTTCTTCATTGCGATCATAGTGAAAGTTGAAATGGACTATTATTCATTATCTAAATTAAGGTTTACATAAGTTTCTGAATGTTTTTACAGTTTTTGAACTGCTATTTATTTAATGAAAAGAAAAATGTTCAGACTTGCATTTCAATAGAAAATTGTTTTTAAATCGATGCTGTTAACGTTTGTCTTCAAAAAATGAGAACATAATTGAGTAGGCAGATTAATTATTTTCTTAAATTAATGAGTTCATGGTAATGTCATAGTTTGGAGCCGCAATGCAAAACGTTTTAGTATATTTTTAAAGGTAAAAGTTAAAATTGGCACATGAAGGAATACTAAAGATTATTTGCTGGAATTAGTTTTTTCGTTACAAGAAATTGAATTCGAAAGTTCTTTCATTCTCGTCTCAATAATAATACCAGAAAAAACACTGATATATTCATAAGGTACGTAGCTTCTTTTCTTCTCAGCAAGATATTTAACTGTTAAAACGCATAATTTTAAGCAATAAAAAAGGTCGTAATTCGCTTTGATCACATCGCTGAAAATGTAATTTTGCAATTCATAATAATTTGTTTTATAATCATATTAACATCTTAAATTGCTATGTTAAATTTTATAATGTTAGAGATTGCTGTCTTTCAATATATTATTTCTAGTTGTATGAAATTTAGAATAAAACTCCATTTGTTAATAGCTTATTAATAATCTGTTTTAGAAATATTATTTCCAGAGAACTGAATGCTATATAATAGTTTTTGATTAAAATGTCATTTCAATATGATGTTTTCTCTCTTAAATATTTCAGTGAAGATTACTCTAAATGTTGATTTTTGCTTTAAAATGAGACACGGAAGTTAGGGTTAAATGTGAATTAAAATATCTCTCACAACATGATTAAGGTAATTCTCAAGTTAAAATTAAAATTGTAATTAGATGTTACTGAATTCTACACAATTTCATTCAACCCTTAAAACAAATTGCAAATGAAATTTAATTTCCTTCTCTTTCACCTCACGTGAAACTATTTTTATATGAATTAAATGCAAATGTAATAAATTCATTTTATTGGAATTCTTTTGGTGCAAAATCCACATTACAGGAAACATTCTTGAGAAATAATATTAAGAGAAAATGTTTTCTTTCTATTGTTGATTAAACGTGTATCATATAGCAATCGTCTGGAAAAAGACCTGCACATATGGGATAGTGTATAGTTGATTTCTATTTTTTTCCGCATAGATTCGAGCCAATAAATTTTGTAAACAAAAACAACTCAAACTGACAGTACCTAGAAAGCTATACGTGCTACATCACAGTTGACTGACATCGTACGTGTTCCTACGCGTCATGGAACTTCAGAATGTTCTCTCCAAAATAACAAAATTTTTGTTTTAAATATAGAGTTTCATTGCACCGAATTACAATGGACTCCCGTACAACGCTCGAGATCCGTTCCGTATAAAACGAACACAGATATGTGTTATCGGAGAATTTATGCAAGATCAACTATGTCTCGAATTTTTTTCCCAATGCGGAATTCGGAGAATTTATTAGAGATCAACGATGTCTCTAATTTTTTTTCCCAATGCGGAATTCGAATGTCGGAGCGTTGAGAACAAACAGAAACGTCTTCAATCAAATTAAAAACAATAGAATCTGACACAGTGTATCAAATTAAATTATGTGAAAATGGAAAATTTAAATTACGCGTTATACGGAAATGCGCTGCATGGGTATTAGTCGCAATTTTTTCATCGCGTTATGCGCATTCACGTTATAGGGAGCATGTTTTGCGAAAGTCTACTGTATTTTCGGTTGAAGCTGAGTTCTGCTTAACTAGTATTTGCTTCTAAATATAGTGGAATAATTTTCAAGACTACTTAACTATGCGTAATAATACAGTAGCACAAAGGTATTGAACAATACTGTATGATATTGAACAATATTGCGAATATTATATAATATTGTACAATAACGTTTAATATTATATAATATTGAACAATATTGTAAAATATTGTGGAACATGTTCTGCTACCTGGGACCGCATGGCTTGTCCAGTACTGTCAGTTTGAATTTTCACTATGTATAGATAATATTAAAGCTTCCGATTGCGTGAGTTGAAACGAAGATTGTTTTTACACGATTAAAACTCTTTTCGACGGTTGATTGCTAATTAGTACTAGAATATACAGTGTGCCCGCTAAAGTCCGTTGTCACCCCAATAATTTCTGAACGGCAAGAGCTATAGTCATAAAGGTGGGGGTCTAGGTATAGTAAAGTTCTCATGTACTACGCAATGAAACCGCTTTCAGCGTCACCTGCCGGCAAAATTCGGAGTTAGCGTTCTTATCTCAAAAACGGTACGATATACGGGAAAAAAAGTCAGTTACAAAGTTATTTAGCATCATCGATTTAGTAAGAGAAGACATTTTCCGTACAGTAATGTTAAAAATAGAAGCCGTTAAATGCATATTTGTTTGGTTCGCAACTCCCAAAATTGTAACGCGACATAACGCGGAAGAAAAGAGAAAACGTCACACTCCAGAGCATCCCTTATCGTGGCACAGTGTTAGTGTTACAGTACGAGAGGACCCCGGTCAAGTGTCCAAGAGTACATTCGGGACACATTCCAGCAACAAGCCGTCAGGTATGGTGGTTGCGTAGAATGGTCTCCACGTTCACCTAGCCTGAACCCATGACTTTTTTCTGTGGGGATACATCAAACAGCGAGTGTATGCAACCCCTCCCCCAACATTGCAGGAACTTCGAAACCGTATTACGGATGCTTATGCCAGCGTGTCACCTGCCATATTTTACAAAGTGCAGCGGGAAGTGCAGTCCCGTGTCCAGATGTATATTGTTGCTGAAGGACACCATTTTGAGCATCACAGACAGATGAGCCTCATTTCCGACAAGTGCAGCTTTGTTCAACGTGATCAAACAAATGTTCGTTTTGTGCTTTTCATTAGTATCATTTTTGTGAGCAAGATGTTTTTTGAAATAAATCGATGATGCTGAACAACTTTGTAATTGACTCTTTTCCCGTATATCGTACCGTTTTTGAGATAAGAACGCTAACTCCGAATTTTACCGCCAGGTGGCGCTGTAAGTGGTTTCCTTGCGTGGCGCATGGCAACTTTACTATACCTAGACCCCACTTTTATGACTATAGCTCTTGCCGTTCAGAAATTATTGGGTGACAACGGACTTTAGCGGGCACACTGTAGAATTAAAGATAGCTTAATTCATCAAATATATTTTCGAAGCTATAGAAAATGCAGAATTTTCGGTCCGTTGTTCTGGCATTTTTGGTGTTATTGATTAATAAAAAACGTATCTGTTTTATTTTTCAGGTTTAAAATGCGCAATGGAGGAAATCAAACAAGAATCAGATGAAGACAGCGCACTCATTAGTTCTTGTTTGATTCTTGCAAAGAAGCATATTTTATTTCCAACGAACTGCAGAAGAGACTTAAAGAGTTTTAAAGACCTCATCGAAACAGAACGCAAATGGAAATATCGTAAAAAGACTGCCAAGTTTCAGTAATGTCATCAAAGTCAGTCGATCTATAAAGATGAATCATCTGATTGAAGCTTTCCGCTAATCTGCTTGGCTCGCGCAGCGAATCCAAGAAATAGTATCGATTTGAGTTTATGTACCATATCCCATTCCATTTTATTGTATGAAAAAGGTGAGTTAAGAGATTTAATAAATATGCAACAGGATTGAAACTGATACCGTCGGATTTGAGGAAAAACTGCACATAAATGGAAGGATATCTTTCACCGTATGTTTGAATAATCGATGCAACTGTAACCATCTACAGCCAAGACTGTTTCCCACCTGACTGAAAACCATTTATTTCGCTGTGCCTTATTACCATTTCTCTCCAAAACGACGACCAAAAATTGACTTTTTCTTTAGTTTGATTTTTCACTTTCGACAAAAGATCTGGAGATTTCATTTTGAAATTGTGGTAATTTGGGATCCGCTACTTATTGGATACAGGTGGGGTAAGTCCGTATATTTTTATTTTATAAGAAATGGCGAAATATAAAATATTTCTATCTGTTTTTCAGAAATTGAATTTGAGCGATATTTGATTTGAATGCGATATTTGTGTTGAAAATAGATATTATTACTTTATCGCAATTTGATAAGAAAATACTAATGAGAGAGATTCAGCCAATTAGTTCAATTTGTATTCTGAATATTTTAGATCAATAAAGCATTGTCTTTGAAGATGCAACAATATTATTATCTTTCAGACGCTTTTCTAAAGAAAAAATTTTATCAACTTGCCTTGAAAAAGGTTTCGTATTTCTCCTGTAATTAAATTTGCATTCTTTTGCTCTAATCAAGAGCATATCAGATTACGATAATTAATATGCGTTGTTAATTACTCTAAATTCTTAATATAGTAATGATATTTTATTTTGATTACCATATTTGTTTCTGTTTTAAATTAGATCAATGTTGCACAATGCTTATTTAATTTAATTAATAAGCAAAACCAGTGTCAATAGCAAGACAAAATATTTGAAACATATCCCTTTATGTCACGGTGTTGTATATCTGCAACAAATCCAAAAGGCACTGTCTATTCCACAGTAAGCTCTTCAAGTCTATTTTCAATGGTTGTTGAATTACTGCTACATTGTAGTTAATACAATATGCTCATGTATTACCCAACAGATGGTGATACTGAGGTGGTTTATGAAAACAAAGTTTCAGCTGACACTTAAACATTTTCACGAGATTGCTCCTGAAACTTCTGGAGAATTTAGTGAAGTTAAAAAGAATGGGAACATACATTTATGAGAAATGTGGCGAAGGTCTTTGTTAGAACAAAACTATGAACTGTTTTAAATACTAAAATTTTGAATTTTTGATGCCATTTTGCATTATGTTACAAAAATGAAAAACCCTTTTTTGTCAATAAATTTTTATTTTAACGTGATAATTTTTTAAATAATTTTTTCTATACTTATAATGATATATTCTAATGTCTGAGACATTTTTTTCAAATCGTAGTTGTTAAGACATAAAGGGATATATTTTTAAATTTTTATCTCATTATATTTATGTTAAGGTAAAAAACAAAAACACTACTTCTATCTCAAGTTTATTTAATTATGAGTTGACATTTGCATCTATTGGTCTTAAAGATTTATATTATTCGAGCAATTTCATTATTCTGGTGCTATGATGGATTAAACTGAAAGATAAAATCAGACTTATATATACCACAAAATACACTCAGAGGCATTCTTTTAGTTCTCAAGAAGATCAGACACCATTTATCACAAGTGATTTTAGGCTGTACTGTATAAAAAATCAGTTCATTTATTATGCAAGAATTAGCACCAAATGTATAGTTATTTTAGAGTGAGAATTACCTACTTCTGCTTTCTAATATGTAATTTCTCTAAACCTTCCTAGAAAGTATTCAAATTTGATAACAAGCTTTGCTTTTCTTATAATGCGTTGTCCTTGCAACTATGTAAGATTTTAAAGCGATCCCCTTAAAAATACAGATTTTTATCAATATTGCACCCCATTTTTCTTTAAAGCGCTTGTGCTACGACTAAATTTCTGCCCTTTTAGGCGTTTTTTCTGCAGAGGAAGGACGCTGTTATCAATGCGTTGCATAATAAAATATTTTTTTCATAAACGTACTTCTCGAGATTTTTTCACTTCATTATGTCATGCGCGTTTAAGCACTTAATCTTTGCCTTAAGCGTGATACAAACACTGAACAAGCAGATGTTTTTCATCTACATACCGGCAGAAACAAGATTCGTACCACTAAGCCATTTGAGCTTCATTCCTAGGTAATTAGAGTCTCTAATTACCCTATAGATAATTCCATTGTATTGTCTCAACGCAACGCTGTATCTATACTGACGAGATGCATTGTTAATAAGATAAGGTAAGAATATTTATATCTGTGGAAGGTTAAAAGAGAGAGAAATCTTAGCTTTGATTGACGTGAAAAAGGAGACTATGCTGTTTATTTGCAAATGTGTGTTTTATAAAGAATATTTGCGATTTCATTCAACATGTAATCTAAAGGTTAAAATTCATATTTCTGGTTATAAACTTTCATCGATTCTAAAGTTTAAAAACTTTACACTTGGAAAGAAAATGCTCCTTTATAGCATTCAGAAAGAGTGCTTTATTCATTATTTTTCCAAAACTGTTTTGTGGAAGGGAAGCCGATCGATGAAACCCGTTGACATTTTAAATGGTAGAATAACGTCATTTTACACAGGAGTTTCAAACTCCAAAAGAAAAAAGGAAGAAAATACTTCGGACATTGTTTCAGTCTTCTCTATATTTTTTTTAAAGTTTCATTCTCAGGAAACCAGGAAGTAAGTCGTATTTCATCTTCTTGTAAACAAAAATGACAGCTTCCTATACAGCAGTATTTCGCGGTGAGTTTTCAGAAGAAAAAAAAATTTGAAAAAAATACAGGTGCAACCAGGCGATGATAAGATGTTTTTCTCACGTAAAGAATCCAATAGTCCCTTAAGAATTATTTTTGTGCAAACTCCCTCCAGGGAGCTCTTATGTGGAACGGCAAAAAATAAACAATTCATAAATTTCGGCTTATCCTGAAAGCTTAAACGCTTGAAGCAGATGTTCGAACGTGATCCACCTCAGAATTCTTGCAATATCTGCTATTAATGGTGTGAGGCGCACAATATACTATTCTTGAATTCAAGCTACGGTTTTCTAACAGAATAGTATACAATTTGTAAGTAAGAGGCACAGAAATTCGATTTTGTATGGCACTTTTGCCGTACGTAAAATTTAGTCCCTCCTTTTGTTCGAAAAGAAGCTGAAAGCTCTTCCTATAAAGCGAAAATATTTTAGAGGAATAATTTTATTTACAGGGATTTTAAATTTCCCTTTCTCTCAGTGGCTAGAGAAACAAGAGAAAATAATGTGAAAATTGTTCTGTTGAGGCATAGAAGTTGGTTACAGTTTAGCAGAGGACATAAATAACGCTATATAAAGATTCTTTTTGAGACCATTTGAGCTTCTTTTTTGTGATGTAAGAATCACAATTTAATGTAACTTTTTCAAATTCGCATTTAGATCAAGTGTTTATTTCATCAAAAGTTTCATCCATGAAATTATTTTCATTTAATTTTTTTAACATTTTTAACCGATTTACAAAATATAAAAATGACTAAATTAAATTCAACGATTGTAAGCCTTTTTACAGATTTTTGTAACGTTAAATTTACTGCTTTATGTGACTTCTTAGACACCATATTGTGTTGCTGCTCTGTGCGATGCACTGACATTTTGTTGCTTGTAACACGATGGTGAATGTATAAACACAATATGCGAGTTAAAATTACCAGTACGAATCACATAATATCCATAATGATTCGTCTGCGTAGAATAACACTAAATGCTGCTAATAACAAGACTTTGACCTGCGGTTGCCCTTTCTGTGACATTTTTTTATATTTTGCTGAAATTTGTATGATTTTATCATTGTTGTTTGATTGATTTAACTCTTAAAGTGATAATCACAATGTTGGTAAGCGTAGTAGTATTAATGATATTCTTTTGCATAATGCAGTCTTTAAATGATACTAAGTGGCCACTCATCTTCTGTAATATTTTCTAGGAATCAATATATTTTCAAATAGTTAAAATCCTGACGGAGAGAGTATTTTGTCCCTCAGTTTGTTACAATGTCATTTTGAAACTGTTAGGAAATCCCATATATGCGCTGCTTAGGTTGATCGCTTTAAAGGAGGGTGAGGGTTACTTTTGAAATCCTTTTGGAGTAATCAGTCTAAAGATAGATTTGAATATTATTTTTGTATCTTAATTACCGTAAAACAGGGTTACTTTGAACCGATTTTCATAACTTCCGACAGAATTTTGAGATTATTTACATGTATGTCTCTAAAAGAAAGGCTTGTCTAATTTTTTCCTCATTGAGGGACTATTAGAGAAACGGTTTGCAGCAAAATTTGGATCAGACGGTGATTTAATAGTTAATTATGATTTTTTGAAATTTTTTTGCAAAGTTACCTCATAGGTGGGGATACTTTGCACTTGATATTTTTCCGCATATTTCGCTAACAAACTCACTGTGGTGCAATGCTAATCAATTTATTGACAATATGGGTGGAAATATACAAAATAATCTTGAAATCCAGAAAAATAATTGCGAATAAAATTACCCATTTACAACATTTTCAGTTTATTTTTGTAATAAAACATTTATAATATTTATATTTATAATAAAAATTGCTTGAAAGTCAGTGTTAAGTATTTTCACTGATAACCTGAAAGTTAAGCAAAAAATGTCAGTACTATCAAATAAACAAATATTATAACAAAATTTAACAAAAAGGAAAAACAAAAATGTTGCTCGAACAACGGTTGAACAGATGTTATAACGGTCTTTTCCTTCTCAATGGAGGAAACCAGGTGATTTAAATGTTTAGTTATATAAATTAGCTTTATTTTATAAAAAAAAAATATTCGCATGGGGAAAAAAACGCTTTTACCTCTTTAAGATTACATTAAATTTCTGAAATGGCGTTAAATCAAGCTTCAAAGGTCGCTGGAGAGAATACTACATACTCCATATATCTACAAGCCTCTAACTTTCTTTTATATACCCTGGACATATCTAAAGTTTAAGGAAACATTGTTATTATTATTATTTAACACAAAAATAAGTTAACAAACCAACTGGGGTTGCTTTTTAACAAAAATTTTCATGTTGAAAAGAATCCCTCCTTTTCGGTGCAAAGTTACCCCAGGTGAGAAGAAAATGAATTACAACTTAACTAACAAATATAATGATCATTTAAAGCAACAAAATGAAATCTTGGCTTATTATCTTTCACATTTAGATGCGCTTGCCTTCAGAAATGTCATACTTTTCTAAGCAGATACAGATTTTTCAGCGCTGTAAAATTGGCTCATTGTCTTTTCCAACTGGAACCTCTTGATTTATTGTTATATACGTTTAAGGAATGAAATACACTAGTCAGTGTTCCCAAGAAGCTAGAAAAATTTCACTCCCCTACCCCTAATCAGTTGATCTCTATTTCACTTTTCACACAAATTTTGCACTGGTGAAAAGTAACCCCGTTTTACGGTAAATTTTTATAGTATGGTGTGGACTTATAACTTGAAATGTCTAATTTCATTTAAAACATGAAAAATATTGTTAAAAATACTTTTAAATTATTCACAAGTAATTTACCTATAATTAGTGTTGATGGTTTTTAAGGTGTTATTCCCAGACTAAGCATTAACAGTTGAAACAAAATTTTCATTTTCAAAGTCAGGCATCACAATTATTTAAAAATAATAATTTGTACTAGATTTGATTTAAACTGTCATTCTTAATCTGAGAGTAGGAATTTCCGGAAGACTGTCTTTCTGTATAAGGAATTTCTAAAATACTCATTTAGGCAAATATAATTTAAACGAAGTTTTAGAATCCTTATATTGATGCATTTACTTGTCAAATGTCAAAGTTACAAACTAATTATCAAAGTGTTTTTCTGAAGTATCGACACAGGAATTATATTATTCAAATATCGGTTATAGGTCTTTTAAATAATTCGAAATAGCATATTTCGCTGTGTTATATCTGGAACAATAATTCAAAAATTGTATATTTGCCATTAAACTAATTCCTTTTGAATGCGAATTATGCGTGCAATTTCATATAAATGTTTACGAGAAAACATTAATTTTGATGCAGTTTAAGCTTAAAGTATTTTGGGCTTTTGTTCCAAGCACGGAAATAAAGCCAAGACAATACTAAATTACATACAACGTGTTTAATTCCTTTAACAAACTGCACGAAGGACGTTGAAAATATCTATTTCCATGAAATGTTGCGCGTCTCCTTTAAGAGCTTTTGATGTGGGTGCTATATTCTAGATGGTAGACATATATATTTTAAGAATGATAAATATGAGAGGAATGTTCTATTTAATTCAAGAATTAAATAGTTGTAGAATACGTGTTTAACATACTAAGGCGATAAGTAACCTATATTCAGTGTCTATATTAATAGCATTAATATTGCAACTGTTAAAAGACATGTTTCAGAGACTTTGCATTATTGATAATGCATCGTACAATATTATAAGGTTTCATATGGTTGTTGATGGCCACTACACTGCAAGTTTAACAATGCGTTGTGTATTTATAATCTATGTATAGTTGTCACTACTCATTACAAATTTGCATAATCCTCTGTCCAACCATACGTAACATGTCTATCTGAAAATGTATGGTTATATTTCCAACTTATTATTGCATATGAAGACTTTTATGATTAAAAATTTACACTCACAGCAAGCCAACACCAATTTCATAAGCTAATGTATTATTTTTACTATAAATTTTATTAACTGTATAAATAAATTTGTGCAAATAAATTGTATTAAACAATACCTTAAATATGTACAGATAAATGATGAAAAGAAGAAAGCATCTAGCCTAAAACAACTCAAATGTTATTCAGATTTGTTTCCCCAACTATGAAGACTCAAAACATGTAACAGATTTATAATTTCTCGTTATAGAATCTCAAAAATGCCGATTGTCTGAGATGATGTATATAATTTGACGCAATCTTCATTTAAAATATTTTAACACCTGAAAAAATGCTAATAATGGATTTTGCTTCCTTCCCATTAGCGATTTTATTAGAAAATCATCCACAAGTTTTAAAAAGCATGGTTCATTCTTAGTTAAACTTTGTAAAAATTCATGGGGTCTACAAAGACTCTTTACAGTTTTAAAAAATTACTAAAATGGCCCGAGACCATGGTGCCCTAGTGGTAAGATCTCTGCCGAAGAGTTACAGGTCCGAAACCTGATTCTACCGAAGATCCACCATGTATGCATGTTAAATCATGCGCAGTGGCCAAAATTCCTCCCGTTGGTATGATGCGGAAATTTGGAGAGGGGTCAGGTGTCTTCCTCGTCATCTGATGGCGGCTGAAAGTAACGAGGTCCTTCATAAAATAGCCCTTATGTTGCTTCTAAGCGGGATGATAATATAACTGAACTAAACTACTAAAAGGGTACATGATGACGTATGTTAATCACTTTATTATTTGCACCAGTTGTTATCCAAGTTTGTGATCACAGGTACCTTGTTGTTGAAAAAGAGGCTTTCAAACGAAACTCTTAAAAATGGCTACGCCTCAAGAAATGGCACAATATGTACCATGGTTGAATGAAACAAAATCGGACACTTTAACTTTGCAAAACAACAGGACTAAGTATGATAAACATCCACTGTTAATACAATCTTATGTACTCCTTTGTGTGGGATTATGTTAAAGATATTGTGTACCGAACAATGATACGAGACAATAATGACCTGAAGCAAAGGATCACTGATCTATCTGCCACTATTGGTATAGAAGAAACATGGCAAAAAATCGAGAACCGTCTTAATGTGTTTCGCGCAACTTATGGTGTCTATATAGAGGTGTTTTAAAGGATGGGGGGAATTTTAATAACTACTTATCATTATCTAAAACTTTCCCCAAATTTATATATTCATTTGTCGTCATCACCTTGAAATTGTAAAGATACTTTGCAGACACCGTGTATGTACACATAAACATTTTAAGATTCCTTTCATTTTAATATTTGAAAGAAACTTTGGCCTTCCATTATTCAAATTTAAATATCTTTTATAATATAAATATTTTTTCCTTATACTTAAAGTAGTCTACAAATTATTTTTCAATACTATTAAAATTTTCTGGAGAAAAATTCTTTAAAATTGCTCTATGTTATATTGCACTCGTGTTATTTTTTAAAAATGTTTAAAGCACAAAGCTTTTTAATGCGTCCGTGTATTTCCAAGTATTATTATAAATAACCGAAAAATAATAAGTTCGAAAAAGAAGATAAAACTTATTACAGTTTGTAATAATCCTAAAGAGTGAATTTCAAGTAATTTCAGATGGCAGAGCAATTTGAATAAAACTTAAACGTAAAATTTTGATTTTGGTAAAATATATATCATTCCATTTTAACTCTATTTGGTGGTGGTGGGGCATTATTATATAAACTAGAAAATCACTCGTCATGGTATGACGGGTGCAAATTGCCTCTTCATTTGAGAGATTTCCTGTCAAATTTGACGTGTTTAAATAGATATATATGCGAGATTATATACATTGATTGAAAACAAATAAAATAAACATATGTTTTATGACAGGAAATATTTTTTATTTACATATTATTTACATATTTCTTCATTCAAAAAACCTCTTAGTAATCAACATTCCGTGTGAAGTATATTTCGTTGTTTAACAATTTTCCTTGTACTTCAGATGTCTAATCAAAACAAAGCACTTCTCTGCTTTTCAAACGTTGCCAAAAAATATTATCAAATTATATCATCACGATTGCAATGAATAATCAGATGCATCGTGGCGTCCAAACTATATCACGCGCATATCAATCGATAGCAAATTTTATTTCACTATTTTAGAGCTATTAAATTTCAAATTAGAACGACAATTGCTTTTAAAAATTCAAAAGTACTGAAATTTAGGTGCTCTAACAATGAAATAATGCTATTTAACGTCGCGCGAATTTCATTTTTGGTGACGTCAGAGCATTACCGGATCAGTGAGAGACAGATCTGGGCTATTATATTAATAATATTATATAGTTTAAAAATCTACGCTTATTTTTTTAACTTACTTTCTTTTATGTCTCTAAAAATCAACGACAGTTACATTCAACTAAAACAAAAATATCTTCAAATTTTCCCATTTTAAATAAATTAAGATATCAAAAGTTTAAATATAAAGACTCTCGATAGATATTCATATATTCTCCCTACTCTACCAGAGGTGAGCCAGCAATAATAAGGCTTCAATTCATGAACTAATATCTCATTATTAGTTTCAGCAGCAGACAATGTGCATTTTAAGCAGCAAACAGGCTGCTACCAGTTCTTGACTTCCGTCATTTATTATGAAAGTAATTAATCAAATCACTTGAGGTTAATACCGAAATATCAGCGCAACGAGTCAAGTCAAAGAGGTTCTAAGCTCAATTTCTCAGTGAACACTGATCAATATTAGATTTTGCATCTAACTAATATTCAACCGTGCAATTTGTTGCAGCGCATAATTCTTGCTAGGTTTATTAATTGTATGAGAAAGAGCAAATAATAGCTGTCAAGATGGTGGTCATTAGTCGTTTCGTGCATTGCGTGGATTTATGACATCACTCAGCTAGCCTGCTACCCGGGCGTATTTCCAATCAATTCGTCTTTCAAAAGCACTTCCTTCCTATTTTATTTACCACTATGGAATTAATGCATCGTCTTATTCTTGTCTGTGTAATTCTTGAAGTAACAAATTTAAAGCAATTGAAAATTTTGAGATTTTCATTTTCTCATGCAATATCATGAGAGATTTATCTCTTGGAACAAAAGTAAAAACATTTATACTTTTAAATAGTAATTGAATACAACTAATAGCTTCCAACGCAGCTACATAATGTAATAAAACTTATTCAAATTAAATATGTGGCCACTTTATTGTTACATAATGCAGATGATGAACGTTTTTTTTAATATATGTTTTAACATTCCACACATTTTTTTGTTGTTAAAATCCATTGCAAATTTACACTTTAAATGTAAAATCATTTCTTTTTCTAAGTAAATAAATAAGTTCCCTTTAAGAAATTGGAAAATTGGATTTTAAATCGTAGGAGAGTGTTTTAAATTCCGAGGTTGTGAATTTGACATCTGATTCGCAGAAATTGCTCTAAATTCTAAGTTACTAGTCTGTTATATGAAAATATGAAATATAATTAATTGAAAAGTATTTAAATGTGACAGCACATTAATGTTGAATATATTTTTTAATGTCTCATTAGACCCAGAATTTGACAGAAATCTACAATTATAGGGCTAAGACCAAATAAAAAATTTCAACCTTCTAACTCATTGAGTTTTTGAGATATCGTGTTCACAGGCAGACAAACGTAATTCCAGAAATGCAATTTTTCGGACGCAGGGAGCTCTAAAACATGTAGATTCAATAAAATATCGCTGTCGAATGTTGTGGCGATTACAATACCTTCCCTTTGTATACCTCATATACGACAAAGTTAAATGTGAAATGATTTTTATGGTCAGCAATTACCATGCTGAATTATTTTTATTACTTTTAACGAGAGTGGGATTGCCTATTATGTTCTTTATCGACTTTCCCTTATTTCTGATAAATTCCCAAAGTAATTTGCTCTCGCAATTCTATTTTAGTTTTAAATTTTGAAATCATAATATTGTGCATAAAACATCCACCACAGTATTATGTGATCAGCATTCAATTTTCTTCTATGTCAAAAAAAATATACATAGGCAATGACATTTTTGTTCATGTCTGTTACATAGGTGAGGCTAAACTTGTATTGTCTAAATTTGTAAATTTGTATTTGACTAAATTTGCGATTACATAATGTGCAATCTGATATTTAAAGAACAAAGCTTAATTCAAGCAGTTGTCACTTTATGTCACAGTATTGCTTTCGTAATTGGAGTGTCACAAGCTTTAGTCCAAATTCTACTTAAAATTATCTTCTTGTATAGTCTTATGTCAATTAAGACAGGTAGTGGATAAAATAACTCTATAATAGTTTGTTGTCGACATTTGAAGACTGGGTTTTGAACGTAAATGGCGGATTTGTATTTGGTCACAATTCATATTCAAAAGCTTTCGTATAGCTCAAATGGAGGATAGTAATCTAACAAATCAAATCTTTCGAGCACCTTCTGAAACATGGTTAACATCACTCTCGATGTGAATTTTCCAAGAAAAATTTCATTCATGTTTTTAAAATTCAGTAAAAATTGGATCATAGAGATTAAAGGTTATAACTTGAAAAAACCTATGCGACAGAAGACTGGTAAAATCCTAAAACAAACAGTAATGCTGCTATTGTTTTCATTTCTTTATTTGTCTGAAGTCTTTCTCGTGAATTTTTTTGTACGAATAGATGATCGTTTAGGAATCTGTTTCGGATTTTGTGGGAATTTTCCCAAATTTAATCTCTATTTTTATTTCACAGTTTTTAAAAATAGAGAACTTCAGAATCCAAATTGCTTTACATGACAATTAAATAACTACAAAAGTTTAAGATTTTATTTGAATTTCGCCTTAATAAGCGAGTGAAAAATTAATATGATCAGTAATTTAAATATATACACTAATGAGCACCAACAATTGCGTTTCACTCATTTGAAAACCCACAGAAGAAATTAATTGCTACACAAAAAATGTAGAAATACATACTAAATATTTTTAAATTTAATATAAAGGGATTCGTGTGAATCTGTTTAGTTCATATTAATTATTATGTATAAAAATAAAACGGGTTTGTATTCGCAACGGACCATTTGAAAAAATTGGTATCTTTAACTGAAATTAATGCGATTGAACAAAGCAAAAGATTTCATTCAAAATTACTTTTAAAAGTATGCACACGTGTTTTAAAGGAACTTTGTTGAAATGATTTTGAATGTTATTTGTGTTAAAACTTGAAAGAAGATACTATCGAACACATCCAATAAACAGAAATTACGGTTCATGGATGCACGAAAATCATTTGTACTTCTGAGTTTAGTATCCCTTTAAGGCCGGACGTATTTTTAACGAATTGTTTAAATGCCGACTACAACTCAAAAATGGACGATATCTGCCATCCAATGAGAAAAATAGATCTATAGAAATTCTAGAAACAAGAATATTATTTCTTCCGGCATTTATTGCATATAACTAACCAGGAACAGAAATATAAGCTAAAGCCTAAACCGCACGATCGTACGGGTTCGGTCTTAAAGGGGTATAACAATGGAAATGTATTCAAAATTAATTCAAGGATTTATTTATTTATATTACATTATTATAAATAGTTTTAAATGGTACGTTTTTGCTGCAAGTAATAAGGAAAGAAAAAAAGTCCGACGTCGAATCAACACAATTACAAATTATGTATTGATAAAAAATTATTTATTAGAAGAAGGAGCTTAGGATATGCCATTGGAAATATATAGGAAAAGGACTTCAAGATTGTATATTTTCGTTTTTGCTGCATTTCTACAAAATAGTTTTAAATGGTAAGATTCCGATGAAAACGATAAGAAAGAAGATGGCTGTAAGTCTAAGTGCAATGTCCGCTGGCCCTAATGGGAAGGAATGACAGGTAATGCACGCGATAACAGCATTAATGTGGCAGTGACAAAAGCTCGATGCTTCCGTACCTCTTGTAATTCACTTTTAGACTGTTCCCCACCACAAACTCAATAAACTGCTTTTTTTGTCGCATTGTTCAATTTTAGTTGTCGTCCTTAATAACTACTTCCACTGTACTTATTAAGAGACTTATGGACAATATTACTTAGATAATAATAAGTAAAGTAAAAAGCATCTGCCATTGCACCATTAATGTAATTGTGTTAAATGTAGAGGACTGAGTTAGTTTTGAATAGTTTCGGAGCTGAAGTTCTGCATCTATTCTAGAGAAAAAAGTTTTATTGGAAATTGGATATCATTCCAATTTCGACAGTCAATTTGATGTGCACATGCATACTAAAAAAACCCACATTTTTAATGGAATGTGCATATGTATAAAATCATAAAGAACTTCAGTTATTTGGTTTGTTTTAAATAATGGAAAGTATTCGTAGAGCAGAATAAAAACAATAACATACTTAAGTGTAAAATGTGTCGAAATCTTTCATGACATTAACAGGATTAAAATAACCTAAGTATTTCTTTCAATAGTACATTATGAAATCAAATATTTTAAATTTTATCTGGTCTTCCATAATTAATGTCTTGCAGAGGTTTTAGATTTTTCTTTCGTTTCTAGAAAAAGCGATCACGAACAGTACAGAAAAAAATTATGAATTAAGATGTAATACTCACAAGAGGTAGCTTAGGTGAAAATTCAAATTGACTTAAATTCAGAAAGTTGAATCTTCAATTTTCAAAGATTTTATTCAGTTATGTTAAATTATGAATTAAATTTATTGAAGAATGACATATATATGAATAACGAATGAAATAGTATAATAAATGAATCGAAATATGAACGCTGACATTCATTAGATTTAACAAAGATAAGAAGATTATGACGTTCTTATAAAGTAGGGGAGACCGGGGCCAGTTTACACAAGTCTGATATTTCACATACCATTGGTCGGGGGGCGCCACATGTCATTTTAGAAGAAGTGTTTCGGCCTCCATTAATACTCACGCCAGTTCGGAGTCAGTCTTGAAAGTGGACAGTGAAGTGGACAACTTTTTCTGATTTTTTACCAGTTGAGTAAATTTTTACCCTTACTTATTGGCTTTAATAGAGCTCGCACTATTAGAATATTATAACTTACTATGGGTTATCCTCTTAGGCTATTCTTTTGAGGTAATTTTAAGCTATTTAGTTGATTATTTTTATTATGAATAAAGCTTATATGCTGAGTTATAACAATAAAATGGCGATGGGGCAAGTTTACAAACACTGCATGGGGCAGGTTTACACAGTGTGTAAAAGTGCCCCATCGTCATATTTTTGTTCGAATTGGCACAAGTGGCACTTGCATTACAAAGTCATTCCCAACGCCTGAGGATGTGAGGTCATTTTAAAAAGCAGGGTCAAATAAAAGAAGTAACAGAAGTAGAAAAAAAGGCAAGCATCAATTCTTACAGATACACCTGTAAAAAATGCTTTACAAATAGAGAAGGATAAATCAATAAAGAGGAAAGTAGCTTCAACCCATCACACTATGCCTCAGTCAGTAAACTCTACTAGTTTATAATGAATAAAACATAATGAAAATAACAGTGTGGATAAACAATTTTAAAATGAGAAAAACGTTGTTATGAAAGAAAATTTGGGAAATGTTGAGCGTAAAAAGACACAAAAAAACCAAGAAAACTTTTGATTCTGATGAAGAGCATGATGATGAAAATTGTGTGTGTGTATATACTGTATAAATTAATATGAAGATCAAGATCTGGCGAACAGTGGGTACAATGCACCGAGTGTAAGAGATGAGCTCATGAGGACTGTATTAAGAATGGCAAAAATGTATACGAATGTATTAAGAATGGCAATCAAAATATTTTGTTTGTGTAAATTGTGAGAGTGATTTTGAAAACTATTAGGATTCAACGTAATTGTTTATGATATATTATGTACCTTTTGAAATAAACTAGGTTTGTATTTAATTTGTCGTGTTTTCATCACCGTAAGTCTCCTTTTTAATTATTTTTGGTGGTGTGTAAACGTGCCCCAGGCATTGTGTAAACTTGCCCCGGTCATGGGGCTAGTTTACACAGGTGACATAATGGTAAAGAAAATGTTATAATTACAAATGCATAATAATTTAAAGTACTTAAAAATATAAACTAGATGCCTTAAAGCCTAACTAATTAATTAGTAATGCAATTGAGAGAAATACTTTAAAGCCTTAAAATAGAAAAATAAAAGTTAAAAAAGTGTGTAAACCTGCCCCGGTCTCCCAGATTCTAAATAATCGTAAGCATCTGTTTTAGAATTGTCATTTAAAATTATTTTCTTCTCTATTATCTAGTTGGTTGGAATATTCTATTTTGGTAATGTGTTAGCGTTTTGATTAAACTAAGGATCAATACAGCACTTGAGCTGTTTATATTTTATTTCCCACACCGGCCCCAAGGGCGAAATCACTTGAGGTGTTAAGAATGTCACGAAATTTGTGTCTGTAAATCTCTTAACTTTGGTTTATAAATTCTTTAATTGATGTGATGCTGGAACAAAAATTTTAAGTGATAAATTAATTGCAAATGTAATAAATTAGTTGCAAGTGATCATGTGCGTCTAACAAAGGGAAGGTACGACTTGGGAATTCAGTTCGTGATGAATCTTGGTATATAAATAGTATACCTTTAGTGTGTTCTTATATTAAAATATTAAAGAACAATAGCCTGCCATTGAAGGGCCCTAGTCGTAAGGTCTCGGCTTTGAGGGCTCCAGGTTCGAAACCCAATTCCATTGAAGATCCGCAGTATACGTGTGCCTGTTTCACGCTAAATAATACGTAGGGGTTCAAACGTCCTCCTGCTAGTGTGGTGCGGAAGTTTGGAAAGGGGGTGCCAGCTCAGGTATAATCATCGTCATCTGACCTCGGTTCAAAATTACGAGGTCCGTCGCAAAATTGCCCTCATGTTGCTTCGAAACGGGACGTTAATATGACTGAACTAAACCTGCGGTAACTTCACGGAAACGGTGTTGACTGGGAAAAAGAATTCAGCCATTAATGTATTGAATACATAGGAAGATGCTCTAAATTTTAAAGTCTATTTCCCCATAGATCTCTAAAACAAACGTACACCATTTATTAATTATGGAAGATCTCAAAGTATTTTTTTTTTTTTGTTTTCATGAGAATTATCAATCCGGTTCTTAGATGTAGAAAAAAAACATAAATAAATGTTGAAACATTTTAAAAATTTGCAAATAAAAAACCACATGAAATTTTGTTTATGATGAGAGTAAATATAGTTATTTTTATCAACATTAAAAAAATATAATAGATTTATTACATAGATGGCGCCAGGATCTTTCATGTGAAATTTTCCTTTTCAATAGACATTTTTATCAATTTTCAAATATTATCTAGGTAAATAACTGTTTTACATTTTTTAAAATGGTTTTGATAATTTGAATATAGGTATCTTACTAATTCTTGATATCAAAAATTAATTATATTATTTGGTCAATTATGCCGTTTCATGGTAAGAATTTTGGTTTTGGCAACATGTGATGTCAATGTGAATGGCGCGTTATATTGAAGAGATAAATTATGGTAAGTATAAGAGGAGACAATGATTAGTTAATGTTTAATGAAAAGTATGGGTATTTTATTGAATTATATATTTACTGTCTTTAATGCAATATAATGTTATATTACATATTTTTATCCTGAATTTTAGTCGTTTCTATACAGCTATGTTTTATTGTTAGGGTTAGTATAAGACTTTTCTTCCTAAATTCTTTCATTTTAGGGTAAATTACTCTGTTTGTTTTTTCAACAACAATAGTAACAGGGATGGTTTGTACAGAAAAATTAATTTAACCTGGCTAAAGCTTGTCCACAGCCAAGCTGCTATATTAATTGTTGAAAACTCCATTTACTTGGTTTGCCTATTTCAATACTTTTAATAACAACCGAGTTTATTTACTTGTTGACATATAAATTCTTAAACTTGATTTTTTGTTCATGGTATCTTTAGTATTTTCAATTTTTTAAAATTTAATTAAAATTAATGTATTGTTCAAATAATGACTTTTTAGTATAGAATTTGATTCTTGATATGTTTTGTTTACCTTATTTCTGTATGATTATATACAAGTTATATATATATATATATATATATATATAGCACAAATAAGGAACAATCATAACAGAATTGTAAAAGCAACATAATCAACATAAACATTCATAATACAAAATGTCAAGAAAAAAATCTACGGGAAGAAAATACCGAGAGTTCTTATAGAGAGAAAATAAACAAAAAGGGATATATATAAAAAAGGGGAAGATAATATAAAATAATATAAAACACAAACGCAACGAATGCGCAATAATGCTGCAATTCCAGAAGATTTGTGGAAAATATATCAATGTCATGAAAATCAATCAATGTTAAAATTAAATGGAAAGACTGTGGTTTATCGGTAAAAGCGTATATATGCTCATCAGGGTAAGTAAAATCTATACGAACCGCTAAAAAATTAGAGAAATCATAATGTTTATACATACATCTATACGCTTTTACCGATAAACTACAGTCTTTCCATTTAATTTCAACATTGATTGATTTCCATGTCATTGATATATATATATATAAATTAAATTAACAATTTATAAATATTTAATTACAAATATTAAATTTTTATACAGTCAAATAATTATAAATACACAGTCATCCCCGGTCAAAAAAAATTCTGTAAATTTAGAACGAAAATTTTGCAACTACTTTAATCGAATAATTCAAAACTTTTAATGCCATTTAATGATAATAGTAATTATAGTTACTATTTAACACCATTAAAATCATTTTTAAAATTATTGAACTGCTTAAAAATTAAATACTAACAATAACTCAAGTATCATGTGAATAAAAAGTTATTTAATGCAAGAAATTGATTATTATTTTAATAAAAGATATTTATAAATTTTTAATTTAATTAAAAATTATTAATTTCATTTTTTTTTCTTTAAAAGAACCCAACTAAAATGATAGCATGTGAGCACGATACCGACTATGCTATTCTCTTCTTAGTAACGGCGATAACTAACTGATATATAAGTTGTGACGAAAGTTGAAGGTTTTTTTTTCCGAATTTACTTGCTATTGCGTATTAGTATTTTAATGTCCTGCAGTTATACTATTAATATGTCAAGTCTCATCAAGAAGTGAATTTACCAAGTCATTCCTTCCCCTATTAAAATCAACCGTCAATAAGATTAATGTCCTAATCAAAATTCTTATGAATTCAGAAACAAATTTGACGATGTTTTGCGATTAATGACACAAATTTGGCAAAATCATTGAAATCACAATTTCTACATCCAGAATCATCACGAAATCTCTTAAAGAGTAAATATCTTAAAGCAAGTAAACTTCGCCTACACACGTAGAGAATAGTCTGTATATACAATAACATATTCTTAGAAGCGATAGTAGTGCTATGCTAAATACTATATTTAAGCAAATATTGAACTGACTTTGTAACTTATCTAAGGCCTCCGGTTCGGCAATGTTGCAAGGTAAATGAAATTTGCAAGCTCTCTACAGTAAACTTGAGTAATGAAAATAATGATAATATTTGCTATATCTGTTGTAAATCCAAATGTTTTCAAGATATCATTATTTGAAATTTAAAATATATTTTATAAAGCATATTGCAGAATAGATAGCTAAAACAAAAAGAGAAAAAATTATAATTCTCAGCGGGCGAGGCATTTTCCTCTTCATTTCTTCTCCCATTTCTCCCGACAAATTTCAGTTATAACCAGGCATATAATGGTAAATACTAAATCTTAGGATCAAACATTTAACAAACTTGATTGTTCTGAGAAATGGAAGGTGTTTTCATTCGTGGGTAAATTGGGCTTGGTTCGTTGTAAATGAAAGTTTCTATAATATCCAATGTAAAAAAGTACATTCTCAAACGCTTGATTAATCGAAAAGAATGATTTTCATAAAGAGCTGAACTTAGGTATTGATTCACTTTAAAAAAAATTCTACTAAACATTTGAATTAAATGAGAAAAAATTAATGATAATGGGTATAGCCTAATATTGGGGCCTATTATCTTTCAATATGACAATGGATCTTAATAATATAATCTGACCATCCATGAGTGAAAATAGTTTCCGAAATAACGCAATATTCATTCCCGACATTCGCTGGATTTTCAGTATTAGATAGCTGAAATACTATCATTTAATGACACTCTGGATTATAGTCAGAGACAATTCAATTTGGTATAAGTGAAAGTTGCTCAATGTATCATCTCGCCCAATTAATAAGTTCAGAATGTGATCGTATGCTTAAATGTAATTTATTTGAATAAAATAATAACTAAGCAACATCGATCACTATTAATATACCGTGAACCGTTACATTTAAAGTTAAATTTGTTTAATTCTAAGAAGTTCTTTTTGTAGCACTATATATATATATAGTGACATGTAAAGCGTCCTTCAGCAGTTATAAGATGACTCGTAGCTTTCTACACGTTATGTACTTCAGTTGTCACTGCATATGAAATAAAACCCCTTGGGTTACAAAAGCAGCAATGGGGTTGGGAAGAGAAGACCTTCAGCCAATGTAAAATATCTGCAGAATACGAAAAATATCTTTACAAAAATAAAATTTATTATGGAAGCATAAATGAAAATAGCTACAAAAACTTCCATTTTTAACGGAAAATCTGAGGTAAAAAATATATGCGCTATTTTTTAATACAAATGTAAAGTGAAAAACCAATGGTTTAAGCAAGAAAAAAAAAGAGTATTACAGTTTTCGTTTATAAAGTTTAGCATAAAAAGAAAAGTTTTTTTTATCATATTTAAAAAACAAAAAATCAACTTTCATTAATTTTTCTACATGGTACGAAAAATTATTCATTTGACAATTTAATTCATGAAGTCGTCTAAATTGTATGAAAAATAAATAGTTTTATACTTTTAAATAACATCAAGTACGTGTTTGAACCGAAAAATGAATAAAAGAAATCTTTCTTTCATGCAAAGCAAAAAACAAACCTTAGTGAAGTCATTCGTATAATTGAAAGTCAAACTGAATTTTCTCTCTGTCTCTCGATTCTTCTCCCTAGAAGTTTCAAAATAATCATTTTCATAACTATCTGGTTTTTACTGATAAAAAACATCAAATAAAGCCATTTCTGTATAAATATATTTCTTTATTTCAGTCAGTATTATGTATCACCGCAACTTTGTCTGAATCATCAAAAAGAACGAGAAAAAGTTATCGACGTTTTTTTCTACCTTAGAGCCAATTTCTCTAACATATATCATCAGCCGAGAAAATAATGGGTGAATTCGCCGAGAAGAAAATAGAAATTGTTCACCTTTAAATCAAAGATGACTTGTTCAAATGTCATCAAATATTTTTAAGCAAATAACAGCAAATAAATTTTAAAAGACGTGCACTTGTGTCTTTTTCCGCGAAAAGGGGATTACAGCTCCAGACAAGTCGATTAAGTTCACTTTATGAATAAATACTTAATTCCAGTACTTTATTAGTTATGAGATGAAATAGGAAACTAAAGGAAAGAAAGGAAATACACAGCTCAAGAGGTTTATTTCAAAAAAGAAACGCATTAGTAAAAAGATGACTTGATTCCTTGTGAAGGTATTAGAACGTCTTGTGGTGTCTAAGTGCAGCATCCATTTCTGTTCACATATCGCAATAGATAATTAAAAGCTCATTAACGAAACTTGTTTTTTTCTGAATCTCTTCTAATTTAAATTCCTCTGATGATGAAAGTTGAAAGTGAATTGAAAAAGCCCTTTCTGATGTTGAAATAATTTCCCCTATAAATAAAATTAAGAGCTCTTTTTTAAATGAAAACATATTTCATATTTTTGTCTTCATTATCACTTTCTTCGTTTATCGTGCTATTGTCACTCAGGAGCTACAAAAGAGCTTACGAGAATTATTTTCGTGACTAAGTATTTGATTTGACTTGAGCCAGTTTATTAGAGTAATATTTCCTTCCGCAGTCACCTTTTGCAGCTATTAAAGGGGAGTATATTCTAAACTACAGTTGGAAGCATTCTATTTTTCAATTATTTATACCAAATAAACTTGTTTAAGTGTGGCATACGTTTATATTAACTTCTGATATTATTGAAAAAAATAATTCCCAATTTAAGATTTTTTAAGTTACTTATACCTCATGACTTATTCCAATGCTTCTGGCATACAGAGTAGGCCATTCGTGCATACGGAGAAGGTCATTGGAGCATACAAAGAAGGTCATTGATGCATACAGAGAAGGACAATGATGCATACAGAGAAGGTCAATGATGGTAGGTTAAATTACCGAAAAATTAGAATTAAATAATTGGTTGGCATGACTTTCCCAAGACCTAAGACAAGAATTTACTTTAAGTTTTAGATTTACAGAGAATGCTGATGATCTAAAAGTGAAGACAAAACAGTCATTTTAAGTAAAATAAACCAAACTATCTTCTCCACATATGAGCAATACATTTCTGCTGCTTTGTTCACCATTGCATCGCATAAAGAAACTGATAATCATGTGTGAAATTTATTAATACCCGAAGTATTCTCTCTTGTTTAACGTTGGACTTTACAGAAAATGTAGAATTCAGCAATTTGACCGCCTGATTTTTCGGCCGTTTCCTGCAATACCTTGCTTATCGCAATGGAAGTATCAATTTTGCTTCGGTGTAAGTCACACGGAAAAGTTAGTGAAGCAAATCTTAACATACAGATAAAAAAAACGCAGGAAAAGAAGAAAGTGGGCATCTTTTAGCTTCGAATTATCTTCACGGATAAAAACAACAGTCCACCGTGAACAAATAGAATGGAATCCTTTCAACAATCATATATCACGATAAATGGCTCCTACCCGGACAATAACCTATTCTTATGACCATCAATCTGCCCTGCCTCACTGCCTGGGAAGACTCTCAAAAATAAATCTATATCCCGTACGGTCGGTTATCAGGGTAACTTATATTATACGGTATGAAGGGGAGTTTGGGCTTGTGCACAACACAACTTAAAGTATATCGCGTTTCTTTGGGCTGTAAGAAGACTGGCTGACATTTTTTAGAGGGAATGCATTTTTCCCCTCTGTCAGTATTCGACAGTAAGTTCAAAAAAGTGTTTCGTAGAATTTCCTTGAAATATTTTCATACTAAACCGGAATATGATATACGTTCAAAGATTTACGTGCATATATTACGTTCCTGGGCTGACAAGAAAAAGAATTT
This sequence comes from Araneus ventricosus, assembly GCA_013235015.1. Taxonomy (NCBI): domain Eukaryota; kingdom Metazoa; phylum Arthropoda; class Arachnida; order Araneae; family Araneidae; genus Araneus; species Araneus ventricosus. The sequence goes on from BGPR01000013.1 coordinate 4,149,504, forward strand.
TGATCGTTATTTTACCTTATCTTTATGCATAAGTGGTGCATATAAAACATTGTTTTAAATAAAGGCATTCTTTAGAGAAATTGTAATCATTTCATTAGAAGGACATAAATTTATGGCGTAATGGAAAGTTGAGTTTGAACATAAGATTTGTGATTTTGAAAATTATGGTTTAAAATTTAATATTAAATTATGTAATCAAAATTAAATTCTTAACCCTTTTGGTCTTTATATTTTAACACATGTGTCTATTTTATATAAAGGATACATTTTTCTGTTACTCGTAAAACTTTTATCATTTTTATTGAAACTTAAGACTCTTGAATCTACATTAGGTACTCGAGAAATTTTGAAATTTTAATTTTAATTCATCCCTTCTAATTGTCTCAAAGCTCTTATCTGCGAAATTTGTTTTTGTATTTATAAAACCCGTGACTCTTTTGGGTTTGAAATAATTATATCACGTTTTTTGACTGATCAAGGAGAGTGTAAAAATTAGATATTTTTATATCATTTATTCAAAAATTCATATTAGTATGTTCAGGTTTTTTTTCTAAATCTCATATATTCCCACACTCATGTTAGGTCTGATATAATATTTATTTACAATCATATGGTCTGATAATTGATATAATCCATTTTATGCTTGATAATAAATTGGGTATTTTTTTTTTCCATTGAGCACAAACTTTTGCCAATTTAACCCATTTTACACTTTCATGGGAATTATATGTCATGAATGACATTTTCTAATTCTTAACGATGCTGTCTTATTGAATGCTTCTGTCAAATTAAAGTTCTTATTTTTTGTCCTTGTATAAGATGTAATATATTCAAAATCATGGGATCTTGCAATGTACCTTTGAAACAGTTTTCAAATAATTTCAAGTCTGTAAACAACAACTAAAATGAATAGCATTCTTCATATAACAGCATGATGCATTTTTAGTCAATTTTCTTCTAGTCATCTTCTGCTTTCTTATTAGCTTTTAGCAAAATGTGTTGGTTACAAGGTTTGTAATTTTTGAATCTTGAAAGTAAATACGCTATTTATATTTTTTTCTGCACATAGGTAAAAAACCCAAATTGTCCTTATTAAGACCAATCTGAAGCTTTATTTTTAACCCTCTGAGCTCCCAATTATTTTGAACTTTTAGCTATCAGGTTAGAAAACTTAGCTTGTAATGTAAATTAATCGATATTTTTTGTACTTAATTATATATATGAAATCTTAAGAATGTTTTATCCATGATTGTTTAAGAAAATATAAATACGAGCTAACTGCTTTTGAACTGAACATTAAAAACGGAAAAAGACGTTTGCGCCTCTCGTAGGGTTAAAGCTTCCTTTTCAAATAACTGTTATTAGTTAATAGATTCGTTAAGTATGTATCTCACTGATGATTCCATGCAATGCTTTCTTAGCTGCGATTTATTGCCGTAACAGCTAGATTTGATTATGCTTTGCTAAACAATTTTATAACCATACCAATGTTCAATAAATGGTATACCCAACCCTTAGAAAATATGAAAACTGAGATACCTCCAATAAATAGAAATCCAAGGTAGGAGTTGATCCAGGAGACTTTCTTAGAAAATAATTTTCTCAGCTCAAAATAAATTAATCTTTTTTGAAGCATAATTCGCCTTCCGAAAGGTATTAAAAATGTGAGACAAGACTTATCATAATACAAGAATAAAATTGACTCCCAATCAGTGAAACTGGATTATACAAACGAAAACAAGTCTATCATCAAAGAAATTATTAATTATAAGAAGGAAAAATATATGCTTTTTATCTATTGACTTTTTCATAAAAAGAATGTTTGGATTTTCATTATTTATTTCAAACTTTACTACATTGCCCTCTTCCTAATATTACTACCGAATTTTAAATTATAGATACTCCTGCAATTTGCATGCAGAACAGAAACAATAGATATCAACTTACATTGGGCTTTCTTCCTTTCTATATATATCAAATTCAAATTTATATGTAGACACAAAAGGATGGAAAGTAGAGAAGATGGAAATTTCGATAACACTCCTAGAATTACAGCATTTATTGCGCATTCGTTGCGTTTGAGTTTTATATTATTATCTTCCCCCTTTTGTTTACTCTTATATATTTTTTCTCCCTATTAAAACTCTCGGTATTTTCTTTCGGTAGATTTATTACATTGCTTTTTTTGCATTTTGTTGTTTATGAATGTTTTTTGATTATGTAGCTTGTGCTTTTGATATCATTGTTTCTTTTATATACAGGGTGTCCCGAAAAAATGGAACAAGCGTTTATTTCCTTAAATATTGTTCCTAGATACATACTGTCGATTACAATCTTTCATAAAATAAGGTAAGAACTGGTATGAAAATACTTTGGCATCCAAAGGGATTGAAAATAAAAAGTTACAAAAATTAAATTTTTATACTTATCCCGTAGAACAAAAATGTCAATTAGTAAAATATTTCTGTTATATTCATATATCCACATGCAAAGTTGAAGGCTTCTATCTTCAAAACTTAGAGAGATATAAGGAGACAAAGTTATTGACTTGGACCACTTTTACATACCTCTCACTGCTGTTCATCCAGTCTTTCGATGTACATTTGAGGAATAATATACATATTTAAAAAATTTATTTAAAGGGCGGAATCAGGAAATAACAATGTATTTGTTAACTCTTGTTAAATCTAAAAAATAGTCAAATAATAAATTAATTGAAGTATTTACAAAAATAGTTCATCTTGTCAACCTTCAAAAAATGTCCACAGTGACATAATAGAAGTGGTATAAAAATTACTAAAATACAATTGAAATAAATTTTTTCAAAAATAGCTTTACCATCAAATAGTCCAAATTTGTAGTTATAATCAACTTAATTGTATTTTAGAAAATTATAGTCCTTTCTTTTTGGTGAGTAATTTTTAACAACAGAAATCGAATACTTAGTAACCAGCCAAGTTCCCTCACAATGAAAGTAAATCCGAAACCTAAAATCAGCCAATGAAAAAAAAACCAAGAACGCGAAGGCGAGTCATGGCTGAGATTGAAGAAGGGGAAAGAACATTATTTGGCTTAGAGCAAAAAAGGAGCATATGAAAATACTGTTCTGGCTAAGTTCTAAGACAGAAAGAATATCTATTCTCCTTCGCCCATTATGTCACTTAGATGTACGCAATGAGCGAATTTTAGTGCTTTAAAAAACAATTTGGTGGGCATCCCATCTTGTGTCTCTCTTACGTTTTCATTCATTTTCTGTCTTCTTGTCTCGTTTTCATTTTTTTCGTTGATAATCGAACTCTCAGAGTGAAGAAGTAAGCATAAAATATTTTTGTGAGTTCTGTAACTCTGCGGACTTAAAGGACGAGTCGCCACTGCTTTTAGGCAAAGCTTATAATAATACGTACAACGCTAAGAGCAAATAATTTATTAGTATTATTCAATATTAAACTATTATCCTTTTATACCATAAGTTTTCATTTTCTCAAGTTGTCCTTCCGTTCTTTATCGAGTCGATAGTTGCAACTATCTGCCAATGAAATTGAGTAACAGTATGCGTCATTGGCAATTTTTTTCAATCCATGATGACTGGACGATGAACTACTTGCCAAATATTTGCATTTCGCTGCTTTTCTATGTTCAATAAATTTGCATTTCTGCAATAAACATCTCCATATAAATTTCTGAGCAGCCCCTTGAAATTTAAAAATTAATATATCTCTGCAAGTTTTGAAGATAGAATCGTGAAACTTAGTTTATACATAGATGAGTGTAAGAGGAACATTTCACTCATTGACAATTTTGCTCTATGCGGAACGTATAAAAATTTATTTTTTAACATTTTATATTCAATTTCCACAGAATACAAAGGGTTTTCACACAAATTCCTACCTTATTTGATTAGTGTAATTGTAAGTATATGTCTAGGTGCAATATTTAAGGAAATAAATGCCTGTTTCACTTTTTTGGGACACATTGTATATACTAGCAGTACCGCATGGCGTTGCCCGTGACTTGATTGCTCTTGGAACCTGAAAACATAAAAGAGGAAAAATTAATTTTATGAATGACTGGGTAGTTAACAGCCTCATTCGTATCACATGTAGTGTCAATAAATTTATAAATTTGAACACTACGAGACAATTCTTGTAAAAATTGCTTATTCATGACGCTGACATCTTCGTTTCTTGAGGGGAAAATGTTCTTTGGCACAACCATGAGTGGTCAAAAAAGTACTGTGACACATTTCGAAACATTGCTTCCTTCAGCTCCTGTTGAGTTTTCCCAATCCTTCCAATTCTTTGCATCGCTATGCATCCATCTTGATTATCCGGAGTAATGTCACCTAGTTCGAGTAGGTTATTTGCAAATTGCTGGACAGATGGATCACCGTTGAGATGAATAGCAAGTTTGTTGTTAGTCCAAGTCTCTGAATGCCATTCCATAGGTACGATGATTTTAAACAGGCCTGAATTTCATCCGGCCTGGTTCCATGGGGAATAACTGGAACTGTCTGTCGAAATTCCCCAGCCAAAACCATGGTATTGCCTCCCATTCTGTTATTGTTACGCCTGATATCTTTCAACGTAACATCTAGTATATATATCCTAAGATAATTACTATTTATATATATTAAATAATTTTTATATTGTTTAATGCATTAATTCTTTATTTAATAAATTGTCTAGTGAAAGGTGTGGAATATTCAAGCAATAATATAAATTGTAATAAAAAAAAAGTGAAAGGCAAATATAATCTCCGTTCTAAATTCTGGAATTTAGGAATTTCTTAATTTATAATATGTGTTAAATTGCTTATATTTTAAAACTAAATTAAATAAAACTTCAATAACTTCATTACTTTATAAATGTTTCACATTTGCTGACTTTTCTAAATTTCAAAATGACTATTAATATGGTGTCGAATAATTAGACCATATTTAAATCAACAAATCCCAAAAAATATCTGCACGTACATAATTTTTTAATCTCTTTCCTTTAATATAGTCTTGCAATTTACGAACTAATTTGAATACATGAAATTCATAACCCATATTTTGCTTTGGATTTTATGAGAGATGATTTATTTCTAAAATACTAGAAATGTATATCAGTTAACTTGATGTATTAATGCTATGCGAAACTTGAGATGCATTAGTATTTTCATATTGACTTTGTACGCAACACTTCAATTTTATGAAAATATTAAAAACAAAAATATTTTTCAAATTAAATATATATATATATATATATATATATATTAGCATAGAAAAAAGTAGAATTTCTTTATTTGTTTTGCCACTCTATAGTCTTTGATTTATAATTCACTATCATAAATATTTGCCACCAGGTGGAGCCTCTCATATGGAATGAAATATTAATTAAATCTATTGATTAACTGATAATTAAGTACTGAAAATATTAAAATAATGTTTAGTGACATCGATAACACGCAAGTGTACAAAATTTAATAACTTTAGCAGCGAGTGAGTGAAAAATCGATTACAAAACTATACTTTTACAAACGTGAAACAAATCAAGTTAAATAAGATTGTTTATAAAGATCTTACATTTAGTTTGAACAAAAACAAATGAAATAGAAAGAGGGAAGAGCATTTTCTACAGTGATAATACCATGAACATAAAGAATGAAAAGAAATTATTTGGCAATGCTGCCGGTTTTCTTTTAAAGAATATTCTTAAAACAAACACAATTATAACGGAAATGACTTAATGGCATCAACTATGAATTTTCTTAAAGAAAAACAAACATGTATGATTATATTCATGATTATTTTGTTATTTCTTAAACCCGTAGATTAAATGATATTGTGTCTAGCCATGTCCCAAAATGTATTTTATTCACCCTAAACAGCGATATTCGAGATGAATTTTCTATTTACTAAACAAAGCCATTGTTGTGAACACACACAGATCGTAATTTTAAGAAAAAAGCGCGAAGAAACTGATTATCATAATTCAATTATCGTTGTATCCCTCCTAAGATTAAACAAAAACACTATAAGAAACATTTCATTAGGTTCCAAGAGCATTAATCTAAAGCGACAATTAATGTCCATGGGCATTTATTTTATTTGCTACACATTATTGCCGGTTAGTTTGGAAAAATGATAATGGAATAGAAAAAGTTTTCATCACTTTGCACATTAAATACATTCTTAATCAGAGGATTAATTCATGCATTTTTGTTGAGAGAAAATTATTTTTCGGACGTTTATTTTAATTGTCCAGAAATATCAGTCTTACTTTGCACGGATGATTTATCGTTAATTCTAACCATTAGTAAAGAAAAAGAAATACTTATCATATTTTAGTTTTTACGTATTTTTAAACGTAAGCCAAAAGATTAATTTCACTAAATAATTCTTTAAAGCATTTTTATTCTCAATTTTGTCGAAGTCGCAATTTCTTTTAAAAATATAAGGTATTCCCTGCTTCCAACGAAAGGGATATTTTCTATATTTCGCAATCGAGCAAGATATTTATTTTTAAATGAAACGATATTTTTTCTGCTTTTTTCTGCTGCAAAATTTACCAAGAGAACAATTTAAAAACAAAAATTTCTATCATTGTTTTAATAGGAATGATGTCTTTTGAAAAAAGGCGTGGTAATTCTCGTGTGAGTAGATAACTTCAATATCTCAGGAAATATCATTCATAGTAATGGTAAAAAATCAAGGGAAAAAAGGAAACGAAAGAATTGAATGATTAAATATGAGTGTTTTGATTATATATACAGATTTAACCAGTGTGAAAACTTTTGTGTGTTTATTTTATGATGCTGAATTTGGTATACTACTCTAAAATAAAAATTCGTAGGTTTTGACCTGTGTATACTTTCTTAACAAACCTCCATTGCAAAAATATTTAACTTCTTAGGAAATTTATATATTTTGGGCTTACATTCAATCAGTAAAATATAATGAAGTCGAGTTTTACAAGTTACCGGGAGCTCGTTTACAGAACATTGTTGAAACATTACAGAACATTGTTTCTCTGGCTAATTTCTACAGGGGTAAGTTCTTTTTGATTTTTATCTTATGAAAGCTTATTAATTAAGCTTGATGGCTAATATTTTGTTGCTCTTATTAGCGTATTTAATGTTTTTTCCTTTTTCTTTTGACGTTTGTGCTTGTGGATTTGCTCCTGGTTGCTTTTTTTGGGGAATTCTGGCTATGAGAAGCTATGTCTTGGCCTAAAATAGGCCTGATTCTACAGAAAATTCCCTAAATATCCTTTTGAATCCATTTCGAATAGTTTCTAGCCCTTGAAAAAGTGAACTAGAATGGATTCCTTGTTTTTGTTGTCTGCTTTTCGTTTACTTCAAATTACTATTGGATTGCTTGTATTCCTTTTTAAATTGTGGCTTTATTGGTATATCTGTCTATTGTTCTCTGTTTTTTGTTATGCTGCTGCAATGGCGCGCATCTTAAACATTGTCGTAATTTTTCTAACTTCATTTCTTTTTTCAATTAAATTCTTTTTTTCATTTTAATTTTTGTATAATATTAAAAAAAATTTTCTTGTCCAGTTTTAATTCTGCTTTCTTTTTAAATAATAATTTTATAAAAAAATTTTTTAATCATTGATTGTTTGCATACTGTTGAAAAATATTGCTTGTTCTCAATGCAAATTTCCTGTTTTGAAATTAATACAACTGTCTTTATTAAAATATTCTATGACACTGATGCGTAATTTTTTTTAAAAAAACTCGTAGTGATTGGGGCCCCAGCAAAATGTGCTTTGTTTCTCTTAAATCTATGTAACTAAACGCATTGGCATTACATTTCAAGTAATTTGATATAATCCCTTTTACTTATAATATAGATTAATTGCGAATTTGTTTGTAAATATTCATACATAAAACCTAATGTACATAATTTAGGAACTCCATACGTCATTAACAATTTTTTTCATTTAGGTACAATAAATTATGTATAATGTTTGTCATAATGTTCTAATTTAGAATATTTGTTCTTTTTCTTCAGTACTACAAACAAATCATTTTTTTGCTATTTGTATAAATATGAAACTACACCTCCTAATTCGGCAGACTTTCTCAAGATACTCTAGCATGAAGTGTGGATAAGTTCACAATTCATTGAAATCGTTCATTGTATCTGTTCAAATCATTTTTAATTCATAATATCAGACTGAATCGGCTGTCTGATGCTTTAATTTAAGTTTTACAGCGGTATTGTAGTAGAATTATACAATTAAACTGAATAAGAAATTTATCGCAATTTCGAACTCTTGAACTCTTCATTTATACACTTATAAAGGAAATACACAGCAGCAAATGCTTTCCGATTTAGATTACATCCACAATCCAAGTTACCTCACCCAGTAATAAAAAATAAAAAGTTCAAAATTCATTTTCTGATTTTTCGCAGAAGTCGAGAAAGTTAGAATATATTAAAAACCTGCCACAGAAATATGTTTTCAAATTTCTGTTTGATATACCCCGTCATGTTTGTGTTAATCTTTTGTATGCAGTCTTCTTCTTCTTTCTAATCCTTCTGATCTGAATCAGATCAAATCCATGAGGTCGTTCGCCTTCATCACCTCCAACACGAAATCTGGTCGCTTAAGCAGGTCATCATACACCAAGGCAACACAGTCAAGTAGATGTTGCGGAGTGGCCTCAATCATGTTGCACTGTGTGCAGATATTCAACTTCTTATTACCATGAGAGAATCTGAGGGTTTTTAAGTGACTGGAAGCTAAGTGAGCCAAAGCTGCTTGGTCTTTCCTATCCTTCTTAAAATGCATAGAAGCACCGGGGCCTTCACTACGATACCATGAATGAGCTGATGGATGCCTCCAAGAAATGTTAACAAAGGCCTTTCTTCTTGAGTATAACTCAAGGTAGGTCAGGGCTTCTACATAGCCCTGAGGCATGGTAGTACCTTCTTTAGCAAGACTATCAACAATATCGTTATATTTTAAATTTACATGTGATGGTATCCATTGTAGATAAAGAACACAAGAATTGCACATAGTCCTTAGTTTGTTACAGATATCCATTCCCCTCCGGTCACTAACATCTCTCCAATTATCAAGATATTGGACAACACTTCGGCTGTCAGAGAGAATCCATATCTCACCGAATAATTGATGTTTCATAACAAATTCTAAAGCCATATCAATGGCGATCATTTCCGAGCGGAATACTGAGTATGTAGTCTTATTGCGCAGATATCTTTAACAGCATCTGAAAAGTTTCGTCTCAAAAGAGGATTGCGAGAATAAGTACAATAACACGAATATGTGCGGTATGACCGTATATAAGAAAAATGTTTTGGAATCGTTATGAGAAACACTCTCCACAGGTTCAAAAGTATCATCACGCTAATGAAACCTTTTTCAAAAATAATGAAATGTTGAAAGTTTTAGTATGAAATGACTTAAAATCGTGTGAAAAGACATTTGATTCCCATTAAATAATTAGTCTACTTTTGTGAATAAATATATAGAGCTGCAGGGGTAAAGGTTTGAGAAAAAACTGTTTCTTCAAATTTTTTTGGTGTAAAGGCCAATTTTGACAGTGCTACGCCAAGATGAGCGGTGACAGATACATATATTAGAAGAAATCATAAATTTTACAAAATATAGTAAACCAAAACAAATAAATGTGCAAAGATTACGAAATTCAAAACAGATGGAAAAAATTTGAAATAATGTTTGAGTTATTATGATACTAATAATGCTTATACTTAGTATGTAAGTTTAAATGAGACTATTAGGAAAGAATAAAACCATATGCGTATAAAATATCCCGTATAAAAAACGTAAAAAAAGTTAACATGAAGAATAATGGAAATCTAATCATTCAAATTACGATAAGTCATCTGGAAATATATTCAATGATACGAAATAAAGCATGGCAGTAAAAGCATCTAAAACAGACAAAGAATATCTGCATATTGGACATTGAGATTCAAATTATCCTAATGGAAATGTTGTTGGGTAAACCGCGTGTGTCATTTCGCAAACGCGTAGAAACTATGAAAGAAGCAAATAAATCTCATTTTAATTTGAAAATAATGTAAGGTTGCCTGTGTTTTTATTAAGTGGCAAAGCATTTATCACATTTAATTTTATTACATCTCTCAAAATCAATGAATGTGAGCAATATCCCAATAAATCTTAGGCGTAAAACGTTTAGAAAGAATGGAATTTCAACGCTAAGCATAAAATTACAAAGCGTGATGATTGAAACAAAAAGCTCTAGATTCAGTGGCGGCGATTGGGGGCAAAAGTGAGGGGGGAATCCATATACACCTAAAAGTTTTCCAGAGTGTAGGGTCTAGACAACAAAATTTAAAAATTTAGTTACAAAATTTGCTAGCTTTCCAGGCTTTTATAATTCCTAGGTTTAGGCCGATATAATGAAATAAAAATGTAATTTTTCGCCCCCCCCCGAGTCGCCGCCAATGTCCATATTAAATATATCTTGTTTAACTCTAGTAGAAATGGTCAGACTAATACTGGCTTAAGAAATATATGGACCTAGAATCTCAGAGAAAAGGTCTGATATTCTAGCCCTTCTTTTCATACTTTGTATAAAAGACTGTTTTTAGTTTCTTCTTTGTGGATAAATGTTTTTTTTCTAATATATTCCGGAATGGGTTCAGGCCATAGAGGAAATTAATATCAAATTCAGACCTTAAAGCCTTTTTGCTCTACAGAAAACCTTTTCCAGCTTTGAATCTGCATGGATGAATGACCTCTGAGGAAGTCATCCACCGGATTCTTATCGTTGTCTGCTATAATATTTGCATTTTTAACTCTTCCAAAATTAAAAATTCCCTTTATTAGTATTTATATTTACTTTGCACTTCGCAATTTTTCCTGGATGATGCTGCACTCACCACACCAATTAAACTGCTTCTATTATTTTTTTGTTTTTTTAGATATTCATTCCTTATTTTTTGTCTTTAGACATTCAATTTGATATTCTAGGTCTTCAGATGCTGTGAGTCTATTATGCTCTATTGAAACAACACACTCTAGTTTTAATTTATTTCATTTAAATTTATTAAAACTAGTGAAATATGAGAGTATTATTAAGTACATGAGACTACATTAGCGAGGCTTTTCGAAAGTAAATTATTTTATTTCTAATTTGAAAACAATCTGGTAGCTTACGTCTTCCTAAAACAAATCTTTATCATGCGTTTAAATTAATGTTATCGCAATTAATGTTCGTGATATCTCTCAATTAGTCTATTATATCATACAAGTTGGTAGCCAATTCGACCTTTGCATGTATCTCTTATTATAATTACTAGAATGTAGGCATCTAGATTTCATAAAATTGAAAGGTTGTGAACCTAACATCATTATTAAATTTTTAATAAGCGAAGAGGATTTTGTAGAGGTTTTGTGTAATAGAAGCTTTCTTGAAATATGTGGAAAGGTGGGTTCAACGTGAGAAGCCAAACAGGTGGGAAAAGAGGTTGTTAAGTTTCCATCGAATAGCTACTTCGACGCTACTCGAGAGACTTGAATGGATCCGCTAATGGAACTACTACGAGTGAAATATTCCATTTACTTTGCGCTTCCTGCACTTAGTTGGGAGATCTTAAACATAAGTGCTGCAAGTCTTACCAAAAGTTTCTCCGCTTTTGCCTTCACTATTTAAAAAAAATGGGTTTGCTTGCACGAAAAGCATATCTTGCATTTAAGAATAACAACATATCAAACGAATGGTTTCTTTTCTGAAACTTTTATTTCATTGGGTTTCGAAATACTTAGTCTTTTTTTTTCATTAAAATTTAAGGGTTTTTTCTGGTTTTATCTTCTTCAATCTTCCTCAACTGAGAAGTAGAACAGTATTTTTTTTAAAAGTTGTTTTCACTGAAGCGTTTTTACTAAAGGCTTTAGGATGCAAAACCTGTAAAAACATGCATACTTCACTATGGACTCTCTAATAAGATATTTCAGTATTTTCATAGACTATGCCGAGTATCAAATTATTGCTTAGAAAAAGACAATAAATTATTTAAATCTGTGTCTTGTTAATCTCTTTAAGCTTACTGAGAGATATGAGTTTTAAATATTTTCAGAATATTAGCAAAAATTGCGAATTGAGAAGCCTTCCTGAAACGTCACCCTTCCTGTAAAGCTTATGCTATGAGTCCAGTTTCTACTAATCAGAACTGAGACTTCAAAGGCAAAGAACTCTGGATTGGTTCCACCATTAAAAGCATTTTACCCTTACAAACTGACATAAGACGGTATTAACAAATTATATAACTTCACTTGCAAAAGAATAAACGTAGTATTTCAGTTTCTAATATAATTATGCATTGAATGTAAAATATTAACGTTCATTTGGGTACCGAGAGGCCATTGTTTTCCCAATAGAAGCCTTAATATTATAATACCTCGAACACAAAAATTCCAGAATTCAAGCTGTTTTAAATGCATATTACAGGTTGTTTAGTCTTATATGAATAATGAGCACCTTGGGGAAACAATAGTTGAGAATTACTTTCAAGAACCTCGGAAACCAGTCCATAACTTGTTCATTTAAGGCACGGGACATTTTTAAAGAACCACTACACTTTGTATCCTTTAGTAAAACAAAATGCTCCTCTTTTGTTTAGTTTGCAACACGGTTGTATCGCATTAAATCCAGTAAAGGATAGTTTTCACCTGCTGTTTGGACTTCCAAACCATATAAGGCCTTTAAATACTGAAAGTCCTAATGTAGCGCATAACACTATGTTTTGATAAATCCTTTTGAGGGCTGTTAAAATATTTCTAATCGATCTTTCAAGTACTTCTTCGATATTTTCTGAAGGTAGTAATTATTTTAATGTTTATTCTGTTTCATGAAAGACCAGCTAAAGAGATTATTTTGAGTTGCAGTTAAGATGGCATGGATTTCACTTATTTAAAAATATAGGAACGCTCTCCTTCAAATGTGTTGATACTTACTGCCATTCTCGAACACATTATTCGAAATTTTAAAATATGAATAATATGACTTTTATTATTCCATTTGAAAATAAATATTTGAATCATATGATATATGTTTTACTCTATGGTACTGAACAAATTTTTAACTCCAGTCTCTTAAACGACATTTGATGAAATAAATTAACGCTTTTTAAACTCATTGTTAAAACACCAATTTGAAATGAAAAAGAAATTGAAATCGAAGGGCGTAAACGTTTATATTGAATTAAAAACTAAAAATGCATGAACTTATCCGCATAAACTAAATAAATGAACGAAGTAAAAATACAATAATACCAGCCTCTCACTCATATCTCTCAATACGTATAGTTACATCTTTAGAACAGTGGTTCCCAACCTGTGGTACTCGTACCTCTGGGGGTACTTGAACGTCTAGTTAGGGGTACGCGAAATCGTAGTTAGTAATGGTGGAAACACGAAAACATAAGGGATTTAAAAAGTTACAGAATTTTGTTCCTCCAAGTGAATGCTTGATGTTTAATAACTATACCACTTGAATAGTTAATTATTACGAAGTGTAATTTTTAGTTGTCCTTATAAGTTAATGTAGAATTATTACGATACTGGTTTCATTTGTTTTGGCGTTGAATTAATACTATGGTAGAAATGGAATAAAATCAAAAATATCCTGCAAATGTTATTAATTCAGGTAATTTGACTCTTAAGCTTGCCTAAGCATTGCTTGTAATGGTAAGCCATTACTGATAAAAACTTCTGCACAGACGGATGGTTAGGGGTAGGGGATGTAGGTGGGTATGACTACAGGGGTACGCAAAAATAAAATATTAATCAAGGGGTACGCGAAGGAAAAAAGGTTGGGAAGCCCTGCTTTAGGAGAATAAATATCGGATTCTTCCCGACAGTATATGTTCAAATAATCAATGAAACAGCAAAATATTGTCTTCGTTTACCAGTTTTGGAGAGGGTTAATCTCTCCGGAATAGATAGTTAATATTTTTTGAGGGGGAGGTTTGCTCAGAAGTTGCCACATTTGTATGCTGTGAACGGTTGATGAGTAATTTCCAGTCTAAGCAATTAGCCCCGTCATCCCTCTTTGGTTTCAGATTAGGAGATCTATACCAATAGAATTCGAGTCACTGTGAAACGGAGCGCTAATCGAGCAAACTAATGAATAAATTTCTATGTCCATTGTTTCAACAAGAGACGAACGGAACAATGCGATTTATTTATTCATTACTCTTGTTTGAAAAATTTTGTTGGGATACATAAACATAATTTACTGGTCATTATTGAACGCATTATGATATTAAGAGACTAGATTTTCAATTTTATAATTCTCTTAACCGTAAAAATAATGTTTTATAAATAAAAAACACATGCGGAATCCTATTTTAAAATTTTCTTTCTGAAAATTATTCCTAAAATAAACAATATCAAATTGCATAATATTAAATTACTTAGTTTTCAGTTCATTTTATCGCGGCAAATTAACATCTTAGTCACAAAATGTGATTCGATTTCCTTGACAATATTTGGAGCATTTCTGAGAAATGATTTATGTTGTAAAAAACACACAGCTAAAGCAGGAAAGAAAAGTCATACCTCGAACATTAACACTTTTGTGTTATTATCTAAGCCACCTAAATGAGAGAATTCATGAAAAAAGCATGAATACGAAAAGAAAGTTTTAAACTTTAATACCTTAATTATCTCCGAGAAAAGTATAAAATAAATATAACAAGAATTAAACAGTAAATAAATAAAGACATCTGAAGAGGTTAGCTTATATAAATGCATTAGTGCTTGCTTTTAAGAAATTAAGACTCTTCAATATCATCGACTGACAGTTAACAACGAAACCCCATTAAATATTAGCATACATAACATAGCACATTAATTAAAATGGGTACGATTATGCTCAATTAACTGCTTATCTATAAAGAACGGAAAAGTGTTTAATATTAGCAACGCTACTTAGACAAGTTATATTAATGATGAATTCTTGACAGCACTTAATGTTAAAGGAAACATTTGGTTAGTTGCTGAAGTCAATTAATTTTTATTGTTTGTTAACAAACTTAAAAGTTTCTGACAGAGTATATTCCGGTGTAATTTTATATTAAGCCTAATTTTTAATTGTTAAGAGCTTATTATTGCTGATTAATTACTGTTTCCTTCATAAATTATAATTTAATTGAGTTATTCATGACTTCGGTGTCAATTAATTTTTTTAAATTATTCTAATACTTTAATTTCCTCATTTTTTGTAGTGAATAATTCACTCAAACCTGTGAAACTTTTTAACCATTCGTAAACCTTTATTTTCTGTGAATTTATCAACTCACAAACAATAATATTTTTGTAGAATTATTATTATAATTAGAAAAATGACTTTTATTAATCTACTTATATTTTTAAAAGGTTTTTGATCAATTATGTATTCTTTTAAATGTCACAAATGGTAACGTCTTGCGAAACCGATTAATATTCTTTTATTCTATACCATACTACCTGCAGTTATTGCAGAGAGTAATGTGAAAGAAAAACTAGCATTTGTAAAAGCTTAAAATAATTACTTATTCGAACACAGTTTTATCTTTATAGATTATAAAACATTGCTTATTTCTTGAATATCGACAGGGTAGCTTGCACTTTAAAAATGCGACTAGAATGAATAATTGAAGAATAAAGGCATATTATTATTTTAAATTTAACTAAAATATTCCAAGATTTATTTTTTATGTGTTTTTAGGGCAAAAAAAAGAAAAATGGAAATTTCAGAAACAATTGAGCTTAAATATAGAAATTTAAGTTGCAACAGAGCAAGCAAAGAGGAAACACACTTTTCTCAAATTTCCTATAATTTTAAATCTTTCAATTTATTGACCGATATTAATCTTCTTTTAAAAATTTTCGAATATTATTAGGATACTAGCTACTTGGCCCGGCTATGCCGGGATATCTGGAATAATGCGCCATTCCCTGGAGGAAAGAAATGAGGTAACGCGACATATGCCCAACATTCACTCCTAAATAAATAAGGAGAAAAGAGAGGTTCAAATATTCCGCCCACGAAAACGCGTCAAAATCGACTATTTAAAAAAAAAATACAAAAATTTGTTATTTTGAAAAAAAGATATCCTGGCGAAATGAATGGTATATCTCTGGGGTTTCCAACCTTTATTCCCTCGCGTATCCCTTGATTAATTTTTGAATTTTCGCGTACCCCCCCTATCCCCCATTAACATATCCTCCACCACCACCAAGTATCCGTCTATGCAAAGAAGTCTTTATCAATAATGTTAAGGGCTTAGGTTAGCTTACAAGTCAATTGACTCGGATTCGATATTTGCCTGAAGAACTTTTGCTGGACTTATTTTATATTTTACTGTATTTTTACAATAGAAATAGTTGCAATAGTAGATCACTGCCGAAACAAATAAAATCAGTAATGTATTAATTTCACATTAACTTATAAGGGTGGCTAAATATTACACTCTGTATTAATAAACTATTCAAGTGGTATAAATATTAAATACCAAGTATTCTCTTGGAGAAACAAAATTCTCTAACTTTTTAAATCCCTTAAGTTTTCTTGTTTCCGCCATCAACAACTTTATTTCGCGTACACCCAAATGGTCCTTTGCGTAACCCCAGGGGTACGCGTACACAGGTTGGGAATCTCTGGTCAATCTGATTCCGGAATTGTTTTTTGTCTGACTTTTGTACGGAAGGAAGGAAATCGGTATCGCTGCGTGGTCCAGTGTTGCACGGGCTATCTCGAATAATGCGTTATTCTCTGGCGGAGAGAACTGAGGTGACGCACACATGCCCAAAATTCTCTCCTAAAAATATAAGGAGTAAAGAGCGATTCAAACATTCCGTTCGTGAAAACATGTCGAAATGGACTTATTTTAAAAAAATCGCAAAAATTACAAAAAATCGTCATTTTTTAATTTTCATAAAAATCTTATTTCTTTCGTACGGAGGGAGGGAAATAACCCGGCGGTGCTCGGGATCCATATTTTTTCATATGCCCGCCTCCAGTTTATTTTCTACAAATATATTGCCTTTTTTTCTAGAAATAAAGAATCTTTCGTTTGAATCCTATATTGTTGAATTAAAACTTTCAAATCAAGTCTCTTTATTACCTTAAAACAGTATTCTTGAATGAAAACACCAGATATTTGGAAAAAGAAACTTTATTTTAAACATTTAAATACTAAACCGTATAATAATTAATACAACTTTAAAATGAACAATTATACTTTCAAAGTTTATAAATTAAAACATGGTTTTAAAGCCGATTCTGACTACAGCATAATTTTTAACCGACTCTGACTCCTCCAAAAAAGGCCGACTCTCCATCCCTTATGTAATTAAACAAATGTAACTACCATTTATTCATACTGAAATATATACGCATAAAGCAAGACGTAATGCGTACATGAAATCTCACAGCAAAACCTCACCGAAAACAGCATTTTTAGTAAAAACCCTATTTTCCTGCTTCTTTGTATCAATTACCAAAGCCCGCTCAAAACGCCATCCATATTGCATTGTTGAGGAATCCATATTGCATTGTTGCAGCTTTCAACAATGAAAGAGAAAAACGCAATTATATATTTGTTTAAGCAATGAAAACGGTTTGAATTGCGCTGCAACAATGAAAAGAGTTGTTGAAAATTAGTTTTTAATTAATATCTTTTGACTAATTAAAATTTCGGAATTTGAATGTTCAAATGGATTTCTTGGATTATCCCCCATGTTTTGGTACTTTTGGTGCTCTTCTCCGTTCAGTGGTTTGTGAGAAGATGGCCGGACATACATACATACAATCAGATTTTAATAGCGTAGATTCTCAGACATGCTTTTTACTGCATTTTAAAAGAACTATCCACCGAATTCTTGTAAAAATCTTTCAGGCAACAAAAATTAATTTGCTTCCAGGTCAGATTGTGTTGCTATGCAGCATGTTCAATATAATGAATAAAAATAAGGTTTAAGTTACTTAAATATATTTTATATTCTGGTTTTAAGAGGAGGATTATATTTTTTGAGAATTATCTGAATCCAAAAAACCTGAATTTTTTAAAATTTTATCATGAGGAAAATATATACCTCTTAATTGCATGGATGGCATTTTCGATAAGTTTATGTTTGTAAGATGGAAAGTGTATTCTCAATGTATATTTTTATTAAAATCTTGCTTCAGAAATTTAAACTTCAGTTCTTTTGAAACTCAGCGATTTTCCACTTTGATATCATCTTCTCAAAGATGCTTTTTTTAAAAGTATAAAAGCCATATTTTCAAACCTATTTAATATTCTTAAAATAATCTTTTATTAACCATGTTTCCTCACAAAAATATTAAAAACAAACCATTAGCTAAAAGCATTCATGAATAAAATCGGGCAATTTGTTTTTAATATAAAAATTCTTTTTAAATAATTTATATATTTTTTATTTTTTTCTGTTATGAATTTCCGTTTTCCGTTTATTGAAAGATATGTTTGATTTAAGTAGAAGATTTCAGTTTTGAAAAAGTTTCAGAAATCAAATTGTTGCTTTTGATAATTTTGCATCGATTTCAAATGCAAGAATTTTTTAGACAAGAAGCAAACCAAATGTTGCCTGAAGATGTATTTTAACTAAATATATTCATATAAAAGAAATGTTAATGCTTCATTTAGGATAGTAATTAAATCATTGACATCAGTTCTTATTTCCTTATTATTATTATCTTATTTTCGAACAAAAGAGTATGTTCTTGTCATGAAACTAACAGTCTTTTTCGGCAAACAAGCATCTTTATTTTAATAACATTAAATGAAATTAAAGTATTTATTTGCTTTGAAATCTGGTGAAGCATATTAAGTGCTTCTGCCATTTTTTGATACATTGATTTTTTTAAATTTAACTTCCAGCAAAATAAAGTTTCTCAGTGTCCTAAAATCATAAAGAAGTGTGCATTCTTTGTAAACATGATTAAATATATAAAATAATCCAGAAGAATAATTCAACTGTAACTAAGGTCAATCTATGTATCATGAGATATTTAAAAATAAATTATTCATCTCAATAAATTGTTACATAATATAACTTAACTTTCAGTATAATTATTGAAATACCACGTAAGCTACAACTTTTTGGTAATCCTAAAATTTATTAGCGGTCCCAAATGCAAAATATATTCCTATGACGTTGGTTAATTGAGTTATATTAGCGTCCCGATTTGGGACCGACCTCGTAAATCTGAACAGTGGTCAGATTACGAGGACGACGCCTGAGCTGGAAACCCCTCTCCTCTCCGCACCGCACCGCACCAGCGGGAGGGCGTTTGGCCCGCTACGTATGATTCAGCATGCAGCAGGCCCAATACAAGACGGATCTTCAGTTGAATTGGGCTTCGAACCTGGAACCCTCCATCTGCGAGCCTACACTTTACCACTAGATCACAGCGGTCTCCCGTTGGTTAATTGAAAAGTTGTGCTTATTGCAGAGAACGCCGACATTTTCCAATGCATCAGGGTAACTGAAATTTTTTCTAGTACTTTACATTTGGCCTGATATTTTTTAGGCTCACTGCGATAAGCCCTTACACTTTTAAGCTAATTAGAAACTGCACAAATTTGGCTCAAATTAACTCTTTGCATCTAGACTTATTGCAATAAGCATCATCTCATGCCAGCTTATTAAAACGTAAGACATATAAAAATAGATTATTCTCTTAGTATTCATATATTTTCTTAGCGATAATTTGAATTAGTTACTTGGGTACTTACCAGTTACTTATAGGTGAGAAAAAGTTAGCTTAAAAACTTCTCAGCAATCATATTAGCTTAGGGAACTTTTACAATAATATAATAATTATGATATAGTTGTTATGCTTCACATAAATCTAAAATAATAATTAAATAGTAGATTAAAAATAGAAAGCCAGTCATAATAATCAACAATATTGCAATGCTATTCTACAAGCATAAATTTTAATCAATTAAGTCAATTGTATCTGTTCTATATAGAATACAAATTGTTAATGGACGACCATGATCATGCCACAAAATTTTGTCCTCTTCAACGTCTGAAAAAAGCCTACTGCTGAAGTTGCAACGGAATTGTTGAAGGTATTTTTAGAGTTTGGAACATCTCACATTTTTCAGAGCGGCTACAGGTGAGAATTTAAGGCTAACCTGATCAAGGAACTTTCAGCTCGTATGTGATCTGATTGCAAAACAGTGAATAGAAGACCGCAGCATCCACAATCACAGGAGCGTAGAGAACTGCAACTGGAATATAGAAAATATGTTGCGCATTTGGATAGAAGGCAGAGTAAGACGAGCTGGGGAAAAACTCATAAAAAATCCCTTTGGTCTGGTTTCATCAGTGATTGAAATAACCTTTGTTTTCAATCACTTAGATTGAAACCGAAATTGCATTAGAATCAACGATTTTTCCGTAAATGTATTTGAAAAACATCGATGCAAAAATATTTAGAATGGCATAGAGATGAAGGAATGGAAAGAAAAATCGCAGTGAAATGCGAAGTAGATCAAGTTTCTAACTTTGAAAAATACGAGTTTTATTTGCTTAAATGATTTAGATGAAATATCTCATAAACTCCGTTATCTGTAAAGATTGATTCATCTTGTTTCTAAAAGGTTACCTCGGTTTCTGAAGGGAATAAAGCCGAAATCTTCTGCCCTAATCACTGGGATGCCTATAATCACTTTGACACACAAGTAAAAGTAATGAAGGCCGTCAAAAAGCACTCCAAGACCAGAAGTGAAGAGCATAAAAATGATTGAAATTACTTGGAAGAAAATGAAACCTTTCGCAGTTAGAAACTTTACATTGTTAAATGTTCGGAAACTGACTAGTTATTTAGAGTCTTTAAATTTAAGTGAGTTAAACTCAATGTTTAAAAAGAAAGCGTTGAACAGATAGAAACAAAAAGTGCTACCATTATGACTAGGTTTGCAAGATAAGGGTTTAAAATTTCCAGTGCACAGTTCTTTGAACACATTACAGAAAAATATATACCTCTTTCTGAAGCTGTACCTCGTTAATCGAAGTTTCGATCCCAGGGGTAAATGCCAATAATCCAGTGTCAAACAAAAAATAGCATATGTAAGAATGTGCCCTATGAGTTCATGATGTGTAAGTAAATACAAAGTTAATGTTGGTCAATGCATGCTACTGGAAACTGAAAGAACTATATTCTAAGTCTAAAAGTGAATCTAATTTGGTTTACTAATTTTTATCTATTATCGTATCATAATTTTCATTTTGAAATTTTGTTTACGCGAAAAATAGCAATTATTATGTAATTAATATTTAATAGGAAAAATTTCTTAAGCAAAGACGATTATTATGCAGTTTCTAAATTATCTTTTCTTTTACCCACGTAAATCATAATTATTCAAAAGGAGTGAATTCTTAAAAAATAATTTTTTACATGCGTATTTTTTAATTAGCGAGTATAAGATGAGGCTTATTGCCAGAGGGTTGGATGAAATAAGTCTATTTAAGCCAAACGTTAACATTCGCAAATTACCCAAAATATGTATAGGCTCGTTTCAATAAACCTAAAAGACATTAAGCTGACTGGAAAGGGCTAGATGATTTTCCAGTGAGACTGTCGCACTGCAATTAGCGGCACTCTTTGCAATAAGATGCATTTTTTAATTAGTCTACAGCATGTACATGCATTTCATAATACAGGTAAACAATTGTGTTTTTCTAATTTTCTAGTCCTGCTGGCTCTTCTGACGCTCATCAAAGCAGAGAAAACAAGCACTTGTAAAGCAGCTCTATACACGCGACCGTTATTCTTTCTGGTGGTATACCGAGGGCGGAAAATATATTCATGTTGGAATTCCCAGGATATGTCATTCATATGCAAGATGCGCTTTAGACAAAAATAAACCTACCTGTACTTGCCTTTAACGGATGTAGGTATATACGGAAATGAAAAGGATTAGAGCACAAAATATATTTTCTATGAAAAATCATTTCTTCAGATTGTTGGATGTTGATCAGTTTCTTTAACTTTTTCAATATAATGTGTGGCAAAGAATAAAGAAAACTCGAGCGCAAATGTTATTATTTTACTCATTCACTCAGTAAAAGTTTTAAGCAGACAAGTTTTAATATGAAATCTAAGATGTATCAATGACCGCACAATTTTAAACATAAACGGATTCCGAGAACTAAACAAACATGTATGTATATTTCATTCATCATTGGATTTCTTGGATATATTCTGAATAAATTCACTAACTTTAAAATTTTTTATGAACTCATTGTTGATTGTTTGACTTTACAAGTATCCATTATCACATTTTTCATAATATCAGATATTCTAAAGTTATATGATTCAACTGATTCACTAATAGCTTAGCGCGGGAGGTAATCTATGCTCCGGGCGCCATCTGTATAGAAAGTTGTTAATATAAATAATTTTGCGTTTATTTCATATATTCAAAATCATGTATAACGGGAGGGACAAAAAGATTTTTTTATGATCCATGTCCCATTTACCCTGTCTGCTCCACTGTGGTTGAAGTATGAGTATTTCTTTTTATTTTTAAACTTGTACAGGATTTTAATTAACATTTAAATAATTTTAATAATTTTAATTAACATTTAAATAATTTTAATAATTTTAATTAACATTTAAATAATTTTAATTATCATTTAAATTAATTATAATTTACGAAATAAATGCTGACATTTTTATGATACGAATGGTATTTTTATTGTACATTTGGCAGACCTATCCGATGAGTACAAATTAAGTAACTAATCGGGGACAAATTGAAGTTCTGTTTCACGTTAGAGAAACCAATTACGACATGAAATACTGAATAAATACAGACTTTTATATTTTTTCGTTATTTTTTAAATTTCTGAGCAATCTTCATAGTTCAGTAGATCAAAATAAGGCAAAAATATCGAGAATTTACTTCTAGTGCCTTCTTGTTACCATTCATACCACCTCATTATGTTATGATACATTATGCTTGATTCAGTTTCGCCGTATTTTATAGGTCATGTTAACAAGAGCAATTAATTTTATTGCCTGTTAAAGTGTTTGAAAGTTATTTTTTAAGGATACTTTAATTTTTTGCATCATCATATCATGATATTTATAAAAAATTAAAGAGACGACACTCTTCATACACTGAGAATTATTGAGAAAAAAGTCTGG
The DNA here is from genome assembly GCA_013235015.1 of Araneus ventricosus. Taxonomy (NCBI): domain Eukaryota; kingdom Metazoa; phylum Arthropoda; class Arachnida; order Araneae; family Araneidae; genus Araneus; species Araneus ventricosus. The sequence goes on from BGPR01000013.1 coordinate 4,172,685, forward strand.
ATTTCAGCTATTTCAGACCTGTTGGACTGCATCGGTCTGTAAATTTCTTTGTTTCTCTTTTGGAAAATTTAAGCATCATACGTCATCTTCATTTCATGTCCATATGACTGATTTATTAATTTTGTGTTATCTATATCATCAAAACTAATTCCTTTCCACAATTTGGATATTTTCGAAAAGCCAAAAGTCTTAGTATTTGTTACAGTTTTTAATTGATTATATAAATCAGCAACATTTTTTCTCCTTTGTGCACAAGAATTGCATTTACTAGTATCTTCATTCCATTGCAGGAGTATAGAAGCATTATTTCCATCAGTCAACTGTATTTCTGTAGCCAAAAACCGAAAGTCTTATCAATTGTTACAATTTTTAATTGATTACATAAATCGGCAGCAATTTTTTCGTTTTTCTGCACATGAATTGTATTTGCTAGTATCTTCATTCGATTGCAGGAGAATAGTAACATTATTTCGATCAGACAAGTGTATTTATGTAGTCAAAAGCCTAAAACTTTATCAATTGTTACAGTTTTTAATTGATTACATAAATCAGCAGCAATATTTTCTTCTTTCTACACAAGAATTGTATTTCCCAGGTAGCACAACATGTCGCTCGATACTGTACAATATTGTTCGATATTATACAGTATTATATAGCATTGTACAATATTATACAGTATTGCGAATATTGTTCAATATCGTACAATATTGTACAATATCTTTGTGCTACTGGGGTTACTAGTATCTTCATTCGATTGCAGGAGCATAGTAACTTTATTTCTATCAGTCAACGGGATTTCTGTAGTCAAAGCCACAGTATGTGTCGGCATAGAGGAGCACTGGGATTACATGCACGCTTTACATCTAACTCTGAATGAAATGAATGCACCTTATTCTGAAACAGTTCAAACCATGTTAAAGGGGTTTACGTACAGTTGCAGAAGCAATGCCGCTTTAGGCTTAAGGTTCTTTCCTACTTGTCATGAATGTTTACAAGCTTTTGAAATGTAAATGTTTGCGGACATTAACTGAATGTTTGCAAAACTAACTCAGGAAAGCTTTCCTCTTACTGACGCTTTAAACTAATTCTGAGCATTCAAGGAAGTACCTAAATATTCGAGCAAAACAGAGTATGACATTTGTGTAAGGAACGTGAAGATTTCCCGAAGTATTACGAACACAAAAACGCTTGAGAGTTGGACATCGAATGAAAATTCCTCTAGACCAAAATTTTCATTTTCGTAGTTCTTCTCAAATCCTAAGATATGAACATGAACAATCAGGAGAACTGCAAGCATTTATTCACATTTTGGAATGTCCAAGAGTAATTCTGTACAATAATTATATAAAAAAGCCCCGTTGAGATTTCTGAAAACCTTTAGATAGTTTTATTTCAAATTTTAGTAGAAACTTATTGACTTTAGCATTTCATTTCAGCTATTTCTGAGTAAATCTGCACACAATGACTCAGTTATTTATCATTATATTGGTATACTTTGCTGTAGAAAAAGAAATGGTTAAATTTTTATCACATAAGATTACGCAATTAAAAAAAGATTTTCTCTAGAGCATATCATGAAAGAATGTTAGATTTTTTAAAAATTTTGTTTTCTTTATATCTCACAAATAAAGAAAGCTTTTATCAAATTTCTTCTGTTATAAAGAATGATACATCTAATACGTCAAGAAATATAATATTATCTGATAGTGTAGTGAATTTTTTTACAATCTCCATGAAAGTTGATCGAATACTATCTAACATGAAATTGGCACATTTCTTCTTAATCATAAAATTATTGTTCAAAGACTAAAATGCATTTATTTTAGTATTTTGAAACATTCTTCTAAAGATTTATTATCAAGCTTGGGGCAATACACTCAAAAGTTATCTTCAAGCGAAGAATAACTAATTATCTGGAATATCTAAACACTGTTTATTTTTTTCATGCTTTAAGGTTAAAAATTTTATATAATATGCATGTGATTGATATCAGGGACAGTAAAAAAATTTTATAAGAAGCCTTCAAAGGAGACACTTTCGCAACGGCCAGACAGGGTGTGAAAATAATTGAATTGCCAGACATTTTATCGTCCTATCTCAATTCCTGCAATGACTATAAGTATTTTCCGAACTTACAAAGTGATGCAATTTTATGTGAAATATAGCTGGATATGTTACATTAGTGTCGTCTGGTTTTGTAGTAATGGTATATATTAATAATAGGTAATATAACCTTTTCTTGTGAAATATTCTGTATCATTGCAGTACTTGTTTACCGCTTGACGCTTATGAAAACTACACCATCCAGAAGCTTAGATATCCTGAACATTAAAATTTGGAGAGATAATCAAATAAAGTTAACGACAAACAAACTTAATGAGATTTCTACCATAAGTAATAAATATTAGAATAGAACTTTAAATTAGACTTTCAGCTATTTTTAATAACTGCTATCATAAAACATGACAAACGACTATTGTTTGTTTGAAATTGCTTTTTGTTTACTTACCATTAAACCATATGCATTCAATGGTAATGGACAAATATTAACAATATAACTTCTATTATCCGTCTGACATATTGTACTACTTAAGAAACTAGTGTCATGAACTTCTACATTAAATTTTCAGAACCATTTCTTTACAACTTGCTGTTGAATTTCCAAACAAACAGACATTATTTACAATTTTAATACTAAGCTGAATTTTGTTGAAAAAGGCCAAAGAAACTGCTTAAATCTATATATTTTAAGAAATGCGCGCGACAGTTATCAGAACTCTGTTTTTAAGTTATTTGCATAAGCAGTGTAAACAAACTTAAAGCAAAGAATCTTTAAATACGATACTGAGCTTGATAACTTGAGGTAGAAACTCCGCACCTGAGAAGAACTTGAGCGAACAAGATAAAATTTATTGCTTTAACACTCTTAGCCATATTTATTCTGCTCACGCCTGAAATTCATCAAGATATATCCCCACCTATTCGAAAGACTACCACAAAAGAAGAGCTTAAACTTTGTGTACCTTTATTGCAGAAATTTAATGAGAGGAAGATATTAAAATCTTCTGTTCTTGTGAAAAGAAAGAAATGATACACCTTCGGAACATGGCGCTAATTGGTTGCACTGAAGTTCAGGAGTTCAGCTTGGGATGCCAAAGAATTTATATTCTTCTTCATAATAATAAAGCTACTTTATGAATCTTGTTAAAGGAGCTATAAACTTGTTTACTCAGCTTATTAAAATGGATGACTTAATCATCATTTTTAACACCACAAGAGTCACTTTTAAAGTATGTATAACGATTTATGGTACTGTTCCCATTGTGCTCGCGTATGCACTCATGCACTCCATTTGTATTGTTTGTCTTCCAATAATTTACAAAAGGAAGTTTCTACTTTTAAAATTTGTTTTTTATCTATTGAATAGTTGAGAAAGCAACAAAGAATTACTGAGCTTGAACAAAAAGAAATAACTCGTTACAACGCTTTAGGACAATGCATGCAAACAAGCTATTTGTTATACTTTATTTCAAATATTTCTGGGACCTACAAACCTTTCTTTTATTTATGAAATGACAGATTTATTTGCACTAACGTAACTCGAGCATTACGAATCATTACTGTCTTTCGAGGAACTTTCAATTTATGCAATAGTAGAAAAATTGTTTAACATCATTCAGGCAAATCTTACAAACGATAAAAAGTTTTCTTTTTAAATTTGTTTTTCAGACCAGAATAAACAGAACTTCTTTAAAGTAAATGTTTGCCTTCAAAATTCCTTGAATATCCTTCTTTTGTGTTCGTGCATTATTCGCGAGGAATCAAGGTAGAAAAATGGCCCAAGCTTATGAACACATGTGTGGAAAATATGAAAAATTGTATGATTTGAATATTACATTGACACAGTTGCATAGAATTAACTAGTGTGCTTTTAAAACATAACATATTGATGGTACGTCAAATTAGTGGTGATATAATGATATCTAACTTCTTAAAACGTAAAAGGTGTTTTTCAAATTGGTAGAATTATTTATATAATTTTTTGTACTTGATTTGTAAAAATTTAAAGAGAGAATGATATCAAAAACCTCTCTTTTTGTGGAAAGAAAGGATACTCCTTTGTAACACGAATTATCTTTATTATTATTCCTAATGTAATCAGATATATATAAATATATACATCAAAACAAACAAGAAACAAAAGACAAAAATTATAATAAATTGAAAAATATCAATATATATATATATAGTAATATCAACCATAATATGACCTGTTATATATGGGCATGCAAAACAAAATAAACAAAAAATATCAAAAATGCAATTCAAAAACTAAAAATTTATTAATTAAACAAAATTTAAATTATGATCCCATAAACAAAAGTGCAAAACACATGTAAAGATCACATGCAAAACTAAAACAAATCTATGAACTATATTACTCTTACAGCTATTGAAAAAGTCAAACCAAAAATTTGAAATTTTCAACAGCGGAGCAACTAATTTTATTACTATATATATATATATATATATTGCTATTTTTCAATTTATTATAGTTTTTTGTCTTTTGTTTCTTGTTTGTATATTTGTATATATATATATAATGTTTTCGTTGTTGCATTCATAAAACAGCCGAGTTGTTAACCAATTTGCTGTATTATAAAAATATTTTGGAGAGTGACGGACATACCAACATCTTAGTTGAAGTTTTTTTGTAAAAGTGCACAGAAAATCCCCGATTCTATCATATAATGGAATAACAATATAACACGTGATCAAAGTGAAGGGAATATTGGCTATTTTTAATAAATTACGTAAGCGTTTTAGGGAAAAAGTCTACCGCCCTTGAGACGCGTCATGATTTTCGGTGGGCACGTTAAAGCGATTAAAATCTTCTTTTAGTAATAAATATGCCAAAACGAGAGATTTAATATATCTTCAGCGCGGGAAATAAAACGAAATTGGAGTTCAAGAGAAGTGATTTTGGAATACATTAAGACTTTCAAATATATAATATTGGAATTTGAAATAAAATTAAGTGAGATTATTACATATATATATATATATATATAAGAAATTTAAGAGGTAAGGAGTTATTTCGAGATTGTAATCTGGTTCCGGTTTGTTCTCCAGGCTTAAACTTCTATTTAATAGAGGTTTTCAATTTTAGAGAAAGTTTTTATTGTGAAGAATTGTTGCTTTTCAAAAGATTAAAGATGAGTAATATCAGCAACAATATCTGATGCCGGCTATTTATTTGTTTAATAATAAGAAAACATCAGTATAATGTATTAATTCTCGTGATATCCACTAAGATTTGTGAAAGTAGATTTGTAGTGGCACATATATTTTGCTTTTTAATAACCATCTTATATATATTTAATTTTAATTAATTTGTTATTCAACTTTTATTTTTTTCTGGAAGACGATTTTCTTAAGCCATCACTACATATATTATAATCTTTGTTTTAATCAACTTTCATTTAGCGTCAATTGCAGACTATTTTATATTATTCTTTTTGTCTTTCTTTAAATTTACTTTTTTGAGTATGATAATTAAAAAATGTTGTTGAAAAAAGAATTTAAAATGAAATATTTTGGAATAAATGTCAGTTGAAATAAAAAGTTGAATAGAAATTATTGCTTCGCTATTTTGTACCCCCACAATAAACTGGTAACACAGGACTATTTCTTCAAAACTGACTAAGGAAATTAAATCTGCGGAAATGAATCCGGATCAAAGTGTTAATTTATCTGAAATTTCATTAAAATTCCTTCCTCTTGGCTATATAAGTCTGCAATTTGGTTCTATCAAGTTGAAGCTCAGTTGAAAATTGCCGGCATTGTAAATGAAGACACGAAATTTAATTATTTGGTATCTCAACTTGAACGAAGTTGAAGAACAACAGATTCATTAGCTTTCATAAATGTATTGCGTCTGTTCAAGAAAACTAATATTTTGTATACAAAAAAGCACTTTCTGAAAGTAGAATTGATTTAATCTACTGAAGATTTTAATAGAATGAACAAAACTTCTCTTTACACATAAATAAAGATATAATCAAAATACCTATTCTCGAAAAAAATTTTGTAGACGAAACCAGACACGAACAAATATTTTTTAAACGTCAAATTTGAGCCTAACATGAAGTGTGAATGCCTACCAACCAATCACACACATTTTTACGTCCATGAAACTGACACTGAAAATAGTCAAAGCAGTTAATACAAAATTATTCCTCCTTCTATTCATCATTTTGGGATAGATGTAGAACCAATTTTCGTTAATGTACCTCAACACTCGAATCCTACGCCATTTGGAAGGCAAATATCTTGAATTTGAAGATTCTGCAAGACTTGATTGGCAGCCGTATTCCTCACAGGGAAGGAGAGTCAGCTGACAGTATTCTCCCCTTAGAACCCTCCAGATGCTTCGTTTAACTCTTTTAGGAAGGTAGTCATTAACATTGCAGAAACTGACTGACAAACTAATTATCATTATGGAACAGCAATGTGCATGCTGTTTATCCCTTTGAGGTAGGTAAGTATCAAATTGGCTCTCATTAACAGAATGAAATGACCACGTTAATTTTTATTATTCTTCATGCGAAATGCTTCCGTCCATTTATGTAATTTCATTGTTAAGTTCGACACATGCCTTTCGTAGAGACCTTTTCAGCATAACTTTTGGCTATTGTCATTTCGTTTCAAAGGGTACATTTCAAGATGCGTACCCTTTTGTTATTTATACGTTAATTGCGGTTGTCTGCATTTCATAAATGGTTTGTTGCCAACAAAAATTTTAAAGAATTGTACCTTTCTCGTAATATTTGTATTTTATATTCTTTTATTTATTTTTTATTTGTTGATAGCTTAGGTATTGTCTCTTTGATGGGATAAAAATTTGATCTGTATAAATCTTAAGGTGTCATTAGCTTTATTTCTAGTATCAATGGGTAAATTAGCCGGCAAATATTATCAGATGATACATGATGTTTGGAAAGATAAATATAGCAAATTAAAATAAAAAAATTATATAAGAACATTTCGCTTTATATTTAAGAACGATTTAACCCTTTGTACTTCTCACCAAATTCATCAATTTTTAAATGCATTTTTTTAAGCTTGGTTGTAAATGTTTCGATGAAACAAAAACTTGGATGTTCCAATTTCTTATTTCAAACCATAACGAAGTGTCTTGACTTGGCTATTAATTAATTATTATTAAAATTAATTAGCAAAAACAACGCCATACAATAAGCTAAATGAATTTCTTATCTTAAATTAATCTCAATTCCAAAGATATTTTATTATACCACTGTTGGAAAAAATGGTCCTTAAAAGGATTTAACTATTGAATATATCAAATGGAAGATTTTGTGCTCTATCGAATTGTTTTATTTATCAAGCAACTTGGATACATATTTTGACATTTAAGGAACGATAACTGTCTCTTTCAGAATCTACAAATGGTTTAACTCTTTCACATCAAATGGTTCCAATGTAAAGCTATATCTTATTTAGTCTTTGTGGTGTGACCTTTGTGATTTGTTTTTCAAATAAATAGCTAAATTTTTCCTTTAATTTCCCTTTTCGTTCCTTAAAGAGTTAAAAGATTTGATTAATCCCCTCAAAATAGTACTTACCATTTGGGGGATTAATCATATTTACCATTTGCCCAAAATAGTACTTAAATGTATCTTACGATACTCAAGTTAACATCAAAACACTTTTGGTACTTTATTCCAACTTAACATTCTCGATTAAAAATACGCTGACCGTTATAAGCAATTAAGTTGTTTTTATATTTGTGCTTTTACTTGCTGATCTTAAGAATGTCAAAAAATTTCCCCGAACACGAAAGTAACAAGTTCTATTTATTAGACTCGCTACAGTTCAAGATGAAATGGCACTGAGCGTCAAAATAACGTTATGTTAATACAACCTATCCGTTCTGAAGTGACATATGAAGAGGAAATCATGCAGCTTGGTAGAGGGCACTTCCATTATGCTTTCATCACGTCTGTTTCACCTGGAAGGCGAAGGAGCTATTACCACATTATGATAACTTATTAGGATTCCAAGAGCATATGTTCGGGCATGCAAAGAAATTGTTAGAACAACTGTAAAAATCCAATAATGCATTGGATTAAAGGTCCTTTCGTCTGTTAAGGTTTTGTGCATTCGGTGCTTTCAATCAATAACTGCACGCTCGATGGATGTTTTTTCATTCTTTTTGAGACAATCAGATAAATGAATTAAAGAAATAAATAAAACTCAACTGTGCCTTCAAATCAGAGAATCGTTTTTTCTGTCGATATATGCATTTAATTGTATAGAAAGCCGGAAACTCAAGGGAGTTCCTGAAAATTTTACTTTTTCAAAAAGGAAAGAAATCCGAAATTGAATTTGCTTCCACACTGCATTGTAGTTAATAAAAGACTTGGTTTTGATACGCTAGTTGATTTTTAGTGAGAAATAATTTGGATTCTCAAAATGTAATTTATTATAATTACCATTAATTAATTCATTATCATTACTTATTTAATGATATTAAATATATCGCTGACACACAGCTAAAAATGACCAGGTCAAAGGAAAAACAAAAAACAAATGAGTTAAGGTTTTAAGATGTCATCTCTCTAAAAGAAACAAATTATACATATAAATGGATTTGCAGTATATATTCTATAATGACGGTGTGTTGATAAGCATGAGTTTCCCTGCTACAGAGAACAAAATCACATTAACACATCAACTCAATTTTCTTTTTCTTTTGACTTGATCACTTTTAGCAGTATATCAACGATATAATGAAACAATCACGCACATTAGTTCAAACTTTTATTTAATAATATTTATACCTTCTGTTCTTTCCACATTTAGCACTTTTATGGATTTTACTATTTCTACTGCTTTAGATTTTCTCTTTTCGTATTGAATAATACAATATCTATAGACGATTCTTTTGAAATCAAAAATAGGGTTACGTTGCTCAAGTCGAACCACCGCCTAAATCGTACCCATGCCATTCTGACTTTGTGTTCGTCGAATCATCAACGCTGACGGCAGTGGAATGACTACTAGTATCGCCGATGTTAATTCCAATATTTAGAACGGAGCTTCGATGCGTTACAACCTAACCTCGAAGAAAAATTTGTTTTAGGTAGTTTTCTTGCATATTTCGTAAGAAGTCAAACAATAAATATTATAAATAAAATATTGTTATTTCTTTGGGGTATCATTCTCTGCTATTTGAATAATTGCTTTTATGTAACTATGGCGATTTGGTTCGATTCATTCTTTTATGATGCTTATTTAAAATATTATACTTAAGTCGTACTTCAAACTGTGGTTAAGTCGTACAAGGTAAGCCTTAAGAATCGGTTGCATTTCTAAAGATACATATTATTTATAGAATGAGAATATTATTTTTTTATGTAATTTTAAATGTGCTTTTAGTAACTTTTTGGCAGGGTTATAAACATGGCAAAACGTACCAATAATACTTAGAGACAAGAAGATAAGAAAGTGGTGTTATGAAAATGACCCAATGATGATATGGGCTTCAATGAAATTGTAATATTCCTAAACGAAACTGCGATGTCACCTTCTAGAACTAAATAAACAGTATGAATTTGGAAAACAGAAAGGGTAGATCGAGGATTAACTCAAGACCAAATAATTTACTCAAAAAATGTAGGATTTAGGACATAGGTGGTACGACATAAGAACCGGTTTCTTTAGTGGTACTAATGTTATTACTTCAAAATTTGTTTATTTCATTCGACATAGTACGTGTATTTTGAACTTTCTTGTGATAAATAGGTGCAATATTCATAGAAGTTGTGAATAATGCAAAATTTTATCCTTTGTTTATTAAAACCCACATTTTGTAGACTTTTCCTTAGGGAGTACGACTTAAACAACCTTACTCTAAGTGGTTTCGAAAAAAGTAACTCGCTTTTAAAATTTTTCCTTCCCCTTTTCAAAAGCCCAGGCACCATTTCAACAACAACATTGATAGATTCGAACTTAAGTTAATTAATTCCTTTCGAAATTTAAAATCATACAATTTTTGATCACATATTCTGTTTTAAGAGCTCTAAAATATCAAAACAGGAAGAAAATATTCAAGCATTCTAAAATATTTATTTAATGTAGTAAAAATATGCTTTTAAACACCTTAAGAAATTACAATAAAATATTTTGAAGCAAAATGACGTTTATCTTAAATTTGTACCTAGAATTTGCAGCGAAAGAAATAAATCTTACGCTCTGTATAAATTAATTATTTATTTCTAAGAAATATGTCATTTGTTAACTTAGAAGATGACTTAGCAAGCACACTTAATTGTAAATTCCATTATTTATGAAAAATTGATTAAGTCTCATTATATTTATTTTGTTTATTTACATTACGCAAATAAAGTAATACGATGGAAATACATATTAATGAATAATTAATTTCGATACATATTTCATAAGACTCTTTCGTTCTGAAATAATTAATTTTATATTTTTTATTGGAGGAGATTATTAAATGAGGTTCATAGAACAACAGCGTTTATACAACAAATTTCAAACAGCTTGAATCACCCTGAAATCATACCCTGATTAAATAACAACAATCGCTCGGATCGAATATTGAAAATGTAATTAACAAAAGCTTTTACAACTTGTATAAATCATGAGAAATAATAACAGCAACGGCGCATTCATGAAAGAGAAAAAGAACCAAAGTGTTAAACAATTAGAGGAAAGTACTCATCCAAAAGCTGCTTCGGTTATTAAAACATTAAACAATGTTCTTATTCGACGCAAAGGAATTAGCACTCTCTTTTATCACTTATTCAAGGGTGCGTTGCGGGATTAACGTCAAATGTCCTTTCTATATTCGCTGCAGCGATTAACCCATTCAGGTTGGTAAGTTTATTTTTCTCTTCATATAACCAGCTCTTTCGGAGAAAAAGTAATTTACCAACTTTTCAATATGCTAAACTGCACAGTGTCGGCCCAGCCACGATGTTGACATTTAGTGGGTTCCCTGTTAAAACTGGGACTTGTAACGGCCAGAATACTGTCGTATTTCACTTGAAGGAGTGCCTTTCAAGATCTTAAACTGAGTTTCCTAAAGATAGGGGTCCGCCACGTTTGCTAACGAAGACCGTGATGTGCTTTTATTGAGGCAGGATTTCCTCTAATTAGAGTCTTGGAGACGTGACTGGATTCCAAATTCCTGGCCAGTTAACGACTGAGCACATCCAGTGCTTAAAGGTACAACAATCACCTCTGGTTCTGTTTTTGTTTTAAATCTCCAACTTAATTTCACAGCTGCCGTGCCAATTGCTCTTTCCTGGGACTTGGAGTCTTTCTCATCAACAAGTGTTTTAGCTAATTTTGTTCTGCAATTCTTTTTTTCCTTTTGAAATTTTAATTACATTAGAATTTTTTCTTACTTTCAGACTGAATGTATGCTTCACCACAGATTCGTAAGAACTCCAGATTTTTTCCGCCTATCTAAGTATATAATGTAAATCAATTTTAAAATGAAACATGCTTCGTGAAGGAAAAGCTTAGATATCTTCTAGCTGCGTTCCGACATGGTAAAATATCACATATAAATTGTATATAAGACCTCTCACGATATAAATATATAATAATCACCGAAAATTATACACTGAGATTTGATTGATACTGCTGCTAATAGACCTGCAACGTTAAATTCGTTATTGCCTCATTTTACTTTAGTTCTGGTACCGACCTCATAATTTTCGAACAGAGGTCACGTGATGAGGACAGAACCTCTCGTTGTTGAATTTGTGGACTTTGGCTACAGCCCAGAGAATTTTGGGAGTATAATTATATTGAATAAATAAATTATATTAAAATTCACTTTGTGTAATTTACTTTTTTTATATGTTTTTAAGAATAACATTTTTTGCAACAATATAATGCTTATATTCCCTGTGTTTAATTTCATTCATAATTTTTAATATTTTTTGTCAAGTTTTCATAATATCACCAATCCTTCTTTTGTCGCACGACTCCTAATGGAGCACCTCACCTGAGTTGAGAATCACTATTGAACTCTGTTTGTGATATTCACAGCAGCTGCATAATAAAGTATGCTACTGAAGCTTAATTTGAACAAACTTTTTAAAATTATATATTTCCTTGTGCGGTAATGGACATGAAAAATTATTTTGTTTCATATAAGACAAACTTTTAAATTATTATTCCGTGTATACTATCTAAAATCCGCTTGCTTGAATGCGATTCAAGAACTCTTACTCGGAAAGGTGAATTTTTCAATATATTAAATAATATATTCGGATTCTCAAAATGAATCTAAAATTATGCACACATTAAGCTAATTCCTGTGGCCATAAGTTATGTTAGTTTTAAAAAGAATTTACACATTTCTCAAACCAGGAATATAATTCCCTACGGGAGTAATGATTCCGAATGTTATAGAGTTTATAATCAATTAAAATCCAATCTTCATTAGATCAATTTTAGCTCATTAGTAAACTGAACTATATTGATGCTTTTATTTGGTGAGCGTGTACTAAAATTTCCTCCTAAATTTTATGACATATAAAAAGAACTTAAGATCTTAGTTTTAGCAATGTTTCATTTTAGAAAGTGAGTAAAAGAAAGACTTTTCAAACGCAATTTCTGAGTAATTAATCTCATGCTTTTTCTTGTCAAAATTGGATTTTTCTGCTTTTCTAAATACAAAAAAATATCTTCAGTAGCAGGATAAATATTATAATGAATTTTTTACAAGGCATTTAACTTTTAATAAAAAATAGAAATGCTGCGCATAAAATGTGAATTCAGCAACTTTGTTTATATAAAAAATAAAAAGCAACTGTTCAAATTATTCAGTTATACTTTATAAATCAGTGTTAATGTGACGGACTAAACGTTATCAATGTATTTTTCCTTGTTTATGTAACAGGTTTAAAATATTGCTTTTCATTTCACTGTGCTGTGTCAGGAAAAATATGCTTAATCATCCTATTTCCAAAAATGTTTACCTTGATGGAGTTTAACATGCAAATTTTGGTGAGGGGGGTTTTCTGCAAAATCACGCTTTTCTAAGAACTGTTTGCATATTTAAAGGTTAATTAAGGATGGTTTTACTTACTGTAAACGAGTAATAAAACTGTAGTTTATTGGGGGTTTCAGTATGATTATTTTTCTTTTATTACCTTCTGGATAGCTATTTCATATTTTAAAAACGGTATTTTCAAGGCTTATGCATATACATCATGTGCTTATATGGATAAACATTGGAAATTTAAGCCTAATCAAATATTGAAGTCGATTTTCGTAAGCTCTAATGTAATTGCAATTAATTTATTCGCAAATTAAATCATGTCAGTATTTTTATTAGTATTACACTAGTCGTAATCTTTTATTTATAAGACCCACGATGTTTTCACTTACATAGGATTGTTAATTACATAGTAAATGTTTAAAAGCGTCTTCATGCATATATTACTTCAGCACCTTCCTTAATTTTATCATGAAGACATTTAAAAAGAATTAATAACGGTGCTGAACGGGGCATCTTTATCAGTGTAGTAGTACTTTTATCAGGAAGACCCATGTTTATAAAGTATGGTAGGTTAATATGCCCTTTTTGGTAAAAGGAAAAAATTATTTTCTGTTTCGCTGTGTGACTTAAGAATAAGTAGTTATTATAATTTCATCTGTAGAGCATTTTTATCCTCTAATTCCATGATAATTTTAAGACAAAATATACAAATCCTATTAGAGTAAAATAGCAAGTACCGAAACGATTTAAGTATCGTTATAATGAAGCGTAACCTGATTTCGAAATAAATTAAATATTAGCTTGGAGAAGATTAATTAAATCTATTTTGTACAAAAGGGAGATAGAAGCAAAATGGGTTTTATGCACTTTTATTTAACTTGACTTGTTTCATGTTTGTAACTATGGAATATTGTTATCCGATTTTTCATTCATTTCCTGGTGAGCTAGAGTTTTGAAATTTTGTACCCTTTTGTATTCTCCATGACAATAAATTGTTTAAATATTTTCAAATCTAAATTATCAGTTAAAGGATTAATTGAATTAAATATTATTCCATGCGAGTAACGCCACCTGGATTTGATTTTGTGAAATAAGATTATTGCAGGACTGCTTAATATTTACAGTAACGAAATTATAAATTTAATATTAAAATGTAGCAAATAATTAAAATACAAATATTTCCTTTTCAGCACACTGATAAAAGTGTCTTTTCGAAGTACACTAATGAAAGTTTATTTCATAAACTGTTTATGACTTTTTTTAAATTTTGAAAACTATAGACCAAATTTTGAGATTTGTCCATACAACGGGATTCAAGAGAGTTTTTACAAAGATTTTAGAATTTTTTTTTAGATAAAGTCGGTTATAAGAACAAAATAACTTTTTCAAACGAACGACAGAAACGTCATGTGTGCATGCTAGAGTATGTTTCACGCCTAATAAGAATTGTGCATTCCGGTAATAATTATGCCATTCAAGGAAATAGAAAAGGTAGGTTGAGGTTGCATTTAGTGTATGGGGCAGAAAATAAAAACGAAAGACAAGCATTATTTTTGTCTGGTGTAAGATTTCAAATCAAACGCGTGCTCCATTCAGAACTGTTTGCACTGAAAGATTTTTCAAACTGAATCTTTCACAAATAACTTCCACAATGAGTATTGATTGAGAAAGATTCAGTTTTACAAACTTTCGATGCAAACGCGTGATTTTAGAAATCGAAAAGGGATTTATAATGTAGTTAAAGACAAAAAAAATGAATCCATTTCATTTAAAAAGATTTATGCTTAAAACTTAAAAGACAGAGAATAAAGAAACGGTTTGTCTGAAACAGAACTCAGGATTTCAATCTTTTCAAAATAAATTTATCTATCTTAAATACGTGTTTAGTGGCTGCACAATGGCTCTTTAAACTTTCCTTTTAAAAACTTAATTACTTAACAAAGAATATAAATTATATAAATGAAGCTGGAGGACCAGCAGTGTATTTATCTTTCCAACTAACAGTCACAATGTATATTTTTAAATGCTGATATTGTGTACTCAGTTAATTAACAAAGGCATGCTAAATTACGATTTATTTTCTAATGATAAAGACAAATAATCTAGTTCTGCTTGAAAAGTAAAATTAAACAAAAGGAGAGAGAGCACTACGTTTTCATCTCCCGATTTCATAAAATATGTTTAAATCGTGAAATGGAGAAACAAGGGTTAATTATTTCTTTTTAAAATTTAAAAGCAGTGCGTTTCGCGAATGCCCTTGGGGTTCTCTGCTTAAATGCGAAGGATTCTTACGATCCAATGAGAGAAAAAAACCAGAAAAATGGAAGCTGCGAGCTCATTAGAGGAGCTTTTAGGTGGTGTTGACAGCCGAGTGCTTCCGCAATCTTTTATTAAAACAGTTTTTCGCGCTATTTTATCATCATCGAATTAAGGAAACATTGGATATTTTATCACTGATCTAGTTTAATAGTTGCCTAGGGAGTAAAAAGGCGATCTCATTTGTGTGAGAACGGCCAGGAAAATAAGAGAGTTTCGGGTACTAGAAATGAAAGTTTTCGAAGCCTCAACAGTGCGTGGAAAAAGTACTTGCTCGCACTTATCTGCAAAGCAAGGATTTAATTTGCATTTTTGCTCAGCTCATTAATAATTAAACGTGCATCTTCGATAATTTAACTTAATAAATAACATATATTTTTAAAATGGGTTTCTCACTTTTTATCCACTAAATAAATTTATGTAAGTTGCTGCTGAAATCTATTAAAATTTGTATGCATTGAATCTGGATATAAATAAATAGACATAATGGGATTATTTTAGTACCTGCTCAACATAATGATAATTACTCAGGTTTAAAAATAATAGTAGGCCTAATTCTATCGCATATGTATCAATATAACAAATGCATGTTCCAACTTATTGGATTCTTAATAATATATTTTGCAACCAAAAGTTGATGTTTTTCTTCCGATTTCTCAGAAAGGACTCCTATACTTTAAATAAAAAATTCTGATTTTCGTTCAGTGTCATATTTTTTCCACTTGAAAAAACTATATGTTGATTTTATATTTAGCTATTAGGTTTGTCAATGAGCTTCTGATTACTTAATACGGATAAAGCTTGTCATAATAACTTGGATGTTGTTAATTGAATCATCTAGTTTTATCCCCAATGTAATGTTTTCATCCAAATGGAAAAAAAAGTTAATTTTTCCCCCTTCTGTACTTTTCTCTCAACATGTCACTGCTTTGAAAAGTTATTTTTTATTTCAATTTATTTGTGACTATTATTATTATGATAAGGACTATCAAATTTATTCCTATTTAACATAAAAGGTTTATAGGAGCTTTTCTGGAAGAACTGGAAATATTATTAATATTTTTTACAGGTAACAGTTTTTTTCTTTATCTTAATAAGCTCTTTCACTTAATAAGTATATGCACTCATTTAAACATGTATGCCCATTTTGTTTGAAATTTCGGTAACAGTTTCTACTGAAAGAATATGTGTACGTAACTAAAACATTTAATACAAATTCCCTTTTTGAAATTTTATTATTTTGACCATTAGTTGTCTTCATGTGATTAATTTATATTTGTTTTGCTATTCTGAACAAATAACTTAAATTTTTCTTCAAAAATTCTTTTCGGTTTAGTTATTATGTATAAAGCAATGCTTTGCATGAATTATGTATAATTTTCATAAAAATCGGAAGTCAACAATTTTACTGAAACATCAATTAGAAAAATTGATTGACAGTTTGGACCATATATAATGGTATTAATTAAAATAATATGAGCAATGTAACTCTGACCGTATTCTTCATATAAATTATTCATGATTAGTTAAGTTATGAAATCAACTTTTATACTTCTAATTGTTATCAAGAATGTATAAATATTTTTTAGTATGTGTAACAACATCTATCTTTATTATTTTAGCTAAGTGGAATAAAAGCACAACATATTCCAATAAAACCCCAAACACACTTTTGAGTCTCATTGAATTTAAACCTCAGAAATTTATGCAATACTAAGTGAATTGTAAAACTGTCGTATCTCATAACTATCGTTTGAAAAACGAAAACCAAAACGCTTGACCTTGACGTTTCTTTTCATCACTATAATAACAAATATAAGTTTGTGTGATAACTGAAAATTGATGCTAAATTTAATATCCGATTTGAGTATTATTATGAACAAAATTTACATTAGAGATTATAAACGAATTCGTTAGTTTCCTAACTTTTAGTAATATGTTTAGAAATTTTGCCATCCCAAATGGGAAAAAAGAAATATCCATCTTTAAAAAGCGAGTGGATTTCAGTAGGCGTCTCGTTCCAAACTATGAAAATTCCCATAATTTCTGTTACTCGATTTCCTCATTGCGAAGATGAGCGAAGTTTAGACAGTTGACACAGCCTATAGAAAGTAATTATCTAGTCTGATAAATAGTTTCAACATTATTAACAGCAGCAAAACATACAAAATCAATACAGAACAAAGAGACAGTAAACAAAACTGTAAATGAAAATGAATTTCGATAATAACAAGGAATTATTTTATACAGAAATGCCCCCCCCAAATGATTCAAAACACCTTCAAACACAAAAGTTCTTTGTACGTGTATAAATATAATCTCCCACAAAATGAAAACTTTATACGCCGTTTATATGCCGTTTAGCTAGATCCCTTTTGTGTATTTAATTACCTTCTATATATTTATTTAAGTGAGCTTAAATCTTATTTACCAGATTGTTGTTTACAATTAGTCTAATCACATTAATGTAAAAACATTATAATCTCTAAAATGGTTTCGTCTTCTTTGTGTAATTTGTTTAAGCCTGAAAAATATTTATAAAATATGAAGGATATCTTTCTCAAAGAAATGTATTTACTTTCAAATATTTTTGTTCAAGTATAACGTTATATGATTTACCCGAAGACAATTAATACAAAGTAAAGAATTAATATTCAATTATTTTGCAGAAAAATAAGGTTAAACAAAATCAACAAACTTTCTTTTAAGATAGTTTGTAACATTTTAACGTTTGTATGAAGAGGTAAAATATTTTGTATCTATTATTAACTATGAAATACGTTTTTTAAACGAAATTTAAACTTCAAATGCAACTTTCAGGTCTACCATTCTTTTCCATTCCATTTTATTAGTTTAATCTTCATGTGTTATAATTTTTATTGAAGCATGATTGTTGTTATTTGATTGTATCTTAATTGATTATTTGATTATAGACAATATTGTTAATGCAATTACCGGATACTGCTGCGTTGCTCGCAAAAGGTATAACGTTATCACTATTGTTTACTTCTTCTGTTGCTTCTGTATTTTCTTTTCTGTAATTAAATATCCTTCAGGTAAGACCTCTGAGAAAATGTGCACCAGCAATATTCAAGAAACTTAGTTGTTATCCGTAAGACTGTTTGTAAGTTTTTATTTTCGCGTTCATCTTTACAGTGAAATTAAATTGTGCATCTATGTGGCTTAAATTCTCATTTTAGTTTCCTTTATTCATTTATTCCTATTTTAGGGAAAAGTTTATTTAAAAAAATCATTTTAGTTATCATTTAGTAATCATTTTATGCCTTATTTTAATTTCCACCACCTCTTGTCAGGAACCGAATCAATTACCAGGTAACTCAGTATGCATTGATTTCTAATAGCTGCATATGAAATTGAAATGCCATGTTTTCTGTTTTCAACTAATAGTTTCCAATCCCTTCAAAACTCGAATATTATGAATTTAAATTGGGAAACCTATTTATTTCACAAACAAAATTAGGCGCGCTTCATTTATATAAATACAGTACATCAAAATAACCGCATTCCTACAATAGCGTGTTTATTGTATTACAAGGCGGGAAAATAAATTATTGTGAGAATTTAATCACATAAAAGTCCATTTTCGAAGGCTGATTGGAGAAATTCAGCAAACATTTACTTACAACCATCTATGTTATTTCAAGCAAGAAGCACTCTTCCTTCCTGATAACCAAGAAGCCTGAACAGTGAAGTTGGAGTATTAATGCTGGAGTAATGTTTTTCTTTGCTCTGGAAAGCCTTTAAGATAAGCATTGATTCAGTAGCTCCCTAAAATAACCAAGACCGCGTATTGGATCATTTGCCCTGAGGAAATTAGAGGAACTATAGTTGTTTCACATTTAGTGTCGAAGCTTCAATGCCGGCTTACATTCGCATTTGATTCGAAGGTGCGTTAAATCGTTTGTTTGGCCCTCGGGCTGAATTTCATCTAAGGACGCATTATCGAAATTTATATTTACTTTTTCTGCCGCTTCTGTAATGGTAAAAGATGAAAGATCTCTGTTTCAATTCTGAAAAATATAAACTTGTTGTTTAAGGAGTCCCATGATGCTCGCTTTGAAACATTGTGTTCAAATTCTGCATCTCAGTTCCGGTGATAAATAAATGTGATATAACGCAAGTGACAGAATTTTAAATATGCCATTATGTTTGGATGGACTCTAGAGATACGATCATTAATCACACCAAAACAATGAATTTAGTTCAAATACTCAGTAGTTTTAATGTAACACATTTAAGGCAATTCTCAAAATGCGTTTTCTTTTCTAGAAGCTAAATGCTATGGCATAAATTACCTACTTGATTGCACTTTCTCTTAAGCAAGGGTATATCGATTTAAATTCATATCAAATATAATTATTTTTATTATTTATGATTAAATTTTGTATTTTCTAAATCTTTGAATATATTTGACAGATAAAACTAACAGAACTCACTTATTAAAATGACTTTTTTGTAAATATTACGGACATCCACGAAATAATATATGTCTCAAACTAACTTCTATTAGGAATAATTTTTCAAGAATTATGTATAGATTTGCAGTCTGTGTTTTTTCATTATGGTTGATTAATTTTTCTTCCTTCACTATTTTAACTCTATCGATACGGCACCGTCCCATGCGTCCCTTCAAGCAAAAGACGACAGCCGTCCGAAACGTCCGTATGTCACTCTGAAATTTCCACCCCTTTCGTTAAGTGTGATTGACTTCACACCCGCAGCGCAAGCTTTCTTCGTTAGAGTGGCTCGCCCAGATGTGTTTGGGGAAGAGGGGAGTTATCTTACAATTCGGACAATGCCAGCTGTAATTGTGGTTTTTGAGGGGGGGAAGTGAATTTCGCTTATCTTTGATAGAAGATCTCGGACGTTGCCGTATTTTAAGGTCCCTTCATTTCAATGGCCTTAGGAATCAGAGGGTTAAAGCATTAGAAATTTTATCTTTTGGAGCTGTATTGCTTAAAACTTAAACTGAAATGAATAATATTGCATCATTGTTTTTAACAATAGCAAATGCGGGAGAGAATTTTTAATTTAATTTCGCAAAACTTGTTATATCGAGGTCAAAGAATAAAATCAAAATTTCAGATGATGTAATGTATGGACTTCAAACAGTAAAATATCCATTTGAATCGAAGTAAATAAAAGTGGATATTATTTATAAAATATTTAAATGATATATTAGAAGGCACATATTTGACGTTAAGAACAGGATAGACAATGCAACAATACATTAAAAAAGCATTCACTCTTCATGACAACTGCTTTTGCAGAACTTGATAAACCCTTTATCACTTTATGCCATCAACAGCTGCAATTGTAGTGGCAAGTGTTTTGTTATATGTTATCTAATGAAATAATCTTATTGCCTTGAAAAATTAATTAAAATATCACTAGCTTTATAATATCATATCTGGTAGAAAAAGAATGATTGAAAATTTATGTCCTACAAAATTTCATTTCTGATGACAATTTAAAGTTTCTTATGTTTTGACTTATTGCAAATACTTATAAAATCCTTAGTTTCATTGGATATCTAGCCATAAGTCCATTGAGATCGAATTAGTTTCTCAAAGAAGCTTTTCATATCACAAAAAAAATTGCACATTAGCTGTCTTCCTAAACGTTTTGAAAAATTTCACTAAATGAATTAGAGAATAAGAATTATTTTCTTACGGTGCTACCATGTTCAATAAACTATGAAGCGGCTTTTCTTTTAAACATTGCAATTTTATGAACATCTTATTGAATTTCTTCATTTTTTTCATTGCTATAAGTTCAAAATGTTTATTATAAGTTTTCGAAAGAAACTTTTAATGCTAAATGTCAATGCAATTTATTGGTTTATATATTGTGAAATTTAAAAAGCTTTTTAAAAAAAATCTTGATTACTTATACGTTGCATTGTCATCTTTGGAAATTAAACACATGACAATCAGATAGGAAGTAAAATAATAATTTTGAATTAGGGAACCATATCTTAACTTCTTTTACCTTGGACGTTTTTCATAGGCTAGAAGTATTGTCTGAAAGTACTGAAAATTTAATTGCAGAGTCTATTTGTGCTGGAGAACGATTTCACTAAAATTTCATTTAAACAAAGAACAATTCCGTTTGTTTAAATTTACAAGTTATGTCTCCATTAAAAATGTGAAATCCTTTCTTTTAACAGGTATTATCTCAGACTAACTAGGAAATCCGGGAAGTTTCTTTGCAGGAAAGCTTTCTCCTACGAGCACAATTGTTTCAAGGGTTGTGTTCTCAAATATAAAAATAAGTCAGAGGATTTCTTACCTTCATACTTTTCAGTAATTTGTGTTTCGGACGGTAACACAAGATAAGCCTGTTCCATAACTTTTCTCATTAAGTCAGCTTTCTTTTGAAGGAAATAACTGAAAGCGTTCATAAGCGTTTTTAATTTACGGTTTTGTTAGCCTCTAGACAATTCCTTTGTTATGGCAAGATTCGACTCTTTCTAATCTTTCAGCGGGGAAAGTAGCTTGATTAGCATATCGTTCTGCAACGTATCTTTTATTTCTTCGCAAGTCAACAATTTTGGACTTGCGGTCGCGGGAAAATAAATTCCTCTTTCGTAGAAATTGGATGGAAAGGCATCAAACAGAAGTGAAGCCGTTTTGGCGCTAATAATATCTTGAATGCAACAAATTTTGTTTATCAGTTTTAAAGATATCGTGTTATGATAAGTTAAGAATTGATTAGTTTCTTTAGAAAAAGCGTCCTTTTGAATAAAATGATCAATTTGATAAGTTTTACCAATTAGTGTCAATGCAATTCAATTAGTATTTCTAGCAAAAGCAAGTAGGAGGAATGTGGGGACATTGATACAATTTTTTTTGGAAAGCTAAAAAATGATTTTACTAAGGCTAATAATTAGAATTAATACACTATTTTTATACATTTGTTAATCTAATACAGGATATTTCAGACGAATTTTGGTCATTAATGACATAATAAAATACTTATTACACTTTTTCCTAAAAATAGAATTGTATCAATCTGCCCCATACTCCTGGTACATTGATGCACAAGGAAATATTGAAAATAATGATGATTAATAGATGTGGGATAAAAGAATATTTGTTCTATCATCAAACTTTGCATTACAAATCAATGTTTAAAAGTTTAACACAGTAACAAACTTTTATTTTAATCAAAATTCAACATTTGTAATGAGACTGGAAAAATGAAACAATACTGCCTCAGAAAAAAATTTATCTCTACAAATAAATAAAAGAGAATGGGTGTGTGTGAGTTTAAAAATACTTTGGAGGGAGGGAATGTTCACCTCGATGTCGTTTTTTAAAATTTTAATTAATTAAAAATTAAGGAAAATTTTCGCGTTCTTCCTTGATGACTTACGAAGATAATATAGCACAAAAATAATTTTCACACCATCTGAAAATGCACAAAATTATCTTTTCGATGATATTAATTAAGTTTCCGTACAATTTTTTCTCCGATTTTTATCAATTCCTAAAAAAAATATTTTAAACTTCATTTTCAACAACAAATTTAATTTTTGAAATGAAATTCAAACCGTTTTCATTACTTAATTGCGAGTTTTTCTTAGATAGTTAATTTTTACGTTTTCTCCATTTCTGAAGACGATTTTGGGAAGTAGTTGCTGTTGAGGCACATTGATACACGCAGAAGAACGGTATCAATGTGCGCCGAAGTCAATTGTATCAATCTGCCCCAAGCGCCTTTTGTACTTAGAACAAGTGGTTACACAAAAACAACGCCAAACAATCTCGAAACTTAATATAGTTCAGAAAAATAAATGTTTTTTCCTACATTTGGAGTAGATTCCCTGGCAAGAGAACGTAACAAGTTAATGAAATCACACAACACATACTTACAAGAGGAGGGCAAGACTTGAGAAATTCAGTTTGGGATGAGACTTGGTTTATGAATAGTATACCTTTAGGGTGTTCATCCATTAAATTCTAAAGCGCAATGGCCAGCCAATTAGGAGAAAATGACCCTCAAACTTTCTGCATAGCTTATATACCAGTAAATTAAGTTAAAAGAAATATAGAAAAAGTAAACATTAATAATAATGACAACAATACACCTTTTTACTTTTACTTTTTCTATATTTCTTTTTAACTTAATTTTTGAAGTTCCAATTTTGTTTCTTGTATTTTATCAGAAGCAGCTGCATATGCGCCTTTCTGTATAATGCAAAAGAATTTTAATTAATTTTTAATTTAATTTCTATTAATTTTTAATTTAATTTTCGTTAATTTGATCAATTATAACTGTTATATACCAGTAAGTTGTCACCGTTGATGAAGCGCGAATAGCATGGTCGGTATAGTACTGGCGAGGAAAACCTTTGACCAGGGGTTGATCCCGCCTCCGTTTTCTTTTTTCAAAATTAATATTTAATTTAAATTAAAAATTTATAAACGTCTTTTAATAAAATAGTATTAATTTTTAAGCATTAAATAATTTTTTATTCATATGAATATCAATCATAATTTTTGAATGATTCCATTAAAGCAATTACAAAATTTCCAATCTTGCCTTACGGAACTGGTTTTGGTCAGGGAAGAATGTATTTATAATTATTTAACTGTTTAAAATTATATTATAACTGTAATTCAAGGATCATATAAATAAGCAGTTACTTTTCATTCAAATGATTAGTATTTTAAATTAAATACTTATAAATTGCTAATTTAATTTGAAATGATTAATTTCAAAAATTATTTACAAAAATGAAAAGTTAATTAATTATAAATACAAATTTAATAATGCTAAATAATAACTAATTATAGTTGCTCTCATTAGATAATTGTAATAGTGCTCTCATCGTAAAAGAGTTTCATGAAGATTTTTTTTTCCTTTGTAAATTTTTGAAATTTTCAGACATTTATTAATTTTTATTTACATACAAGAACATCTCTTAAAATATTAATAATAAGAGAATATTTTGGCATACTGCATAATTAATAAATGGTGTTCGTTTATTTCGAAAATAAACTTCAGATTTTGGACCGTCTGTATTCAAAAGTTTAACGGCTGCTCTTTTTTTTCGGTCGAAACCAGTGCCGTAAAGAAGATTTCCAATAGAACGGAAATTTTGTAATTACTTTAACGAAATCATTCAAAATTTTTAATGACTTATAATGATAATATTAATTATACTTATTATTTAACATCATTAAAGCTATTTTTATGATTATTTAACTGTTTAAAAATTAAATTATGACTATGATTGATATATCATATGAATAAAAAAATATTTAATGCTTAAAAATTATTACTATTTTCTTAACAAACGTTTATAACTTTTTAATTTAATAAAATATTAATTTTAAAAAATGAAAGCAGAGGCGGGATCGAACCCTAGCCACAATTTTTCCTCGCCAAGTACTATACTAATCATGCTATTCGCGCTTTATCCGCGGTGACAACTTACTGGTATATAAGCTATGCCGAAAGTTTTAGGGCCATTTTTTCCTAATTGGCTGGCCATTGCGCTTTAGCATTTTAATGGATGAACACTCTAAAGGTATACTATTCATAAACCAAGTCTCATCCAACTGAATTTCCCAATTCGTACCCTCCCCTTGGTAGAGTAAAATTCACTTAGACGAGAAGATTAGCGGTTTGATTCATTTGTAAATTAACTTTTGAATAAAGACGGCCGAAAAATATACCCTGTGCTAAGGGTTACAGTGGCATATATGCGAGGGGATATGAACATCTTGAGCCATTCCAATCATCAAAATTTATGGACTATATCAAGGTTCCTGCGGATCAGTCTATCCCAACTCCCCCTACATATTTTAAAAACACTCTTTTTCCGTAGGTGTTATTAAATGAGCCATTTTTAAAGAATTTTATTTGAATGATAAAAGAAACGTTATTCTTTTTATTGAGGTTTAGCTTATTAAAACTTACTCTATTTCCTTTTTAACGGAGAGTTAATTCATTCTTACATGATGCACGTAAAATGAGTTGTGCCAATTTAATTTTGGAATCCATTGTACCTTGTGGATGATGAGCCTTAAGATAACGTACCATTAAATATTAGATATGTTTGTCATACGACTGAGACTTCTCGTGAAACGACGCCCTTCTTAAATACTTTCCAAAACATTTAATATCAAAAACTAATTATTAAATAATCCTGTAAACCTTGCAACAATTTTTTAATTACTAATATCAAATCACCTCCATCTAACTTTGTGTTTTCTCATGTGAAAAACGTATTGAGTAACTATCTAATAAACTTTAGAAGAGTACTGTTGAATTTATTGAAACCTCTTTATATTATTCAGTTTTGAAAGTTAACTAAAAGCATAGCCCCTATGAAATTTAAACTATAAATTAATTTTCTGATGAACAAGATTCGCAAAACTTAAATATATTGAACAATTATATCATTTAACAATTGCTGAATAATATAGTATTTCAATATTGCATTTGTAATATTGCTTAAATTCTTCTGTAACAATTTCCGCTGTTTTGTATGTCTTATATATAATGTAATATTGTTGTTAATTGCAATTATATTAATTTTCCTTGTTCTTTATAATAGTTATAATTTTAAAAGGCGTTTTGAGCCATTCATAGGAAGAAGAAGACACAATTGATACAATGAGTGTGAAATTCAATTACAAAGGTTAATAATTTTCAGAATTATAAGCAAATATATAATACAATGAAACTTTCTATTTCTAAACATATTGGCAGCTTCTGGCTCCGTACAAAAGTTCATTTACATCAAAATGTGGGGGAAATATTTCCAAAGTCTATAGATCGGATGAAGTTTAAAAGAATTATATACCACTTTTCCATCTTACAGAACTATTTTACAAGTATTATAAGTTTCAGAAGAATGCAGAGTATCTTGTGGGTTAAGTTAAAGAATTATTCAAAAAAAATTGAGCGAACGTACAAAAGTCTTCAGACTCGATAAAGTAATGACAGCGTGAAAAAATCGAAATAAATGAGAAAGCAATGTCTTCAAAGACAAGCAGATACTAGGAAAGTGCGAGGAATGACTGTCAGATCCCCTTTCAGTCGGTGCTGTGTAGAAGAATAATTACTGGATTTTTCCAATATTGTCAGAACTTCAGCGCGTTGACATCTTTGGTGTAATTTGACCAAGTTCATAATAAGCTAATTTTCTTTGATGAAGACTTTCATGGTCGCTTAATGCGCTGCTTTGAGAAGTAATTTGAAAAGTGTTATCAGGATATCATGGACAGAGAGTCGCTAATTTCTTCGAAGTTTCATTACACAGAGAGAGAGACAAGCGCTTATGTGGTAATTACTACATTCTGTTGCGCACAATAATGCACACTACACGGATGACAGTGATTGATAACTACATAATTACAATTTTATACATTTACTCCCTGGACTTGCAGGCGACAACAGTTCAAAAGTTACCGAAAACATTTACCATATGCTGTTGGACTATGAATATATAACTTCACCGCCTTTGCAAAATGTTAATGAGTAGAACCAAAGTTTTACTTCAGTCTCCTCTGGCTATTGCCAATTAATCTTAACTAACTTAATAAAACCGAAATAGGATGCATTTTGCTTCTGGTTTCAATTATCTGAAGCATGGTGATTGCTAATGCAAAGGATGAACAATTGTTAACCAAAAACGATTATGCTAGATTAATTCTTGTCAACATTATGTTGAAATTATGAATGCTTTCATTAAGGTTAATATAACCTAATTTATTCAATGAACTAAATTACTAAATATTTAAAGATTGATTTCGAGTTGATAGGTATTTATTGAAATATCTAGAAAATAAGAATTTGTACATTATGGCATGAATATAGATGATTATTTTTGTTAACCTTTTGCACTCCGAAAGATAATAAGATTCATAATTATACACGTGTGAATGTAAGAATTGTTTTAACGCTTTAGGAAACTGAAAAATATTGTTATTAATTTGTTTTAATTCCTAAATTTTTTCTGCGTGTTTTTGCTATTATATTGTTTCTATATTTAGCACTATCCAACAAGAATGTGTAAAAGATGCATCATGCAGAATGTCGAGTCTGATTCGACATAAGAGTGCAAAGGGTTAATATTGATGATGTAACTATTTTAATAACTTCCAAACTGTGGTGAGTGACATTGGTCACATTTTTAAAATTAATAAGCATATTCTACAAATGAATCTATGAAATCATTCACAGAACAGGAAATGAAAAGTCGCATCAATTTGATTTTCATATTAATCATAATGAAGAAAGGCCAAAGTATTAAGTAAATAAGAATCCTAACATAAACATAAATGATGAATTAAAGCATATAAAAAGGGTTTTGTGAAATGAACTATATTTTTATCATTTCTAAAATCCGAAAAATTCTCTTCAATATCGTAGTGGCAACTGCTGCTTATAATTAGAATTGCCGATCCTAAACAATTTTATAAAAAGAAGATGCAAGTTATTTCCCTAATAAGGTATTCATATAGTTGCCGATATGAAAATTTGAATAGAAATTCTATTCATTGTAATAACACATTATTTATAATTACGTAAATTAGCTGAATTGTTTTTAGTAAAAATATTGTTATGAAACTAAGTATTAAAACTTAAAATTTATACTTGTTACTAATAAATAAGTAAATAATTTTTAAAAAGTTCGAGTAAATTTAACATTCCTTTTAAACTGAAATCATTATAGAGTTTGAAAATATTATTTGTAACAACTCGTTACTAGATTTTTATACTTACGCTGAACCTGAAGATCATTAAGAAGCAAAACTGTCTATTAAAATATATTTGAGACATCATGATCTTATACTTTATATCCATATATAATTTTATCGTCAATAAGATTCCAAGTTACATGTTAAAATTAGATGATATTAAGCATTAAAATGAATTAAGATTTTGTTTACCATATGAAAAGGAGAAAGAGTAAACAGACTATTGTTTTTACCTCGTTATCTGGTTGTAAAACATAAATAATATCACGCCACATAAAACAAATAATACGACTATAATATTCATTCTTTATGGTTTTCTTTTAGATGCATTTATTAATATATATTATATACAAAGGGATAAGGTTTTAAAATATTATATAATCGCTTCACCTTGGTTGAGCGTGTACTTTTCTAATGATTTAAAAATGAAGTTTAACATCCGTTTTTATTTTTCAAAATTACCATAGATTTATTTATAAAGGGAAGAATTTTGATTTCTTTTAAATCATTGTTTCTGCTTGAAGAAATCGGTGCACAAAAAATCGAATTATTTTTTAAACGACGTGAAAGTTATTAACTAAAGCGTTTTTATTCTTATAAATATGGCTAAACTAAAAGAAAAAGTGAAAAAATTACAATTACTAATTACTGACTTATGTTCATGTAAAGTTTTGGGTTGCTTAAATGAATTTACTAAATCCTCAGTGCTGTATTTAATATAAACCATCTCAATAATCAATATACAATGAAATGCAAGAAATGATTTTTGATCACAACTATTCCAGTATATTTCCGAAAATATATATCGAATGAATAATTCATGACTTCACGTTATATTTTTTAATATAGTGTATATTAATAAGTATAACGTGTATTGGATAGGCCTTTAATCAGATAAAATTCAGAATACTTAATTTCACAAACAACTGCTATATCATACTTGCGCGAGTAACGTAAATAATGTAAATTTCCTAGATTTCAATATAATTTATGAATAATCTCTTAGGACTTCAATAGATTATATGAGATTCCTTAGCAAATTTCCTGCTCAGAATTTACTCCATTATTTATAATAGTAGAATAACTATTATACTAACTGAGAAAATGAATAAATGTGATCAAATCAAATATTAAAACGTTACTGAAGATAAGTTTTGTCCATGTGAATCAAAACTGTTTCTCCAGACAATACAATATATTATAAGACTCATGTAATTTTAATGCAAGATATTTTGGACAAATTTCCTTTCACTCATGTTCATCCTATATACGTACAGAGTAACGAAGTTTTTGTCACAAACAGTTTTATTTGTTATGCGCAAACAAATTACTCTCTTGTTTCTGATATTTTTCAACTCACTAAGTCAACACAGAGAGAGTCTTACTCACTAATCGTGTTATGGTGGATATTTATTATTGCGTCAAATGTGATATGAAGCATCTTAATGGTAAAGCACCGTGTTAACCATGGAATTCAATATTTTTTAAATTGTGGATAGCAATAAATTAGAACACAAATCTGTACCTCAGAGATAAACTAGTGCGCGTCCAATTTTTGCTGATTTTGATAGTTTTATAGTATTTGTTTTGTCCTGGACGCATTTTCGAGTGGGTAAAGTGTCGTAGGGGTAGATAGAAAACACAAAAAATAACCGATCTCAAAAGATTAAATACCACAAATCATACATTGGGCACTGAAAATTCTTTTGTTTCTCCTGTAAAATGTTAAAATTGTTATTCATGGCAGTTTACTTCTGACGTATAGAAACTGTGTCGTAAAAACTTGTCAAATTGTGTCGTGAAAACTGACTCGAACTCTCCTTCTTTCAGATTATTTATTATTTGTAAGCAAAAAGTAGAAAATAAAGTCACCCTGATTTAAAACATGCAATTGAAATTTGCTGATAATTATACTAAGCAGATTTTTTCGCATTGACACTTTCTAACCTATAACCCGTTGCCTTACGTTTTTGTTAAACCTCCTAATTAGATGCCATTGCCCATTTGATATATTTTTTTATTATTTCAATCTATTTAAGATGTTAAAGGATACTTGAGACATTTACACGTGACCAGGTGATTTTTGTATTTAAAATTAATTGTTACGTTGATTTAATTACGAATTTAAATAGCGTACGGGCACAAAAGAACCAAGTGTATGGCATGCGACCCCGACTAAGATGAGGTTACCTTCTTATTAGTTTTCCAAATTTTGGGGTTTAAAACTTTTTACATTCGAAAAGAATCAATAGAGAAGAAAGTTTCTGAAGGTTTGTCATGTACCATGCGAAAGGATAGAATATATTTGTAGAATACTTTTCACTATGGAAGTTATAATACATATTGGTTGCACAAGAGTAGCATCTCCACCGATACAATCAGAAAAACAGTGTTACTGAAGAACATGCTTGATCTAACAATTTTCTAAATTCTCTTTTTAAAAACTCTGCTAGAATCGCACCTTCAACTTTTCTAACCGTTTTGATTAGGTCATTTTTCTCTTCCTTTAATCTTCCAGGTTAGTGATTCGATTCTAAAATGAGTGAGAAAATTCCTTGGGGAATATTTTAAAAAGGCTAAAAAGAAGATATTTTCTTACATTATAGTTTTAAAAGGAGTGTTTGGAAAAAAGGAAAATTTGGTCTTAAAAGAATTTATAAAACTTCAGTTTCAATCATACTATTATCAGATAATAATATAGATCAAAATGTATCAAAAATTCTTGAAGAGAACCATGTCATACATATTAGAATTTCGCTGCAAACTGTAAACTTCTTGTATAAGTAAGTGGCTTTTAGGAAACACAATTATGTGGAAAATTTAATTAAAATTGAAATGTAACAAGATATCAATTTTATATTCTAAATTTAATTCAAATTGAAATGTAACAAGATATCAATTGTATATTTAAAATTTAATTAAAATTTCAAATAACACAAGAAATACATTGCCTAATGTAAATCTAATTAAAAATTCATATAAGGCAAAGATTCTAATGTTTATATTTAACTATGCAATTTAATGCTGATATTTTTATTCTCAAAGAAAATGTTATATCTGTTGTCCTTAGAATATTTATAAGCTATACGTATAAAAATAAATTAAGTTTGAATTGCCTGAAAATATTTTTTTTTACCTTTGGGATACAACGCCTACAATTCTCCTATATATTTGTCTGTGACCCTCACATTATTCAATGCAGCTGATCTTAACTCTTTTAGGGGTAGAAGCAATTTATTTTTTTCACGTGAAAACAATGCTAATGAATGTATAATTCCATTAGTAAAAAAAATAATAGAATCGAGGCTGCCATCTTTTGTGTTTACAGTCAATTCTAGATAATTCGAACTTGTTTAATTCGAAATACTGGATAATTCGAAATTTTTGCTCGGTCCCTAGAATTTTGTATTAAAATAATGTTAAAAAATCGTGGCTAATTCGAATTTTATTTTGGATAATTCGAATTTTTCGTACGATTGCCCTTTAAATATCACGGTAAAAATTGTTCCTGAGACTTTTCTGGGCTAATGTGCATTGCCTAATTTAACGGTAATTTCTAAGGAAAAGAAAAGAGAGGATTGTAATGTCACTATGCGTTGATTTCCGAAGATTTTTCTGCCCACCCTCTAATGTTACCCTCTCCCCTCCCTACTACATTCACTATTGATTGGTCATCCAAAGCCTGTCTATATTTTCAGATTGCATTCACAGAAGCAATTAAAATATCGGCATTTTTTAAAAAGTGATGAATAATTAAGCTACTAAAAAATGTTCGATTTAGAGAAAAAATATGTAGCAGTATTCTTAGAAAAAGTTTATGTGTTAAATCTTTTATCAAGGAGTTAATCTTTTTTTATTTATCTCCTCTGTTTGAGAGAATATATGTAATTCGAATTTTTGGATAATTCGAACTTTTTCTCTGGTCCCTTCAACTTCAAATTATCCAAGTTTGACTGTATTACATACCGTAAAACGGGGTTACTTTACACCGATTTTCAGTGTATCCGACAGAACTTCGCGCCATGCCACCTTCCTAGATGCCATTACGGCAATCGAAGGAATTTTGAGATTAGTTACATGTATTTCTCTAAAGGAGAATCTTTTCTAATTTTTTCCTCATTGAGGGTTTATTAGAGAAACGTTTTGCAACAAAATTTCGATCATAGATTGATTTAATAATTAATTATGATTTTTCGAAATTTTGGTGCCAAGTTACCTCATAAGTGGGGGTACATTGCACTGGTAAATTTTTTCACAGTATATCACAAAAACAACTTCTCTGGATGCAATTCTATATATATTTATTGAAAGCTCGGGTGGAAATATGCAAGAAAAATAAATTTCATAAATGCTTGATTATAATTAACAATTTTACGTAATTGCATTCGGTCAAATCAGGATGGCTTTTTAGAAATCCATTTATCCAATTATTGTCGGGTGTGTTATTAATATATCTATCTATTACCACACCTTCTTAGTAAGATGAACGTTTATTATTATTTTAAGATCTATTCTATTGACAGGAAAACCGAAATCACTGAATTGAATTATACATTGCAACGATCTTATCCTTCTCATTGGAGAAATCTAGGGTATTTCCATGTTTGGTTATATGAATTAGCTTTCTTTTGTACAAATTGTGCATTTGGGGGACCAAAAAAAAGTTTCTGCCTCTTTAAAAGTACCCTAAATTTGTGAAATTGCGTTAAATCAAATTTCTAAGATTCATTTAATTTGAATAGGAAAGAAAATTATGAGATTTAGAAGATTTGACATATTCGTAGGGAAACCTTTAATACAACTTAACCTTTTAATTCAGCTCTAAATTGAAGTTGCTCATATCTAGTTAACGTGTAGCGATCTGTTGTCGTATAACAGACTGTCGTTGTCTTTTATAGCCAATTATCTTTACTTATTAATAATTAAGTGAAATATTTGAATAGAAATATTTCACTTAATATTTATGTATTTGTTGTATTTATGAAAAAATGTAAAAGCAGGTCGTTTTGTCTAAAGAATTTTGGGATTTTGAGGTCCATTATGTTTCCTGTAAGCCTATCCTCCAAAGACAGTTATGTTTCATGCATATTTACGTCTGACTATGGAGTGAAATTTCTGTCCTATGTCTTTTTCGAAATGAAATAACAGTTTTATATTTCATTTTACTATTTATTTTAATATTCCCTGCAGTTGAAGAAGTTTTAAATTATTTAAGATATATCGTAATTTTTTATTATACCACAGTGAAAGTTTCAGATATATGACAAAAAGCGATTATTCTATTACAATTAATTGATTAATATTGATGAAAATATTTATTATAAACTTGCAGAAAGTAAAAAATATAGTGATTCAATGATATAAAGACAGATATAAAACTTGCAGAAAGCTGAGCTCATTGGTTATGTCGTTTAATTTTTCCCGAAGTTCACTGTAATATCTGAAGCGGAAATAGTTCGAAAATGGATAAAGATTCCAGAAAAAGACTAAAACACGGAATTCCAATCAAGATATTCTCCCCCTCCCTTCTTCTTCAAGAATAAATGCATAATCGATATAAACGGTGAAAAAAAGATAGGAATACAATGTTACCATTAGGCAATTAAAAATCCGCAATTACTCTAAAAAGTTTTTTTTGAGATGAGCATCAGCAAAAGAAGCTGAACTTTTGAGCTTGGCAGATTTTCTTTGGTCCTTGACTATGTGCATGGTTAGTGAACCGACACGGAAAGCTAAAACAATTCCCTGGGTTGAAAAAATGCGATTGGACAGAAAAAGAAAATATAAATACAATAAGTAAACAATAATGGTGCATACACTTAATCAGAAAAAAAAATTGATATAATTATCTCCAGTGCGTATCTCTTTTTTTATTTGAAAGGAAATACACTGTAAAGAATACGAAATAAACATGAAATTTATTTTTAAAGTGAACGACTTTATAAATCCGTAGATTGGCATAAAGAAAAAGTATCTTTCCATTTTTGCTTCTAAATTGAAAAAAAACCCTATAGTTTGTTTCATTGAATAATTTATATTCAGTGAAGAAAAAGTTATTTATTTGGAAATCGATAAAATTAATTGGAAGAATGAAATCCTATATTGGAATTTCTTCCGAAAAATGCATTTAAAAAATTGAGAATTTGTGGTTTTTATGTGAAATGAAATCTGAAACATGGAACTAAAAGAACTGTTTCAAAGGGAAATTTTTAATCATTTGGAAGGAAGTAATTGTAATATGACAAAAACTGAAAACTTTGATATATATAAGTGTTTATTCCTTTTAAGATAATAAATATCTTTTCAGGCATAAAATAACTGTTTCCTCTTCGTGACCTAAATATTTACAATTAGCCACTAAAATCAAGATGTATATGCTACAAAAACAAAAATTCAGAATTTTACGATAATATACATTCTGGTAATTTTTATGTACCCTTAAACTTATTTTTATTCGTTTGAATTTAAAATTGGATAATAAAGAAAATTTTTATTTGAGTTTTTATTACTTTAAAAAAGTATTCATCTATGTAACATTCTATATTTGTTGTATAAGCCGTTTCTGTTGCTAATTAAGACTGTTTTCTGAAAGATATGAAATTGTCTTTTTTCCATGATGTAAAGTAATTTAAAAATTGTTTTCGAGCTCTAAATTATTATCGAGGTCATCTAGCTACCGAGCTTATACTTTAGGATTCTGATGTGTAGAATAATTATTTAACCCTACATTGAACATTTTTTATTTATTATTGAAGATTATGTAAACCTATATAAATGAGTGTTAGGAACTCGGAAACATTTTTAACAAAAACTTTGAATTTCTTTTCATAAATATTGATTAATTGATAAGTATAATTTCTTTACGAAAAAAAATTTCCTTCTTCAGTTTAAAAATACACTAAGCGAATAATTTTCTGAATTAGATGCTAAAGTTTTCAAAATCAATTTTAAATAAGGATAATGAGTATACAATTATGAATAATTGCGAAGTGTAAAGTAAATAGGCATTCAAGGTTTATTTATGCACCTTCAGATCAATTCTTGCGGCTTTAAACTCTCAAGAAAACAATAATAAGGATTATTACTTTTGAAAAGGATCTTACAATAAGAGATGGTTGCTTTTTTCTTCAAATTATTTATTGTAGCTGGCGATTAAAGCAAATTTCTTTAGATATAAAATTGCTGTTTCTTTTTCTTAATGATAAAAAAAGTTCATCAATTAGTTAATAAATTCACAGTGATTATATTATAACTCAAAGGTATAGAATATTAAATCAATTTACATTCTAATATAATTTACCTCTCGACTCATTATTATTCTTGAGACTTTAAAGGAAAACAATCTTCATTTGCGATTTTATTTCTTTTTAAAAATTGTTACTTAATCCAAATTTCTTCACATATAAAATAACTGTTTCGTTTCCGTGATGAAAAATATTTTTCTCTTTAGTTGCTGAAATCAAACTTAATATTTTTCAGGAATCTAAAGTATAGAATACCAAGTTAATATACATTTTAGTACTTACTACTCATGTACGATAAGAGGCATTCTTATTCTTTTCACTTTAAAACTTTGTCGTATTATGAAACTTTATTGAAAGTAAGGTTCCCCTCCGAAAGCCCCACTTTATCAGTGAAATATACATGACAATGGTAATCCCGAGTCTTCCCTATCATTATATATATTCAAGTCAGCAAAATGCTTTGATATGCAGCGAAATTTCGACGGCATTCTAACAAATATTTTGGCATGTACTAGGCGTATCTCAGAAAAATAATTCCTTCCGTTCTTTCAGAGATAAAAGTCTTTTCAAAGGAATAAAGCCCTACCATATGTTGCACGTTAATTTGCATCTGGAATATTGGGGCCACTATCACCAAAATATATTAGCAAAATAATAACCACATCTTTACTCCTCTCGCCATTGTATTTTGGAAAACTAATTACCATAAGAAGAGATTTCAGATATATTAAGGTTTGTTGCCATAAAAGTGCATTTTTTATTAATTTTAAGACATTGTGTCAAATAATGTAAAAAAGTTAAACTATTATAAATAAAAATTTTATGAAATATTGCAACATTTTATCTTCCGCTCTTTTTCTGTAATCATTAAAAGATAGGTGATAAGAAGTTGGGTGTATGAAGTTGCTAGAAAGCAACAAGAATGTTAAGTTTGTTCTTATTAAAGTCCTGATGTTATCTTCATTTAATTCATATTTTATTTTCAGGATGTCATTTTCATTCGCTGCTTTGGATTCAGAATCCTGAAAGATTCAAAATGAATTATAAGAGCTCATATTTTACCTGATTTATCAAATAATTTAAAATTTCTGTTTCGGTATATAAAAATCTAAATTTGATTTGCCTATATATCCATTAATTTTATAAGAAAATTAAATAATGCATAGAATATATTCCCTTTCTTCTTTTCTTCCAATTTTTATTTCAAAAATTCACTTTTTAGTTTAACCACACACAATTAAATTTAGGTTCTACTGATAAAGAAATTCGCGATTATTTTATTTCTCGAAAATTTCATGAGATCTTACCTAACTCTTGTATACTAGAATGCATTAATTGGTAATATTTAATTTAAGGAAAAGTAATTATTCTGGCAATTTAAACTGATTCATCTTACCACCTATTATATTTCTTCTCAAAATAATTTACTGATACTTCAAATCTATTCCGCAACATTTTTTTAAAGTTTGCCACAAATGCTTAATTTTCATATTGTTTCTGTCTCATGTTTTTTACCTAACATGCACTAACACGAATTAACTCTATCGATACGGGACCGTCCCATTCGTCCCTTCAAGCAAAAGACGATAGCCGTCCGAAACGTACAAATGTCACTCGGAAATTTTCACCAACTTTCGTTAAGTGTGATTGATTTCACACCCGCGGCGCGTTCTTTTTTCGTTAGAGTGGCTCGCCCAGATGTGTTTGGGGAAGAGGGGAGGTTTCTTACAATTCGGACAATACCAGCTGTAATTGTGGTTTTTGAGGGGGAAAGTGAATTTCTCTTATCTTTGATAGAGGAGCTCGGAAGTTCCCGTATTTTGAGGTTCCTTTATTTCAATGGCCTTAGGAATCAGAGGGTTAAGATAGCAACATAATGTGTAATTACTAGCAAAATTTAAAAAGAATTACATAATGTCATATTAAATAATTTAAATATATCTAAAGTTTTTCTCATCCCAATTTACAAAAACAATCACACTTATAACACTTAATTATTATTTCCTTCTTTTATATAGATATATTTCAAATTTGAGGATTTTGTAAAATATATATACAGGGTTCCCACTTAAATAAGGGCCACTCCTCTTTAACTTCAGAACGACGGCAGCTTTAGTCTTGAAAGTAGTGTCTAGGTATAATTAAACGTCTATGCGCGATGCGATGAGACAACTTACAACGCCACCTGGAGGCAAACTTCAGAGTTAGCGTTCCTATCTCGAGAACGGTACAGATAGAGAGAAAATGTCAATTACAAAGTTTTAGATTGTTATAGATTAAGTGCAAAAAGACACCTTTTCCATATTAATACTAAGAACAGAAAGTTTAAATAGCACATTTTATTGTTCGCGATTTCCGTAACTGTGACGTCACAAAACGAATTAAAAAGAGAAAAAACAATTAGTTATCACAAAAGATACCTTTATTCCCGGTGTTCAAAGTACTCTCCATCATCTACAAAGAGATTTGAGCCATTGTTTGAATTTCACTTTGCACACGTTTTAGCATATAGGTGGCGCTCTAGCACAAACAACAGTAATACGTCATCGAAAGTCCTGCAATGTTATCGGAAAGGTCCATACACCTGCTGTTTGAGTTATTCCCACAGGAAAAGTATAATTGTTTCATTTTTTCCCCGAAAAATAACCTTTTCTCCTTTTGTTCATGTTTTGTGATGTCACAATTTTGGAAAATGTTAACAAACAAATGTACATTTTAAGCGTTCTGTTTTTCGTATTAATGTGCACAAGGTGTCATTTTGTACTAAATCGATAACACTGCAATTTTGTAATTGACATTCTCCCTCTATTTTGTACCGTTTTCGAGATAGGAACGCTAACTCCGAAGTTGCCACCAGATGGCGTTTTAAGTTGCCTCATATCGCATAGACGTTTTGCTATACCCAGACACTACTTTCATGTCTAAAACTGCCGTCTTTCTGAAGTTAAAGAGGGTGGCCCTTTTTTTAAAGAGAGCCCTCTGTATATATATATATATATATATATATATATATATATATATATATATATGAGTTTTGATAATTGAGTTTTTATTTTGTGTTTATATGTTGGTTTTGATATATATATATATAATATGTGTGCGGATGGATGTTTATTGTAGTAAAAACGCATTTCTTTTGATATGCAGTTTTCATTTTCTTTAATCAGGTCATCTGACAAAAATGTTCCTCAATAAGTAAATTTTGTTATTTAATAACAGAATGACATTACGATCAAGTTTTCAGGCCATTGTCGTAAAATTCCTTATGACGGATTATCGAAAATTTCACAGTAAGCGGAGAAAATGTTGCTTATTGTACCAGTTTTTCTTAGAAGAAAGTAATTCGTAAATCTTTTTAAGCTACAAATAGAAATAGCGCTGTTCTTCCCGAATACTGAAAATGTAATTCCCCAGCATATCTAATTAGGAAGAATTCGTTCCCCTCCCATTTTTGCAAATTCTTCATGCTGCAGTTTAATGTACTCATTTAATTTTTTTAGAAGTACTTCTCCAATAATCCGTGGGCATATTTTACCAGAGGAGTAACTTTTTGTTCTCGAACGTATTTTCATTTACCTCAGAGTTTATCGCACTTTTTGAAAAGCTTTCGTGGTCGGCTCTAATTCTACTATTAATGCGGGGCTTTGTCAGCATTTTCCCATCTCCTAAAGAGCATTAAGGCCTTCATTTACTTTCTGAACGTAATTTTCTGGCTCCCTAAAAGACGTTATGGTTATATTCCTATGAAAAAGGGTGCTATTTATTCACCCACTCATAGGAGAGGGGAAGATAATTATGATCATAAATGCATTAGTCGCTAGAAAATGAAAAGGCAGGCCTTGCATAATACGTTCAGCATTTTTTTCTTCAATTCATACATTAACACCAAAATCGCAATAATTTTGATAAATTAATCGCTAAAATAATATTTTGTGTTTGCTAATGAAAGATATTGGAAAGACAGGACTTGCATAATATGTAAATCTTTTTTATTCAATTCATACATTAGCACCAAAATCGCAATAATTTTGATTAATTAATCGCTAAAATATTATTTTGTGCTTGAAACTGAAAGATAATGGATGTTACTTACTGAAAACTACCCCAAATATATCCCGATTTCAAAGATTCCTAAAAGACGTTAGGACTATATTCCTATCAAAAAGGGTTCTACTTATTCACCCACTCATAGGAGAGGGAAAGATAATTATGATCATAAATGCAATAGTCTCTAGAAAATGAAAAGACAGGCCTTGCATAATACGTTCATCTATTTGCTCTTCAATTCGTACATTAACACCAAAATCGAAAAAAATTTGATAAATAATTGGTAAAATATTATTTTGTGCTTAAAAATGAAAGATATTAGATGTTCCTGATTGAACACTAACCCATATAAACCCCCATATTTAAAGATGGATTGCTTCAGTTAACACTAGTAACAATGTGATAACACAATAAGTTAGGTCTGTTTATGTAATTTCTGATAATGGTCTCTCAATTTAACAAAGAGAGTGATACGCTAATGAGAAAATTGGCCTATTTTTCTTCCCAGTTAGAAAAAAATTAAGAAATGACACCGTTCCTATTCTTGTATGTAGCAATGTTTTTAGTTCAAATTAGTAAAATATTGATTCAGTAATCAAGAAACTTTGTCTAATAATGGAATGTTTCCGTCAGCTGAAATATGAATGTTTAAGAAATTGAATTTTTTCTAAATAATGCCTGAAAATATCTGCTAGCATCTAGAATAGGAAAATTTGAAATAAAGAGACAAGAAGCATACTTTACACATTAATTTGATTACTTAATTGGAAATGGAGCACAATTTAATAGTAAATGGCATGTGATTACTAGATAAACTTTTCATTGTCATCGACAATGCTTTCATTGAGGCATTTAAAATTATATTACATGGTGTTTTGAATGAGCAAATAGAGTTTCTTAAATAATAATATTTCCATAACAAGAATATAATTTTCTCCTTGAAAAATGAATGAAGCATTGAAAAGTAGCGGAAACATATTAAATCATTTTAATGAGCTATGCAATTTGATGATGCTAAAACAAAATTCTGTGACCAAATTTTCTGCACTTGCTTCTCGGTGGAATTGATTACACTTTTCTATGGCAGATAATGTTTTCTTATATTATTACTTATTTAACGACTGTCACTTAACTCATTCTCCTATTTCACAGAAAATCGTTTCATTTGACTCAAAAAATTATTTCTTTTTTTATACGTTGAAATCTATTTAAAGATTTTAGTTGCATGTGATTAAAAAGAATGAAATTCATTATCAATTAGGTAATTGCAGTTTATTTGGTTAATTAGGAGGAATTTAACGGTTGTTCCTCTATAGCAATTAGTGTAAAGTGATAAATAGTTTGGAAGTTATTTTCTATTACATAGAAAATAAACTTGTTCTGATTTAACTGTAATTACACAATAGTTGCATTTAGTTTCTCAGAATTAGAATTAAGATCTTTCAAAACTGTTCATTGTTTGAATTCTTCGAAAATGTCGATCTGCGATTAAGTTCTTTCTATTAAAATTAAAGAAAATCTTTATTTCATGACAAATTCTTTTATTCTGTATATTCTCATACTAATAATTTTATATCTTAAATTAAACTTACTGACAGAATAGCATACATGTAGCGTTCTGAAAATGAGATTGTATTTTTAATATTAGAGTAATTTTAAGTATTCATAATTAAGCTGTCTTGTATTTTTGAAATGACTTGATAAAATTTAGAGTACAAGAAATATTGAAGAGTTCATACAAAAAATTTTAGTGATTATTTCTGATATATTTATTTTTTGCAGTGTTTAATAATAACCAATACCAATAATTTTCCTAAATTTTTTCTTGAATGTTTTTAACCCAGCCAAAAGTAAAATTTTAAATTATTTATTATAAAACCTTATACTACAGCCAGTTTAGTGCTTCAATTCTTCTGTGGATGTCCCTAATTTTGGAAATTATGTTCCTATACCTTTTCAAAATGATATTTTAAAGTAAAAACATCTTGCACACAAAACTATAGACTTTCAATGAAAATATAGTTTTGTCAGAGATCAATTAGGTATTATATAAGAGACACGATGAATTTCTCAGTAAATCCCCGAGGAAAAACATCCTGCACTCACAGCATTTAAATCCATGGACGCTAGTTTACCACTCTGGCCTTCATCCCTGGATTTCAGAAAATATGCTCCTGGTGTGACATTTTCAAAATTCCTACGATTTCGTACGTCTTTCTAAAACCTCTTTAGTGTCTCTAGATGTGATCTATATGCGAAAAATGACACAGCGTTAAGACTGATTAATTATCAAGAGGGAAATATGTGTCTCCGAGAAAAGCCTTACGCATGGGATAGTTAAGTATGCTTGATGTATGCATGTAATAGTTAAGAATGCTTAAATCATACGTGTATTCTGATTGAAACAAAAAGAAAAAAGTTCTTTTAGGTGTTAACATATATTTTT
This sequence comes from Araneus ventricosus, assembly GCA_013235015.1. Classification (NCBI taxonomy): domain Eukaryota; kingdom Metazoa; phylum Arthropoda; class Arachnida; order Araneae; family Araneidae; genus Araneus; species Araneus ventricosus. The sequence continues at coordinate 4,214,547 of BGPR01000013.1, forward strand.
CCTTCGTGTGCAAAACACCAAAAGTTATATTTGATAAGCGGTATAATTTGTAAAATGTTCCTTATCTTCATTTTATTTTTCACAAAATGGAGTTATTTAATTTACTTACCTTCATTAAAGTAGCAACAAATTTATTGATGCCTGCTCGTAATGCAAGAAGCAAATGTTGTATTAAAATAGGCTAGGCTAACAAATAGTAACTATTCTGAAATATAATTAAATATTTTTATAAGATCAGGAACTTTGCGTCGTGATTTAAAGTTAAATATTATTGAACATATACGTATTAATAATTAAGTATGTGAGCATGGTTTATTATTGAATAATATTTCTTATTATATTTTTTACAGCTCTCATTCCATTTATAGCTGAAAGTTGTTCTGATTCTTGAAGAGTATCAGACTGCTTATTTCTATTTACTATTCCAGGTTTTCGGAACCTGCGACCTTCTTGAGTGTCTTATGCTGCCTCACGAATTATTTACAATTTGCATCGAAATATATAATTGTCTGTAATCTATAATATAAATGTCCAGAAATGTCTGTAACGCATTTAACAATGGAAGAGTAACACACAATTGAATAAATTTGTTTGAATGAATGACAATGAAAACGAATTGAATTGAGTTTCAACAAATAAAAAAGGTTGTTATAAATTAAGGCAAATTTTTTTATATATATAACGCTGGGCGGAGCTTAAAATAACCCCGCCCCTATTTACTACGTCATTATCGAACGAGAAAATCGGATGATTGCATAAGAATATTAACTCAGCTTTCAACAATGAAAGAGGAACACCAATTAAATATTTTTTTAAACAATGAAAATTTCTTGAATTGCATTTCAACAATGAAAAGTATTGCTGTAAATTCTGCCAAAAAATATTTTTAATAACTATATTTTTAAACTAAAAATTATAAAGCAACTTGATTGATATCATTATAAAGGTAATTTTTTGTACTTCTTTTTCATTTATTTTTTAAGCACTCTGCCAATGTACATGAGATTTTGTTTTACATCTTTCGTGTGTATTGTCTTCATTCTATCATTGTCTATATTCTATCATTGTCTTCATTCTATCATTGTCTTCATTCTATCATTGTCTTCATTCTATCATTGTCTTCATTCTATCATTGTCTTCATTCTATCATTGTTTATATTCTATCATTGTCTATATCCTATAATTGTCTGTAATATAATAATAATTACAGAACAATAACCCTTAATATTCTGCACTTGCGGCCTTGTGCTCAACTGCCGAAATTTAATGAGACCTTTCAGAGCAAAAAGTTTCCCCACTCATGTACTATTCGGCAGGAAAATGAAGCGAAAAAGTATAAATAAGTTTTTTTGACACATGTCATACATATGAGAAGCTACGAATTCTGTAATAAAAAACATTTAGATAACTTTTATTCCATAGGAGTATAAGAATTTTCAGAACAATGTTAATTAGTTTAAATTGTCAGTCAGAAAAGCAATTTGTAGTACCTTAAACCTGCAACAGAAAAAATGTCATTTGTAAGATTTAGCTTCAATTACATTAAAGAATATAGAGATTATATTCGATTTTCTTTCAACACCGAAAAAAATTACATGTAGTAAAATGTTTCTTTATGATTAAATAGCCGCCTTCGGCGACCAGCTTGACAGCCGGAAATAAAATTTCAACTGAATCTCTTATGTATAATTTTATATTCATGGTTCCCTTAACAAAGTAGTTTTAAACTTAAAATTGCTATAGACATTTACCCGCGTTCTTTTCGTAGCCTTGCACTTGTTCTGTTCCTTGTCCACATTAACGTAAACTACGCATTTGAAACGGCGCTGCACATTTTACGCCCTGCATCACGCTTATTGGCTTAAAACACGCTGAAAAAAAGAATTAAAACATAGCAATGTAAATCTTTCAGTTCACTGGATTAATTCATTATATACTCACTATCTTGAATACTTTCTTTACATATTTCACAGAAAAATTGATCAAATAAAAGAAGTACAATCCATTTAGATATTTTCTTAGCTTTCAAGAATGCAAAAGAAACATGCTATTAAACAGTTCTTTAAACCATGAAAACTTTTGAAATGCGTTGCAACAATAAAAAGTATTGTTGTAAATTATGCCAAATATATATTTTTTTAATTTATGAAAACTAGAGAAAAAATTGTACGCCAACTTAATTGATATCATTGAAAATGTAAATTTTTTAAATCTTCAGATGGTGTAAAAATAATTTTTGTGCTGTAATATTTTTGGAAGTTATTAAGGAAAAACCGCTAAAATTTAGCCTAATTTTTAATTTATTAAAATTATAATTAATATTTAAAAAAACGGCTCCGAGGTGCACATTCCCACCCTCCAAATTATGTTTGTGCCAAATGTCTTTGCTCGAAGCCTAGCGGTCTGTCCTGTAGAACGCTAACACACACGTATAGACATTCTCCTTTATTATTAGTAGAGGTAGAGACTTTTATCTACCACAATGACATTTTTAATAATCTTTTGAATACATTTGATCTTGTACCACATTTCATAGATATAATAATTCAATACAAATATTATGTGGAATCCATAAACAAACAAAGTGTTTTCATGCCTCTGAGTTGAATAAAAAAACTGGACATTTTCATGAAAAAAGGGTCGTCTTTATAGATAGTAGAAAAAAGCAACGGTTAAGTGGCTAAACCAGAAATGCTAACTTATTTTCTTTGGAAATGCACAAATATAAATCCCCGGTAGAGTAATTTGGTAACATTAATATTTTCAATCGAGGAAACGCAGTTTGAATCAACCTATTACTGGAAAAAAGCATTTTTGGGCAATTAACGATATCGCACTTCATAAAGCTAGAGAAAAATGTACGAGGTTATATTTCAATCCAGAAAAATAAATTAAAAGTTTTTGACAACCAAATGGCCCCATATCATTGCTGAACAGTATCCGCCTTCACTTTTGATGTAAGCCCTCTGTTTTAAACGGAAGTTAGATTGACACAGTAAAAACCGATATTAACATCAAGAATAGATTAATTTTTGTCCGAAATTCAAAATACGACCTCATTTTTATATTACTTCATTCCATGAATAACTCCACTCTGAGTATCTTTCATTTCTTTCGAAGAAATTGATAGCATGCTTGCCTTCATAAATGATTTTTCAGGCTTTTAAAAATACCTTAATTATCTTTTCAACAAAATATATACATATTAGAAAAAGCATTAATGCATTACTGTAAATTAATATCTAATTTTACTAAACATCTTATTTTTTATACAAATATAAAAATAAATTTTAGAATAATTTCAAAAACGTCATGACTTGGCATCTGTAAGAGGAGGAATATTCCTTAGCATTAAACATTCATTTCTGGATAACTATTTAACTATATTACCACTATACTTTATGTTTCTCATATTATTAACAATATTTATAATACTATAATTTTGTCTATTAAGTAAAGCTATTTAAGAAAGTTAAAAGTTTTGTCTATTAAGTAAATCTATTTAAGTAAATTAAAAGTTTTGTCTATTAAGTAAATCTATTTAAGTAAATTAAAAGTTTTGTCTATTAAGTAAAGCTATTTAAGTAAATTAAATTTTCTTGTTCCGAATATATCATTCCTGAATTTAAGTTGTAGTATATATATCCATGATATTATGTCGATAGCAATAAATGCTCGAGTTCGAAGTCTCAATTTCTATAAAAGTCTAAATTTTTAGAACGCGAAATCTTTTCTTATTTATTTCTAATTATAGTATTATCAGACGATCCTAGTGCTAGGAATATAATCTTAGAGATCAAAATGCGAATTCTCAAATTCCCCCATAATTCCCAAAGTCTTAATAAAGCCCACGGAAAGCATCCTAATGGATAATAAATAGCAGTTTAAGTCTTATTTTCTAAATTTAAAAATAAACGGGACTTGTTTTAGTTTTCTGAAGTCAGAGCTTTATCAAATGGATACAGAAATTCCTCTGGGTCTCTGCTCTAAATACACAGATTCAGAATTCTCTTCTGTTTCTTCCAGCGTAAATCACAAACTGCAATAAATCTGTCGCTATCTCCTGTTCAGCAGAGGCTTTATCTAATAATTTCTGAGGTAGTAGCCTTTTCTTACTCTCTGTCAGGCCAGACTGTTAGGGAAGGACTTTGATCTTGGGGTGTAATTAAATTTGTTAGGGCAATAGACACGTCAGTCAATTCTGCGCCATCTTTTGTCGTTCGAGGATTATCGTGCAGCCAGCACAAGTTTTTTCTTCTTTTTTTGTATAAACTTGCTGAGATAAGTTATCAAGTTATGTTAGTTTCTCTCCACGTAATGCTCTCCAACTCTGGATGTCTTTATTATTGCATGGTATTATTGTTTGTTTATCACATAAGTTTTGTTGGTACTTATTCTCAAGCTTCCTGCACATGCTTTAATGGTCCAGATGAGGTGTTGCTTTGCTCCAGATGCTTCAAAGTTAATGCCTTTTCTTTATTTTCTAAGAATTCATTTTCAAATTTAATTGATATAAGTTATCATCAATATATTTGAAGAGTTTCTTATCAAAAGTAAACATATTCATTTTATAAATTTGGATTTTGAAGTGGATATATTTAGTTTTTGCAAAAAATTAAAAACTTTAGGTAGCTTTGACTATTTAATCCCGAGGCCACTTTTTTCTTCTAGCTTCTTTATAACCGGGTTATTTTGGGTTAGGTTAGGTTATATTAACGTCCCGTTTTGAAGCAACACGAGGGCTATTTAGGGACAGACCTCGTAATTTTGAACCGCGGTCAGATGACGAGGACGACACCTGAGCTGGCACCCCCTCTCCAAACTTCCGAACCACACCAACGGGAGGACTTTTGGTCCCTACATATGATTTAGCCTGCAACAGGCCCCATACACTTCTGTTCTTCAGTGGAATCGGGTCTAGAACAGTTGCGCCCCTCCGGCCCCGGGGTCGAGACCCTACCACTAGGCCACCGCGGCCTCAGGGGTTATTTTGGGAGGCTAAGACGTGAATTGGACTTTCCCAACCTGGGTGGTCGTTTACCCCATCACCCCACCCCTGCTGTAACCTTCCCTTAAGGCGCAAGGAAATGGGCAATGGTGGGCAAGGATAATTGAAGCCCCTAACACGCTTATCTCCGAAGCGATTTCAGAAACCCACTCCCCTCAAAAGAAGCCAACCGCCTCAGACTGGCTTTCGTCGTCGTTAAGGGAAAATTTCTAGATCGCCCCGGACCGCCTCGCTCGTTATGAGAGGGTTAAAAGAGGAAAAAAATAAGTTTTATGTCAAAATGAGATTGTGTCCTTGTATAGTTGGGTACTAAGTTAGAAAATTGTATAAAAACGCATTGCAAAAGTAGTGGATTTGCTTACTTTTGATAAAAAGTTCTTCATTTATGCATTATTATGATATATACTATTTTGTAATGCGGAAAATCAATTTTCGCCACATAAATTTAATTAGTTATTTTTTTTACTCTCTAAATTTTAACACGAGCTCTCTGAACTAACGCTTACTGCTTTAAAAGTTCATAACCTTACTTCACTGGATATATTTTTTGACAATAAGAATGCACTTCCTTTAAGTTAAAGAGAGATAAATACTGAGAAAATAAAAAATGAGAAAATATGCATCTTGAAAAAGACTACATTTTCATCAATTTGATGATTTAGTAGTTTTATAATGAAGTCTCATTTCCAGAAATTTGATGATTAACAAATAAATTACGGGCAGATTGAAAAAGATTTTATGCATTTTTTCAGATTTTGAAATTTTTCCTAGATATAATAAAATGAGGAACTGAGTTTTTTTTTCATGATTTGAAACACGAAACAAATTAGTAAGCAGGATCAATATTCAAAAGCTCAAAAAATAATAGAAATATGCATCAAATTTTTTGGATAAAAACAAATTAAAGATATACTGTATTATTTCATATTTTTGTTACAAGTTTTCAATAAAAAATATACACTGATGAACTATTATTGTGCTATATAAAATTGAAATCTATTGTCACTGCACTCTTTTGTAAATCAGAAACATTGTCTTTACTTACAGCAAAGTAATCCTAAAATCCTTTCAAATAAAGCTACATTTTTTTAAAATTATTATTATAAGTATGACAATGTGAAGCTCAAAATTGCGATAGTCGTATAATTTATTTTTGTTGCAGCAAAAAGGAGTAAAACAAATACAAGTATCAACATTTCGTTACCTTTTACTGAATATCAAATGACTGGGGAGAACAGGTAATGTAATTAATGTGATTAATGTTTAGTATTTTAAAGCGAAACAAATAATTTATAAATATGAAGAAAAGATCATGAGAAGATAAAATTTCCTTTAGATCTTCAGCGAGTTGAGACTGCCCAACTCTATATATACGGCTTAATGTTATTTGAAGAAAAAGCGAGCAATTATTGTTTTTAGAAAACTCGGAGTACAATTCCCAATGGAACTTTTCATTGCAGATACTTAATCATTGGCTGTTTAAAGTAAACAGCACAAAATTACCCCCAGTGGAAATTGTCTTGAAGAAAATGAGGTTAAGTCAGGGGTCGTTATTATAAATCTCGCCAAAATTTTCTCGCTTTTTAAGCTGACTTAACTAATGATTTAAAAGTGTTACCAAGCTTCTCTTGTGCCTTAATAAATCATTATTTCGAGGAACACTTTTCAAAATTGTTTTCCTCAACAGCATTAACGTATTGTTTAGAAAATGTGATGTATTTAGTTAGGTGATATTTTAAAGAAAACTATATCATTATTAAATATTTTTATTCATTAAATTACCTATATTAATAACCATAAATTTCAACTTAATTATCCATCTGCCCGACTGAGATTAATACAGTTAAAGACAAAGCATTAATACACTTTAGTTACATTCTTGGATAAAAATATATTGTTGAGACATGCTTTTCAATGAAAATAATTTCAGGATATTACGAAAATGGAATGTTTTTTATTGTGTCTGTTTTCTAGAGACATTATCAAATTCATTGATAACTTTTCTACTTTTTATGATAAATCATGTTCTTTGGTTGCTTGGATTTTAGCGATATAATGTCAATTTCTTAGCCATGCCACGCCATTTTTGAAATGGCAAATCAAACGTTAAGTTAATTATGACTCATTTGTTAATAATGACTCAAATGTTTGTCTCACAAGTTTGATTCTACCTTTATTAAAGTTCTTTTACAGAAATATCATATTATACGTTTGTTTTCTACATTGGTTGCTTGTAATAAGCAACATTGTGGAAAATAACAATAAAAAAATTGATCTATTGCTCATCATTATATGTTTACAAAATATACGACTAGACATTTCATTCGTTTAAATATACAGGTTGTACAGAAACGAAGCGACTCATTTCAAAAATTAATAAAAAAAACTAAAAATGTTGGAACTACGTTTTTTTAAATGCGAGCTCATCTCAAAAAGTTTTTTTGAGATAGGTAACATGCCATTTACACTCATGTCCATAAATTAAGGATAATTCAGAATCACACAGAAATTGAACTCTAAAATAAAAATTTCACCTGTAGAATTATCACACACACCTTGAAGAAGAATATGCAAATTACAGGAAACCACCAGATGGCGCGGATAGTACGTCACAATGACGAGAGTGTAAGAGAGGGGTATATAAGGAATGGTGGCAAAGAAGTAAAATTGTTCACAAGCGCTTTAAAAGCCTTTCAGTGCAATAACCGCATAGTTATGGCACAAAGGAAGCATTTGGGTGATTTTTTACGTGGTAGAATTATCGGACGACTGGAATGTGGACGTACCCAGCTGGAAGTATCCGAGGAACTTGGAATCGCCCAGAGTGTCATCTCCAGGCTTTGGCAACGATTCCAAGATGATGGTAATGTGAGTAGATGTTACAGCACAGGTCGCCCCCGAGTTACAACGCCGAATGAGGACCGGTATTTGGCAGTTACTGCCAAAAGAAACAGACGGAGCACAGCATCAGACCTGTCTCGTCAGCTCTCTTCAACTACCGGTACGACAGTTTCAAGGCAGACCGTGTATAGACGCTTAGGGCACATTGGTCTATATGCTCGTAGGCCTGTCACATGTGTTCCACTTATCGCAACTCACTGTCGCCTGCGATTAACCTGGAGTAGAGAGCATGCATTGTGGACACCGCAACAGTGGTCTTGTGTGATGTTTTCCGACGAGTCCAGGTTTAGTTTGCATTCTGATTCTCGCCGGACTTTCATATGGAGAGCGCCAGGTACCCGTTACCACCAAGAGAACACCACTGAACGACACTGTTACGGTGGTGCAGGATGGCTCGTTTGGGGAGGAATTATTCTTGGTTCCAGAACTGACCTACATGTTCAGAGTGTAACGATGACAGGCCACATCTATCGGGATGTCATTCTGGAACAACATGTGCGTTTGTTTCGGGGCGCCATGGGTGCTGAATTTCTGTTTATGGATGACAACGCCCGTCCTCACCGTGCAAACATTGTAGACGAATGCCTTCAATCGGAGGATATCACCCGTATGGATTGGCCAGCATACTCACCGGACTTGAATCCAATAGAGCATGTGTGGGATATGCTTGGCCGACGAATTGCAGCCCGTCAACCCCCTCCCACCTGTCTACCAGAACTTCGGAGGGCATTGCTTGATGAGTGGTGTAATATTCCCCAAGATCAGATTGATAATTTGATACTCCGCATGCCTAGGCGTTGTAAGGCCTGTATTACATCGTCCGGGAGACATACTCCGTATTAACCATCATACTAACCATGTTATACTGTTTTTTGTAAATAGGTTCTTTTTTGAAATTTGCTCCAGGGAGTAAAAATCGCAATTTTTATTAATTATGTCAAACATATAGCATCTGTTTTGCTCTTTACCTTTTGTTTAATAAATATACTTTACAAATAAGTCAAATTTTCTTTTGCTTCTGTCTCTTTCTTTGCCTGAACTTAATTATCCTTAATTTATGCACATGAGTGTAGATGGTCTAGGGGGTCGTAAATTATTGGAAATCAAAACATTGTTTAGATCCATTATCTTAGAAAATATTAAAACTGGAAGAAAAATAAAAGCATGTATTTATAGGGAATTTTACTCTCCTTAATTTGTTAATTAACATGTAGCGTGGAAACGGAAGAGTTTTCGTGATATTCAAGAAAAACTAAAAAAAGAAACTCCCATCGGCTTCTGCTGATCGGTGTCCATTGCGTACGGAATTTTCTCGCTGTAACAAATTTAGAATGGCGTAACGCCGCGTTACCTATCTGTAAAAAAACTTTTTGAGATGCGCTCTTATTTTTAAAAACCCGTAGCTCCAACATTTTTGGTTTTTTTTTAGATTAATTTTTGAAATGAGTCACTTCACTTGTGTACACCCTACAATATAAGAAAACTCAGTTAAAAATTAATTTAAACAAGTTTTCTTTGAATTATAGGAAGGAAAACGATATTTCTATCGTTTATGCGCTATCAATCTATCTTTAATATTTCTCTCTCCGTACCAAAATCATTCTTAATTATTTAAATTAAAATGATTGTTGGTTTATGGAAAAAGAAACCAACAATTTACTCTTAATCAATCAATTGTTCTGAGAGGAGTATTTATTTTTTACAAAGTTATGAAATTTTAGCTGTTTAGTATATTTCAATCACAATAATTTTTTCTCACATTTAAATAATTCTTACGGTTTATAGACAGTTTTAAAATTCAGGCAACATATTTGTTTAATTTGAACTGTAAAAGTTTTACATGTCTTTATTATACATTTTTTTAAAAATGGCTACATTTAAAATATTGCGCATAGCATATATATTCTGCAATTGTATCTCAATAGTTTCTTGTAGCAGTAGACACTTGTTATTTATAAAAAAGTAATGGCTGCCAATTAAATATATTACAAAAAATAAAATAAAAAGAAGAGTTTCTCTTGACTTGATGTCAAATTGTTAAATATTTGATGTTGATCACAATTATATCGATTTAAAAAATAGAACTTGGTGACATTATTTTTAATAATAGTATTACATTTATCTTCAATTCTGCCCTATGAGTTTGAGAATATCTTGAATTTATAATTAATAAACATGGATCTATTCTCATTTAAATAGTCTTAATGCTCTGCTCTCTAATATGATAATAAAATTACAAAAAGGATCACTTAATGAATTTCTGAAAACAAATGGCTTTCTGAAGGAGAATTCAAAAACAAAACTTATTTATTTTCAGAATTATATAAAAATAACAAAGCAAGAATTAATAAATCTAATACACAAAACTGCACTCTTCATGGGAAGACCTTTTCATATCTACAATCTAACTGGAATTGTTAAACTTCCCGAACATAGCATTAAATTCATACTTCATAATTATGAGATGATACCATCATTAATTTATATAGTTAAATTGTGAAAACTACTCAGTGTAACATTAAACTTATATTTAATACACTATATCCTGTTTAGTCTCCTAATGTTAAAGAAGAGATATTTCTAACTAAATGAAAATTGCAATTCTATTCCTTCTTCAACGGTTCGTTATTGTAAAATTTTAGATAGTGAGAGAACTAAATTTCCGCGGTATCAGCCTCGTGCACTCAGTGTGGCGAATGTGAACAAGATTAAATTCAAGTTCAAAGTGATTGATCTCGAGCTCTAATATGAAATTAAGAATTCACGTGCTTTGGAGGTACGCAAGTTCTCACATAATGATAGTGTTAACGGGTCACTGCTTATCGTGTAGAGAAATGGATGCGTACATTTAATTACTGCGGGGTGCTGAAGATTTCATTAATGCCCCCAGTGACCGTGAATCAGAACGGTCATTATCAGACTGGCGATAGCGTGGGCTGCAAATTTACTCGAAACAGGGTGCGTGTTCAGACCTTACTTTCCTCTCCCAGATCTCTTATAGAACATCACAAATGAGAATATTTAAACAATAAACATATACGCCTAGAAGATGGGGAAGCAGATTATAAAAGGATGTTTGAATTCCTCTGCGAATTATTTCAGGATTCTCAAGTGAACAAAAATTTGTGTTTGTTACATCGTTTGATGAAATCCAGTCTTTTAAACACATATTTGAATATGCAATACTGAATTTAAGTGTTTAGTTTGGAGGCTACATAAGAGGAATTTTTCGAAAATTGTTAAGGTAAGATTAATACACATAATAAAGCATTAATTTCATTAAAATGCTGTTCATTTGTTTTTCAGTAATTCGTTTCGAATTTTTGATGCATTTCAGATAAAAATTTAGTCCACTTAAAGGAAATTCCTCAGTTTACAATACTGTATGCTATGCAATTATTTATTTGTTACGTAATAAAATATTAAATGTTTAGATTTTTGTTAAAGTAAAAACAATACTGGGTTTTTTCAGATAACTAAGCATGTATAGTTTTCTATAGAGACTTCGAATAACTTTAAATCTATTCAAGACTTTTGACTTCAAATCTAAAAAAAACTATAAGTGTTATAAGAAAATTCACAAGAGTTGTTTGTTATTTTTATAGAACTGTTCAGACTGTTCAAGCTATTATTAATGAATATATGTTTTACTAGGCTTCTGAAAATAATGCATAATACTTTAAATAAGCTTTAAAGGAGGCAATATATCATTTTTAAATTTTTGAAATGGAACTTAAATATTAAATAAAACATTTGATTTGTCATTAACAAAAGCTATAGGCTATACTCATTATTATGAATAGAGTTTTCATGTAAGAAATAGACTCTGGCATTATACATAGAAAGAATGTATGCTAACAAAATACAAGTAAGAACATAATAATTTATGATATAGACATTTGATGAAAATCTGAAATAAAAGCATTTTGTGTAATAAGACAGAATATACTTTTTCTTATTTTCTTTTGTTAATTTTGAAACGTTTTATCCAACACTTACGACACTAGTTTTATCTCACTTCTGACGAAAATTGCTTTTTAAGCAGTTCCACTGAAACTTTATTTAATAGTTAATAATACTGAAAAAATCAATCGAAGAACAATCATTTCAGCACGCATATCAAAAATAATAAATTAAACATACGATTTACTCTTATTTTTTATCTTAATAATAATGAAAAAATATGCTTACAAAAATTTCTTATCGCAAGCAGCAGTAACTGTTTCTATAATTGTCTGTGTAAATTATTTTAAAAGATTTCTCATAATATTTAAAATAACGATGCATAATAAAAATATGGCGACATTAAATTAGATATTTTTGAATAATGAAGGTTCTAAGAATTCTCTTGAATACTTTTGTTTGAACATTTAATGCATTTTCTGCAAAATTATTTAAAAATAAAACGCTGACGAAATATTCATGAAAATGTGTTATTATATTTTATAAAGATCTCAAGCTTTAAACAATGCGGGGAAAAGATTTCTCAAACTTAGTAATAACATTTGCTAATTGAAGTAAAAAATGAATAAAGGAGGTGAAAATAATTATCTACACATGTTATAAATCAGCAGAAAAGAAATGTTTTTGAAAACGTTGGTAACTATATAAAAATGAAGCCATTCTTTTTAAGGTATGTGACTACCTTCGAAGCACTTTTTTTCAATTTTTTAAATTTTTAATGAAACATTCATGTTTTTAATTAAAATGAGTTATAAAACTGAGAATTCCAATGCAATTTCATTGGAAATTTCATTCACTTTCAAATTATAGGCAATTTTTAGCAAAATTTTAGTGAAAATTTGCACTTACGCCAAACCTCCTATAAGAAGTTGTATTGAATATATTTCATCAATATTTGCACAGTATATAGCTAACATGCTTATCTGTGTTATGAACTAGGATATTTTTAATACCTCGAAAGGTGTTGGAGATATTCCAAACTTTGCGAACAAACTCGAATTTTTTTAAAAAAAATCATTGATTTTTCTCACTAAAAAGTCAATAAAATAAATATAGGCAGAGAGCTTAGATTCTAGTTCATAACATAGCTAGAAACAAATAAAATATTTTGGCCAAATTTCATTTTAATATCTTAAAAACATTTTCCAAAATTATGTTTGCCGCGTAGAAAAATATCGAAAATTCCAATTTCTCAGAAAACGCTTTTAAAGATTTTCATAGAGTACAAAAAATTTTGTACACGTCTTAGAATCTTAAAACTCGCCATATTTACAAGTCAAACCCTCTTTTACTTGATTTTAAACGACTTTTGTGTTCTTTCAGCTTTTCAGATTTTTTCTGAATAATTTTGTATAGTAGATAGTTAGTGGCGTCTCGATATCTGAATTAGCTTTTTGTCAATTTTCATGTAATTTTTAAGCATCTATGGATAAATTTACATTTCAAAACACATGAGAACAGGTAACAGTTCAAAATAAATGGAATTAAATTATAAAACAGCAATTTGAGAGCCAAAAAGTAATTTTTATTGTTGTAATTACTGTTGTGTTGTATTTTTTTAAAAAAGCGTCGCCAAAAACCAATAAAAGAATAAAAATAAGAAATGGAAGCTTAAATCTATGTTTTTAGACAATATATTGCTTGAGAATTTAAATATAGTTGTTCAAACTAATTGTTTGTATTTTTAAGGCTCTTTTAATTGCCACTTCCGGTATCAGAATTGTCACTTCCGGTTATTATTTATGCTATAACTTTATTTGTAATTATAGCAGAAACAAAAATAAAGCATTTTTAGATACCTAAATGTATGGACTACAAAATAAACAAATAAAACAAATTTCGAAAATTTTCTGTAAAACGAGGAATTTAGGGTAGTCACATACCTTAAAACAATTTCCCCCCCATTGTAGTGAGTTCATGCGATATTGCAGTTACATGATAATTGTAAATTCACACTCTATGTAAATTTTAATGGTTTATGATGATTATAAAAGTCATGCGGAAGTTTGGAGAAGGGGGTGCCAGCTCAGGTGTCGTCCTCCTCATCTGACTGTGGTTCAAAAGTACGAGATGCATCCCAAAATAGCCCTTGTGTTGCTTCAAAATGAGACGTTAATATAACTAAACTAAACTAAATTGCCAAGTTTCTTATTAGATATCTTTACATAATTAAAATGTTACAATACAAAAAGGTTTATAATATCAAGGTTGCTATATAAAATACCTGAGATGCTGGATGAGCTCTTCTAGAAATATTCATCTGGTTAATTCAGTTTCCGTGCATCCATATTTTTATGAACCAAGAAATATTTAGAATGAGCGCGAGATAACTTCTGTAATTCCATAGTGACTCATAACTCATATGAATTTATGTTTATCAAAAAAACATGACATTTTTTGTTTGTTTGAATCATGTTTTGGTTTTCATTTCAAACATAAACTATGGTTGAAATAACGCATAAAGCACCTACACAAATAAATATCGGGTATGTATTAAAATTAATTTTATCATTTAAAATCGTGTCTTTTTATCTTATTTTGAATTTCTATCAGTTTTAAAAGAATTAGCACTGTCTAATAAAGGAATTGCTTTATTGGCTGTAAAAGAAACTTCATTCTTTGTTACTTCTTTTTTTTAGTATTTGGAGTAATTAACAGTATTTGTCACAGTATAGCCAGACTGTAAAAAAAATCCCTTAAAATTTACGATTTTAAACTGGCAGCTGGGTTGGTTGTGCAAAACCGTAAAAGTTACGAAGTAAACCCGTAGGCACAACGGTTTTTTACCATACAGGAACAAGTTTTTCCCGTAAAAGTTACGAAGTAAATCCGTAGTCACAACGGTTTTTTACCGTATGAAACTAAGTTTTTTCCGTAAAAATTAAGTCATCGAAGTAAGTGACGTCACCGACTGAGTTGAGTTGTTTTTCTCCTGTTCGAGTTGAAATGTGCTGATGTGTATTATCAATTAGGAATATTAATTAATCAAGGCTTAATTATTAATTTCAATTAATATAATTCTTAATTGAACTTACTTGGACGATTTCGATGCAAGATGGTGACAAAGCTTCTAACTCCTTCGAGCCGAGGATCGAAACCACGTTTATAGAAATAAAAGGCAGTCGCTCTAACCACTAGACCACCGGAGACTTCATAAAATGAAGTAAAAATAATCTATTTGAGTTTTAAAGTCACTATAGCTCTAGTGGCGCCACCTAGTGGTGTAAAAATCAACTATTGCCAGAACACGTGTTTTAAGGTTAGCTTTCATGAGTGACAACAGGTTACTGCAACATGTGTAAACAATAGCGGAGATGGAACCCTATTAAAAACATGAAATGAATGCAATAAAATTGCATTTAAGAAAAGGGAAAGTTATCATACGGAAAGCAATACCGTATGACGAAAAATAGAATTTGAACTGACGGTTTCAAACCGTTTATGGTTGGAGCGGAAAACGGTGAAAAACCGTTTTGTCAACAAAACAGCTTTAAACCGTCAAATATACGGAAAAAGTCCGGGAAAAAAACAGATATTTTTACAGTGCAAAACACTGTCCTTTTCGCCAGAAATTAATAAACTAAACATATTAATTTATTAGACAAAAAAAACTCCATCTTTGCGCACTTTTAGTCAATACACCATCAAATTCAATCATTTAATGCCAAAAATGAATTATTTTTACGTCGATTAAGGAAATAAATACAAAAATATATATGATAGTTTATCTACTATAAGGTATCACTCGCAATAATATGACCCAATCTTTTCCCTGAGAGGAAAGACAGAAGCGGATATCCCATCGCTTCAGAAGAGAGTCTCTGAACATCCGTAGAAGAGTCATCCTTCTTCACAAACCTCTAATAAACTACTTAAAGGGATTGCCATAATCCTTCCATTAAAAAAACCAAGTAAACATTGAAAAAATCCCCGCTGGGCCAACATCCGGATGTGAATACAAAAGTTCTGTTTCTGATCGTTCGTATAGGAACAACTGGCGGATCTTATCCCTTGTAGTATTTTACTTCCTACAGAAGCTAAATGCATGTTCTATTTAATATTTCTGAAACTTTCCGAAAACTTAAGAAACTGTTAACAATTTTTTTTTCAAAAAATATTATTGGACGCAATAATATATGCTTAAGCAGATGATTCATGAAAAAAATGAAATCGAAATATCAGTGTTTGTTAGTCTGTGTATTAGTATTTGATAAAAAATTATTTTGGTCGCTATAAGGAATTCAAAGCAATCCAAAACTGAAGGGAATAAAACATGAGCTAGTGTTATATGCAGTAATTTTTAACCCATTTAATTCTCTTCGCAAAATCACTAATAAAATTTTATAATCTACACTATTAAAATTCGACTGTATGTATGTCCGGCTATCTTCTTACGAACCGCTGAACGGAGAACCGCTCCGAAAGTACCAAAAGATGGGGATTAATCCAAGGAATCCATTTTGACCATTTGAATTCGCCAATTTTAATTAGTAAAAGAGATATTAATTAAAAACTAATTTAAAACAATACTCTTCATTGTTGCAGCAATTCAATCCGTTTTTATTGTTTAAACAAATATTTAACTGCGTGTTTCTCTTTCATTGTTGAAAGCTTCAACAATGCAATATGGAACCCTTAACAATGCAATATGGAACCCTCAACAATGTAATGTGGATGGCGTTTTGTGCAGATTTTGGAAATTGATACAAAGAAACAGGGTAAATTAAATCGCTCAAATAGGCATTTTACTAAAAAAAAATTTTTCCGTGAGGTTTTACTTTCATATTTCTTATATGCAGTGCATCTTGCTTCATGCGTATATACTTTAATTCGAATAAATGGTAGTAACATTTGTTTAATTACATCAGGAATGGAGAATCGAGGAGTCGGCCTTTTCAGAAGGAGTCAGAGTCGGTTAAAAATAATGCTGGAGGTCGGAGTCAGTTTTAATACAATGTTTTTTATATATTTTGGAGGTATAATTGTTCATTTTTAAGTTGTATTAATTATTATACGGTTTATTGTTTGGAAGTTTAGAATAAAATGTATTTTTCCAAACTTCTCGTGTTTTCATTCAAATCATACTATTTTAAGGTAATAAAGATACTTGATTTTAAAGTTTTAATTCAATAATGTAGGATCCAAAGTAGATATTTCTAGGAAAAAATGACAATATATTTGCAGAAAAATAAATTGGAGGCGGGCATATGAAAAAATATGGATTCCGAGCAACGTCGGGTTATTTCCTTCCCTTCGTACTAAAGTCTGACAAATAATAATTCTGTAATCCGATAGACCATTCATTTCTCCTGGACACGGCATAATGAGTTTTTGTATTTTTGCGATTTTTTTAAAGAAGTCGATTTGAAGCGTTTTCGCGGACGGAATGTTTGAACCGCTCTTTTCTCCTTATTTATTTAAAGAGAATGCTGGGCGTGTGTCACGTGACCTCACTTCTTCTCTCTGCCAAGGAATGGTGCATTATTCGAGATAGCCCGTGCAACGCCAAGCCATGCAGCTAGTATTAATATATTTTTTAGCACAGTCTCATATCTATCCTCAATAAATTCTACCTTCATGATAAAAAATGAAAAACTTCGCTTTGTTACTTTTGCTTATCTTTTTTCTATTCGTCTGATATATTTCTTTTTGTTCTCTGAGATCCAGTAAGTTACTGGAATTCATTACAATTCTAGCCAGTTTTTTTGCATACATAATTTCTCTCGAATAACATCTCAGAAATGCGAGAAAAGAAAAAAACTCCAAAAGGGGCAATCTAAAGCTTAAACATTTGGAAAATTTCTAAGAAGAACAACACAAATAATAAGAAAGAAATATCACATATTTGAAATTTTTTGCTCTCGCTATAAAATCGTCTGTCGACAAGCACTCATGTAAAAGTAACATAAACATAAAACTGCTCCCGCTTTTTTTTATAGTTTTTATTGTTTTCAACTGTGTCCCGTGAGTTTCAGGAAGGAGAATAAAATGGGATATAGTTGAAGTCGCAAACGTTTTGCAAAAATCGGTTCGACCTAAATTTCCCGTTGAGATTTTTATGCCGTAGCACAGAGTTTGACGACTTGACACAGGGATAAAATTTTATGACCTATATGACGAACGGTGGCTTTTCTTCAATCGTATCATATGGTTGAAGATTTTGCTACGCAAACCCAACGGAAAGCCGAGCTAACAATGAAGCATGGGGTCGTATAACCCTGGCCGTCTTGAAAAGAATACAGATTTCAGAGGTGAAAAAAAGACAAAAGTCATACTTTCTTTTCCTGGTACTTTAAACTTGGAAATAGTTCCACCCTTTTTATCATTGGGTTTTGTACATAAACCTTTTAGTTTTTAAATTATAATGCGGTGAATGAACTCAATAAATTTCCTTTCATAAAAGAAACACTAGCTACAATTTTTCATACCTGCAGCTTTCTTGATAAATCATTTGTTTATGTCCAGTATTATGAAAAGAATACCTTTCTTCTGACAGTTTTCGTTAATTTAATATGGGAAACAGTTTCATCGGCAAAGGGCTTTAAATAAAGTTTTATGGCTTAAATATTCTTAGCTATCTTTTTTTCGGATGTAACTTGGCAGTTCCAAATATAAAGTCATTTTCTTTGGTAATATATTGTGATTTATTTCATGTTTTTTCTTCCAATACTTTTAAGTGCATCACGATTAAAATTCATATCTTTTTTAAATAATTTTGTTATCAAATATTGTTAAAACCAAGCTATGAAATTCATCAAAATATTTGAAAGGAACGCCAGAATGTTGGCAATTCAACTGGTTTTTGTTTCAATGATTTCTTTTTGTTTCGTGGATAAATCTAAAAGCTTTATTTACTTTTCAAATATGAACTTGCTAATTTCGACTGTTTATTCATTGTTAACAAATGGAGCATTCGCGTTGTTTGGCATTTACTTAGTCATATTTTAAGTAAAACGAATTTCGATATTCTGCTAAATATTAAAAAAAGATATACAATCTCAAAATTTTAAATCCCCCGGAATTCTTTTATTTCATCGCTTTCTGCCCCCTCTCTATAATGGTTTCTCGATTTGGAATTTCGGCTAACGAATCGGTAGTAAAACCAATTTTAAAACTGTTTTTTTTCAAATCTCTATTGGAATATTTCAGACATTGTCTTATAGTTATGTTTGCTTTTGTTTGACTGTGATACGTTGGAATATTTTCATGTTTGATATGAAAAGAAAATTGCAGATCATTTTGATCTCGACATTATTTTCTGCACAGAAAACTATTTCAATATTAAAAGGAAAGATCAGAGAAATCTTTCTACTCCGACGCGGAACATGATTTGTAGAAGAAACTGCTTGCAGCGGACCTTTAGTTTCAAGATTACGAATCGAATTTCACTAACGATCTTGATTCAGAAAACCGTTTTCTACTCCAAGAGACTTCCTAAAAGGAATTCAAACAAAAGAGTATCATTTTTGAGGTAAGAAAAGAATTGCAGTCTTGAATTTTTCTTGCATCTCTGATGAGATTTTTTCCCACAAGATTCTGCTGAATAATGAAGAAAAAACAGGGGTAGAAAATGGAGCTTCAAGAAGTCAGTGATCACTGTGACCTAAATCTGAGATGAAGCATATTGATTGACTGCCTTTTCTTTATTTCGAGAGAGTAGAGCTCACTAGATAAATGATTCTTTCCTCTTTTTTTCAGTTTCCTCATTAGATGTCATTAAGACTTTCGACTTGCAGATTACTATCACTAAACTATCCCTCTTCATTATCTATGATATTAACTTCGAATATTACTAGTAAGCATTTGAAACGATTGAAAGCATACTGAATTTTAATTTAACTGTTTTAATAATTAAAACTGTTAGTACGTTGAATTGGGGATTTTCTAAACT
Organism: Araneus ventricosus; assembly: GCA_013235015.1. NCBI lineage: Eukaryota > Metazoa > Arthropoda > Arachnida > Araneae > Araneidae > Araneus > Araneus ventricosus. Next base: position 4,234,310 of record BGPR01000013.1, read on the forward strand.
GTAAATTCATATATAGGTATTACATAATTTCTTAGAATCTAAAATTTGGGAGAGCTCAGAAATGAAAAAACGATTAAATTTTACCATGGGATCAATTCACACTTATCAACAAGTACTATACAAGTCAAGTGCGTCAATTCGCTTTCTGACTCAGAGAAACAGCTGCAGCACAGCTTAAAATGTCTTGCAGTTAGTTTAGTTATATTAACGTCCCGCTATAAAGCAACACAAGGGCTATTTTGGGACAGATCTCGTAATTTCGAGCCACGGTCAGATGCCGAGGAAGACACCTGAGTAGGCACCCCCTCTCCAAGATTCCACGCCACAGCAACGTGAGGACGTTTGACACCCTACGTATTATTTAACAAGCAACAGGCCCCATACACGGTGGATCTTCAGTGGATTCGTGTTTCGAACCTGGAACCCTCCGATCCTAAGGGCGAGGCCCTACCACTAGGCTATCGCGGCCTCAAACACAAAGTGAGGGGTTAGTTTTCACACCACTGAGATAGAGCAAACAATTATTGTTTTAATGACTTTTTTGAAAGTCTAACGTAATTTACTGAATTTAAAAGGTACTCACCTGAACGGAGATACAGCAAGAACTATTTGTTGGGCAAAAACCGCAGGATCGTCATGATATGTTGGCAAGAGTCTTTCATCAAAAGTAAAAAACACGCATGAATCTTATCACAAAGTCAAAGATTTTTGGAGAAGTTAAGTGTCATATGTATAAGATAGAGTGGCAGAAGTGAGGACTTTCGCATGCCCACACTCTCAAAGACTCATGGCGCGTTCACAGAGTGGATCACTTTATTAGTGCAGAAATCTCTAATCGACAAGAAGCCCTAGATCTTTTTTGCATTATAACAAAGCAGATGGTGCACAGCCCATGGGAAAGCATAAATCCAGGTTCCCCGTGTATGAAGGATGGAATTTGCAGAAAGTGTTTGTGCCACTACGTATGACTTAGCGTGCAATAGGCGCCATACACCACGGATCTTCAGTGGAACCGGGTTTCGAGCCTGGTGACCTCCGGCACCAAGACCGAGACCATACCACTAGGCCACGGCGGCCTTCGTCTGACAGTTAGATAACGATTTTTATGTGGCTGTTGTAAATGTCACTACGTATGTCACATGAATCGACTATATTTAAAAAAGTTTCAATAATACTAAATGAAATTGTTGATTTATTCAAGACCTAAGTTTAACATGCCATTTGACTTACATTCAGAATTATTTTGTAGTACATTAAATTACTTTTCTGAGCGTTTTTATTTCAAAATAAATATTATCAAATTAAATATAGTTGATATAATTATTCGTCATCTACGCGTTTGAGGAGATCAATAAAAAAGCTAAATCAAACTGATCTGAAATATGATTAAATAATAAATATTTATTTTAATGAAACTGGTCTTCTTTTAGAGGCTGAGGAGGTATTTACATAACAATATTTTTTATCTTCTTTTCCAAATTTCTACAAAATCATTGTTAATCCAAACATTTGTATTGGATAAAATGGATACGCTTTAGGAAATTGAAAGTTTATTTTAAGCAGATATTATTATATTTATTTAAGCAACTATTTATAAAACATGAACAGTTTAATGGTGTTTTAAAAAAGTCTGTGTGTTTAAAATATATTTGGTGTATTAAAATTTTAAACATGCAAGAATGATCATGACATATTTTTAAAAGAAATAATACATAAATAAAACAAGAATTTAAAAAAATTTTAGTCTTGAAATTTCTCGACTGAAATGAGTGATTCAACGCTTTGAATATATATCCACTTATGGCCTCTTGATTTTAAGAGAGAACCTGATTTTAGAATTATTGAGTTTAGGAAATATTTATAGGTGAAAAAAAGGATTTACTCTTATTTAAAAGTATGTAGCATATATTTCTCAATCACTTTCTGAGAATTTGATTAAAAAGATTTAAGAATATTTTGAGGATCATTATGAAGTCGTAGTGCATACATACTTCAAGATAATGGAAACATCAAAATTTTTTAATGTCAGTTTATTTTAACGCAAGTAAAACAGTATATATTTGGACTTTCTAAACTTTTTTTTTCCATTTGCGTATTCAAAAGAACCAAATCAATGAAAACAATTCTGAAAAGGATGTGACAAAAAAATCTATAAAATCTGATATATATAAAAGTTTCTTTGCCAATAATTGGTTTATAAAATGTTATCTCTGTTTCAAAAATATATATATAAAATTACTATTTCCAGTATATTCTCATTTTATGTCTATATAATACATCCTATCAATGACTCATCTGAATAAAATAGGTATCTAAATCATTCTAGCCTGCATAATTTTATTACTTAAAGAGATTATTCAAATGAAGTTTATGTGTAAAACATTTTTATTATGATTATATGTGGGTTTTTTAATCAAAACACAAATTTTATATTCTCTACGAAATGTATTTGTTAAAATAAATTTTTTGCCTATTCCGTCATTTCAGCAATTATAAGAACGTATGATTTTGCTAATTATATGTGCATCTATTTGAAAAAGCATACAGCCCCTTATGTTCTCTAAAAAAGGACATTTTAATAGATTCAAACAAATTTTCTAAATTTTTATTATATGGAAATAAGAATATGTAATAGTATTTTCTCTTTATACATAGGAAGGCTTCATCCAGATAAACTGTTAAAAAATGTTGCGTGATGTATCTAAAAAAAGTTAATTCATCCATCTCATGTCTCACATAAGAACTAGAATTTGTGAATGTTGTGTGTTTAATAACTTTTAAGTACTTTGTGATATTACTAAATATTCTATGAAATTCAGATTGAATATTCCATGTACATATGATAAAGTATTGAATCTTTCTCATTGTCTCAATTTTACAGATTTTCAAGAAAGAACTTTCTTGTGTATTTGGTCCTGAATCTCGTTAAAGAAAGTGATCATCCAAAGTGAGTAGATATTCCTTACCTGCATGTATGTTAAAAAAAAAGAAATCCTATTTGAAACGTGTTTAAATATCCGGCAAGAATATTCTTGAAAATCTGAACCTGTTCCTTGAAATTTTGAAAAGGGCAATCTCAAGAAATTTGCCATTCTTGAATTACAGTATGCAATCCAGTCATAACTGGAATAACGTCTGCAATTGTAAGTGGTTGTAAATTAAAGTCCTCACAGTGAATGTAATATTTCTATTTAGATTAAACCTTTGGAAATCCAGAAAATTCGAAAGATAAGTAGCACCCCAATAATTAAAATTTGCGTTATTAATAAAGCATTAATTTCTATATTTTTGATGATAAGTTAAATAGAAATCTGCTACTATGTACTAAAGTTCTTCAAAAATAGTTCAGCTCAAGAAATGCCTAAAACTTAGAGAAAGAATTGTTATAATGTGTAACACTTAAGCATGGTTCTTTAGTATGCCTTTGAAATCGTGATTTTATTTTAAAATAAAAAATGTTATTTGATGAAAAATGTTGTTATTATGTCCAAAAATGTTGCATAGCCCTATATGACAGCAATTGTCATTGGAGTTAGGGAAGTTCAACTTTTATCAAATCTTAGACATACTGAAATTAAGTAAGAAAAGAAACTGAACAGCGCTATTGCTAATATTGCCCTCTTCAGATAACTCATGATTAGCGATTAGGTTATTTTCACGCACAGCTGAACTCATTTCTTGCATGTTTTGACATTTGTAGCTGCTTTGGAAGTCATCATTTTCGACATTTACGCGGCCATGTTAGAAACATTTGAACAACTCATGAACTTCCTGCGTCTCATATATCTTCCCCATGAACTTCCTTCAACTTTTTAAAAGTCTCACCACAGATAAACTTCGCTTTGACAAAATTTGATGCAGATTCTCTGTTCAACTTTCTCGGCCATAAAAAATGCGAGGACCGTACAGTATATGCATTTTTCAAAGCTCTATTGTACATAAGTGGTGTGAGCTATGACCCTGTACCTTCTGACGCATGCGTTGGAGAATTCAAGGTCAATATCTGCCGAGCGTCTTCATTCTACGTGTTTTGACCTTGAGGGTAGGGCACCAGTCCCGATGCCACAAATTTTTCCTTCCAAAGCAATCATAAAACAACTATTAACGGTTGCACCTAGATAAACCTGGAAAAAATTGCCTTTGCACAAGAAATAGTATTTTAAAAGTATCAAGTCATTATTAAGATAGAAATTTTGAAGCAATTTTTGTGTAAATTTTATTAACTATAATTATTTAAATATATAAAAACCCTCTTGAAGGCAGTAGTGTACTAACCATGCAAGATGTTAAAATAATGCAAAATTATAAAAAATTCTCTTATAATGTTGCTAATTTATCCTTATATTGACATAAATAAAATTTCATCTGTGATTTTAACTATACTGTCTAATAAGGAGGATGTGAAACCTTTTTTTGTACTATTATCTCACATCAAAGCCCCCCAAAAAATGAATTTTGAAAGCTTTTATTGCATTTATGCTGCATGAAAGATTCTGCTATGAAGAATATGCTGAAACTGACTCAACCATTTCAAATAGTATCACAAATATGTTGTAAATTTTCTGCTTCCTTAATTTATTCTAATGCCACAATTAAAGGCAATTAATGCCAAGGCCCTTTAAAACATTTGATCAAATGAAACAGCCTTGCATTTATTAACTTTAAATGAATGAACACTTATTCAAAAGTGAGAAAATAGAATTTCTTAATTAAATATTTGAAGGTAAAACGATGGTAACAGCTTAAGCTGGCAGACCAATCAATCACCTTGAAGAGGTGCTAAGGAGTTTCAAAATTCCCAGCTTCTCTTGGTTTAATAGCATTAATAGGTTTGAGTGATTGCAGAAACCTTCTCTGAAACCTGGTGTCTAATGAAGTATGAAATATTTGCAAAGCATTTACTCTGAAATCAATACAGAATTCAATAAGTTTAGAGAAATTGTCATAATATATGCGAAATGAAAGTTTAAAGAGTGCTAACTTTTCATTTCTTTGTGAATTTAAGTTTCGGTAAAATCTTAATGGGTACTCTTTAGACATTTTTGTTGAAGAAAAACCAGTTTTTAGCAATAATCTAGATATAAGATAGCTTTCTTTTACTAAAAGTATAGAATTTTTTTATCAGCAACGACTGAAGAGAAATTTTACTTACCAATGTATATCGAATGAATTTAAATATTATTGTAGACAAAGCGGTAATTTTTGTAGCTTGTTATGAAAAAGAGATAGTTTTGGTATATAAAAATAATAAAGCTTGATCAGGTAAATTTTAACTAAATCTTGTTATTAAAATGAAAGCTTTTGTTTTAAAAGATTATAGATTTCTTTTGTATTTCCATTTTATCATTTTTTTTCCTTTCTTCTTTCTGCAAAATATTTATTATATTCCCTCAGAGACGATAGGTGATAAGTAATTTAAGTCGGATATTATCTACTGGATTTCTGCATTTCTTTACACATTAAGAACATGAGTACAATTAATAATTTGCATATATATCATCATTATATATTAAGCTTTTTTTATTATGCATTACTTACTTTAGTACTATTTATTCAAAGGATTTGGAAATATTTATTTAAAGAATTATTTCTGAATCGTGTTTTGAGCTAAATGAGCCCTTTCATAATTTTTGTTTGTAATACGTCATAGTTCTTAAAAATTATTCTTTGATTTATTTTTGTATATATGTGAAATCAATAAAATGGAAATGGAAATCACGAAACTCTATTTAGTTTTCTAAACGTCACATCTGACTACATAGTTAGAACATAATGACGAAATTAATTTCAATGATGCAGAGAATATTATAACTTCATATTTAAAAAAATTATGCTTGAATATTTTCATTGATGAAAATATTTTTCTCTAACAGAAAAGTTGTCATTTCTGAATAAAGATCCTTGCTAATAATAAAATATTATCTCCATTCTTAATAAAAGAATATTTCGTCGCTTAACAAGCAACACCACCTATCTCAAGTTTTTGAAATTTCAAAGAGGTAGAAAAAACTGAATTTTTCGCCACCAATAACGAATATTTCTGATTTTCTTTCACATCTAGTAGAAAAATGTCGTCCCATGTCCAGAAAAGAAGTTAATAAAATTCAGCAATATTCGCTATTGGTGGAAAATAATTCAGTTTTTCTTCAAAAAATTGTAATGGATTGCGTTGCTTGTTAAGCGACGATTTCTTTAAACATATTGAGCCATGGTAGTTGAAAAATATGATTTGTTAAATGAATGTCGCAGATACTTTGGATTAAACTTAGACTAATTTACTTTCCTTTTCTATTTGCAATAAAATGATATGCAATAATGCGAAATTATAAAAATAAAGGATTGTTTGGAACTTAGAAGTATCAATGTGTTAAATTTTAATGATGAAAACACCTGGGAGGAAAAGATTTTTATTCTTAAAGAAATTCTGAAAACAGTGAGGGTTAGTATGGGCTACATTTCTTCATGATCAGAATTTTGAAAAGTCAGGACTCTAAGCAAATCAATATAAACATGATTTCGAGAATTCATGGACAGTATTTCACGATCTTCAACTCCTACATATTATATGCACGAAAGCATCTTCGAGGTATAACTGACAATTCTTAAGCCGCCTGCATTGGGCTACATAATATTCATATTTTGTTTTAAGGAAAGGAAATTAAAGAGTTTTCTTTGAATAATAATATAATTTTCTTTTGTTGATATTGCCTAATATCATGCTAACTTTAATTAGATAGATATCAGATTAATTCACTCGCTTTATTATCAAAGTCTAAAAGAAGAACTCAGTTTTCTAAGATAAATTAATTTAAATTATAATTAGGGGAAGGTGGTGTTTCTAGGTCCCATTTTTACTTTTTAATTTTTAATTGGATAATTACTAAAAGAAAGGTAACAAAACAATTTTTCTTTCATATTTTAGGCCTTTATACACAACATATATTTTTTGTAGATTTTTTCAGTGCATTATTTACAATTTAAAAAAAGTGTAAATAGGACCAAGGTAAACCATGGGTAGTGTAACTTGGAATAGCTATTTCTAGATTTAAAAAATCTAACCGAGTAGTTTGAACATAAACATTTATTGGTATTTTAGCAACAGAAAAATGTTAATGAGCACTTTTACTTAATGAGGTCTTAGATGAGACCGAATATAAAATTATTACAGCAACAGTTTCATTCCTATGAGTAGGCTTAACCAACATTGTAATTAGACAAGTCAATTCCAAATGTTAATTTCCGAAGCTGCCTTTCAGATCCTCCAGTCAACACGGGATGTGGTAACTTCCACATTACATCACATTTTTCCAGAACATAAGTGGTAGACCATGTAGTGGTCATGCACCAATGTACACCACTTGGGCATGGTCCCAGGTACACCACTTGGCCATTTCATGGAAAATGGCTGACTACTAAATTGAGGTTAGACTTAACATAATTTCTAACACATGTTATTATAGCTAAAACTGTGCTTTATAAGTTAGGCATTTTACTATAAAGTAATTTATGTATGTTTAGGAACTATTACCACAAAATTCAACAGGAAAAAAATTACTTTTAATGGGTCAATTTCCTTTTTCAGGATTCATTCATTCAAATGAGCACCTTGAAAAATAAGTTTAGGTACACTGGGACCTATGGTGGCAAGTGTACAAAATACATATAACATTTTCTATACATCTATACAGATGGCGCTAAAATCGGCATAGGTTCAAGGTACACTTATGTCCAAGGTACACCACCTTCCCCTACTTCAGTTCAAATAGACTTTAAAGCACATCAAATTGATTTTTCCTTTGAAATGTCAACTAAATGTTAGTATATAAGAAATTTCTTATGTTATCATGAAGCCTATAAAAAATCATTAACTTCAGGCTGAGAGTTAAAATAATATAGCTCATATAGGAAAAATAATAGATTCAAATAGGATAGTTAGTGATACGTATTTCGTAGTACGCAATACATCTTTTTTATAAATTTATATCCTAAAATAATATTAAAAATTGTTACATCTGCCAAAAAAAATATTTTGATGCCTGCTAAAACCACAAAATGTATTCCATCAATGAAATCAATGTCTTTGAAATTATTTTACGACTTAATATGAAATACGAGAAAAAAGGTTTCATTTAATTATTTTCGTTAAAGATTAAATAAAATAAAAATATATGTAACTAGATTACATTCATATTAAACTATCAAATCTCATTTTTCACAAAGAAAATGTAAAATGAAATTGAAAAAGATTAATTTTATACATCCACTAATAAATTTTCGATACTTTCTTTTGTAATGTCACGAATAAAATAATTCAGTGTCTTCAATGATTAAAAGATAGTTTCAAAATTCGCTCTATTAGTCATAATTTTGATACTGCTGACAGTTTAGTCTTTTGTGGATTTTTTTCTATCTCTTAAAGTTTTATTCGCGGATTTTTTCACATTAAAATGCAATTTATTTTACAAACTGCTTTGGTTAATGACATTTTAATTGCACTTTGCAACACTAGTGAGGGAAACCGAAAAAGGAAATACTATATCAGACTGAGAATCATCAAAAAATATTAAAAATAATTTGGTGCTCATTGGAGTACTTGAGCTGGTGGTAGTATACGTGAGATGATTTCATATGATCGATTATTTTAAAGAAAATACGAAAAAATAAAATGTTGGAGATGATGACTACAAGCTAGAATTTTAAATATCCTGTTGAAGACATATTCATTGATAAAATGAACTGGCAAATATCTTAAATATTTCACTTGTTATTCTGAAACTCATAAAATTGTAATAAGAAAATCGAATTACTTCTCATACTTTTATCACATCACATTTTTATGCAGTTTTATAATAATTTTCAGAACATAGCAGAAAATAAACACATTTAAAATATTTCATTTCTTTCGCTTTTGAAGGAAAGGCTATAGCAATCGATGATGTCAAAAAAGGAAAAACACAATTTTTTTTATAAGGAAGAAGAAAAATATTATCCACGTTTCAAAGTTATATTCCTGAAGGTAGTCTGAAATGGTAAGCAGACCCAGAAAGAGTGCATTTAACAATAGAATAAATGTAAACAACATTAATCTGCAATGAGAAGTCAAGCTGAATTTATATGAAAAATATGGATGTGAAGACTCGTTAACTTTTTTATTTATAAAAAGAAATCACCAGATTTCAGCAAGAGATTAATTTAACCCGTCAGCACACGCATGGTGTCTTTTTGACCCCACCCTTTCTCTTTTGTTAAGAAATTCTGGGAATTTCTAAAAACTTGCTCCTGTTACTTATTGAACCTTCATGGGGGGGGGGGCTAGAAGAAGAAGATAAGGGCAGCAGTATTCGGTGAAATTGGGTTTCTCTCTTTTTACTCTGGGGCTTGGGGTCAAATTGCCCCTTGCGTGTGCCAGCGTTTCGGATTCATCTAACGTTATGGCTATGGCAGAGTACGAACGGCAGAGAAGCAAAGAATCCAGAAAACGTAAGGAAAAAAGGAGATACGTTCAACTTTCCCTTTTCGTATTAAAAATCGAATTTGTGTCTTAATTATAAGTTATTTGTACGACAAAATGTTCTTATAATTTGACCCTATTTTATTTTTATAATAGCCAATAAAATAAGGAGTAAGTGTCTAACAATTTGGGGTCAAAATGACCCCCCGCGTGTGCTAGTGTTCCAAAAATGGGTGCGTGTGCTGTAGGGTTAAGAATCGCATTTCAAAGCCATGCCTGGATGTATAAATATATATTTTTAGATCCTTAGCTAATTCTTTTAAGTTATTTTACTGATTATTAAAATTATGTAGTCTCATGTTCAAAAATGCAGATTCTAGACAAAAGCTCTAGTGACTTTAATGAATTCATTGTATTATTCGTTACGTGATTGTTTTTAATTGGGTGATTAAAGAAATGACGCTTGAAATAAATCCAGAAAAGAAAATGGTTTAAAGGTTTCAACACACTGACTGTTTTTTTATCTCTCAGTTGAAAGATAAAAACTTATTTTAATTTAAATTAGCGAGATCTCTCTGATAACTTTCTCATAAAAAGAATGAATGCAGTTGTAAAGAATGTGCTTTGAAACTATACGAGTTAATTCATTTGGAGATTAAAATTGTAGTTATATAATAAGTGCATCAAAAATGCACTAGTTAATTCATTTCGAGATTGAAATTATGGAAATTATGCAAAGTTTTTTTGATACAATGTTCTTAAATGTAGGAAAAATAATTTTATTATGCGTTTCAGGGAGCTTAGTGTCTTATAATTTCTTTTATTAAATTTTACAATAGTTGCAGGTATCTGCAATAATTATTTCATATCATTTTGTGTACTGGTTAAGTATCGCACCAAATTCTGAGGAAGATTTAAGTTTTCTTTGATTAAAAATAAATACTAACACATTGTATGAGTGCTAATGTACAATATAAGATTTTAACAGCTGTGATATCTTAAATATCATTATATTAAAAAATATAAGTGATTTTTTTTGTTTCGCGGAAAATATTTATATTTTTTACAAAAGTTATTGCTTCAAAACATCAAACAGAAGTGTTTCTATCATCTTTTGATGCTGATTTTAAAAAGAAGGTATTCCTTTTATGTAGCTAATACCTTTCCTTGACACTACAATACAATCAGATTAAAAGTTTTATTTTGTTTGTTAAATAAAAAACATAATTTTAATTGGTGAAATAAGTTAAAAACATCCGAGTTTAGAGAATATTTAAGCAGAGAGTTTTCTTTTGTGAATAAAAATTGTTTGCTTAGGAGTTCCTTAATTTTATTTTTAGCGAAATTGGCTAACAAAGGACAGGAAGCAAAGCTCATTTTAGTCACACGACTTGTGAACTGTGCAATGGCAGAACGACATAGTCACTAAAACCAGGAAGAAGGATACGTTTGCAGTTACAGAAATAATTTTGCATAAAGACGTACCTGAATCTGTGTGACATTTCTCTAATATCCATGTGGCCAGCACATACAACCTCTATAGGTTGCTTCTGATTTTATAATTAACGACAAACATGAGACATACAGGATTTTCTCTTATTTGCTTTAATCTGACGAAGCAACACCCCTACCCAAACTGAAGAGAAGTTTTCAAACGTAGTTTACATGAGTAAGACAAAATGATTTAGGAATATGATCTCTAAATTCATTATTCGGTGTCACTTAAAAAAACACATACCTTTCTGTAAGTGGGAGCGTAGACAAAAAGATATAGGTGTTAAAATCTCTAAGCTCCTATAAAATGGTCGTTTCTCCCCATGTCCAAGGTAAAAGAATAAAAGAAGGACGTTCTAATTGTAATTTAAAGATCTATAGCCCTTTCCTTCCTGGCAAATGTCGAATTCTCTTCCTCGGATCGCAGCACTTGATTTTGCTTTCATCTCCAGAGAATGCTTAAGTCTTCCCAAATCAGACTTATTACTTGCAATTCCTTGGGGGACTATAGTCATTCAATCACGATAACCCCCAATTACGACTCATTACAAATAAAAACAAAACAAATTGGAGAAAAAAGAACCCATTCCACTAATTAAAGGCTAATGACCCTTCCACATGGCTAAACGTCAGAACGCTCATTCTAATCAGAGAACTTAATCTTGCACAAAATGCTAGTTTGCGTCATTTGTGTCATTTGTCCCACTCAGTCTTGATTTCAAAAGGGACTGAAACCCTTGTCGTTGAAAATTAACTTGCATTCGAAGAAACGTAATTACAAGCTCTTTTCCTTTTTCTTTTGCACAAATCAAGATTCGTAGCAGATCTAGATGACTTTTTAAAAGCATCAATATTATCTCATTACTTTAACAAAATAATAGGATGTTGATATACACAGTTTTTCCAAAAAATAACGAACAATCCACTGTAGCTCGGTAATGGTAAGGGTTAGAGAAATGAAATTTTGTTGACAGAGGCATTTTTCCATTTGCACTTTTTAAATTTCACTCAATATAAGATCCATTTGCTTTACAGCATTTTTCATTGCAGCAATTTTTGTTTGTAAGACACAGTTGCACTGTCGTAATGCTCTGGCATTTGGTTATTTTACCGTTTTTTTCTCATTCAATAACTTTGTTGTCATCTCGGAACTGTTGTTTCTGCATATAAACCTTTGGTTATCCAAATATATATATATATATATAAAATCATTGAAGTTTTGCCAGTTCTGTATGGAACTAGTGGCACCAAGGTTTATCTCAGTTGCTTAGTCTTCTGAACAGTCAGGTATGCACCATACAGCCTTGCGTTATTGTGGTGTAACCTGATGTCCTCACGATGTGTAACTCTGACCGATTTGTTCTTCAGTTCGTTCTTACAGTTTGCCCAAGGACGAACAATATTGTTCTTTGAGAATAGTCATTCTACTTTCAAGAGAATCTATTAAAATCCCCAGCTTGTAATTCTAAGGGAATGTCGTCATCAATATTTTGCTTAAGTTAGAAATCGAGTCTTCTTCCGATGCGCAGAATGCCTCCAGAATACCTTCAATTAGGTATTGGCTGGATTAAGGCAAGATGGCGTAATAAGGGGCCATGTTTGATCATCAATGTTAGTATAAGTGAGAAGTAACGAACCAATCAGTCTACCTACAAACTTTCATTTCTTTAGTGCTTGCCATTAACGAACTACGATGGATTGCACGTTATTTATGACCGTCCAGTGTAAATTAACACAGCACATGTCTCAGTTCTTCAAATGAAGTTAGAGTGCTATAGACAAATGTGTGTATGTTTAAAATCGTATGTATAAAATCTCAAAACATACCTTTAAAACAGAGAGGTAACTGAAGAAGATAAATTGGTGGAGACACAGGAGAATGTTTTTCTCCATTTCTCTAATTCATTAGACGATGAAACCTCTGAACATCTGAATTATCCGTAAGGTTTATTATTCTTGTCTGTCTTTACTTGCAATAAATTTAACGGAATAATAAGCTAGTAGTAGAGCATCTGTACTTAAGAGGTAAAAAATCTACCTTTTCAGCATCTGACACAACCGTACAACAAATGATTAATAAAATATTGCAATCTTCAGAAGAACAAAATTGCCTAGAGACAACAAAATTAAGAACTCATTTATACTGCTTCTGTGGCTTTATTGCAGTTTTGAAGAATTGCTACTCAGAGATTAGATTTCGCCAGAGATCCTAAGAAAATAACTATTGCACAATGTGGAAGACTGGGGAGTCGGGTGTCTCTTCAAATGTCGCATTCATCAAAGCTGACATAAAATTGTGACGTTCGTTCACTAAATAACATAGCGTGACTTCAAAATGTGTCTTTACACTATCAAATCAAATGAATAAGGAAAATTACCGATAATATACCAATACAGATGTTATTTAACAAATATTTTGCGTTGATACGACAACCCAAATGAAGTACTATACAATTATCAAATAAAAAATATATCTTCCCTTATAATTTGAGAAATAACTTGTTGAAGTAAAAATGATGTCACTGAAAGAGTGTCAAATTCCAATTATTTATGTTATAAAATTAATAAATTGTTTACTAAAATTCATTAAAACGACAGATTAAATTTTAGCTCAAAATATTCTCGTTTCAAAGTGACTTTTTCGTGCTTGATTTAACTAGTCTCTTACTTTTTAAATTACGCATAATCAGATCCTGACATATATATACTTCATACCCAGATGACTGGTTAAACTAATAAAGTATGAAATTTCATGCAGAGATAAAATGAATAAAAACATGAAACTTTATGCTTCTGAACATAAGCATAAAAGCATAAGCAAAAATATATAAGCATAAGCTTCTTAAACATAAAAGAAAATGTTTCTTCGTTTTCATAAAAACAAAGACTTATATTTCATCAGTTTCTGTATAACTTCCATGCGCAGTATTTAATCAAAACTAAAATGAAAAATTGTAAAATTTTTAGAAGATATTTTACTCCATGTTTTTAATCAAAATGGTATATATCTTTAAAGTAATTTAAGAAATTCAGTTTGAAAAATCTTCTAATCAAAAGTAATAGAAGTAAGCTACTGTATCGTCGCACAATCATCGACAGCCAATTAAATTCTACTGAGAATTTTAATTCCTCCCAACAGAAACAGAAATGATTCCATTTGCAAACAAATGAAAATTTCTGACGAATGATTCTTCACCATTTGAACATATTTTTAGAATTTATTGAGATACAAGGTAGAGGTAAAAATGTTTTGGGTGTGTCATTATTTTTTTCGGAGGAGAAGATTAAAGTGAAAGAATGTTAATCCGAGAGAAAGGGCGGGTACGTTTATTATTTATTTTTAAAATATATACTAACAATATTTTTCTACAGAAGTTTATTTACTGCCCTACGAAAGATAATAATTTCAATTTGATTTCACTTTACTGCAGAAGTTATCGAATGATTATTTTAAGGCCAATTCTCATTCGTTCCAGTTTTCGATTCGCTGCAGAAAGTTTTGTATGTTCTTCCAGTTTCATGACCTTTTTCATTAATTCCGAAAAAGAAAATTATTATAATGGCAATATGAAATGATTGGAGAAAATCACTCGATTCAAAAGAAATATCAATAAACTCAATAGCACCGCTCAATTATCGAGAGAAACTCATTCTCGATTGATAATTTTAATACCTCTCAATAGAAATAGAAAGGACTCTAATTGTAAATGAAGTAAATTGTAAAATAATACTTAAATTCTCAGTTAAATTTTGTTTATATGGTTAGTGAGGTGAATTGAATAAAGCTTAAATATATGTGTTTTCTGTTTTTGCTTTTCGAAAATAGAGTTTGACTGTTGCCAGAAATCATCTTAACAAAATTCAAAAATAAAATATAATCACTATAATATAATAAAAATGAAATGATGAGAATGGGATTTAGATTTTGTTACTCAGGAGCAAAAATATGAAAACTTCCGAATATTCTGTCTCCAATTAAGCCAAAAATATTACCGAAGAAACATTTTATATAAAAAGCATTATAAATTCAATAAATAATTAAATGTAAATATATTTTCTTTAAAGTCACACAGCAAGAATCATCATCTTACATTTTGCTAACTTAGTAACGAAATAAAGTGTAGAACTTTAAAGATTTATTTTGGACAGCGCTGAGAAACGAGTGATTTTTTCCTCGAATTCTTCGCTCTTTCAGATATTGGGAGGGAATGAGTATTTAGCAAAATGAGCAGAGGCAGTTTGATGGGAGAAAATAATTATTTTATATATAAATTTACTGGTTGGCAATGCCATATAAAAATGTGC
>BGPR01000013.1:4249569-4278948 GCA_013235015.1 Araneus ventricosus
CCATAAAATGATTTGAAAAAAATGTCATTATGTCTTAAAATGGAAAACAAATTCAAAGGCGTCTGCCCTCTTTGTAAATACAATTGAAAACCATAATAGTATTTCTTTATCTATGCTTTTCTGAATGAACACAATTTTAATGTTCATTAAGTACATACATTATCATTTGATGTACTAAGCTAAAAACTATTATTTTTTCATTAGCAGTATTATAATGGCTATTGATATATTTTTATTATTTGCTTAAATATAATAAAAGGGATAGATTATATATAAATAAAATAATAAAAAAGAAAAAATCATCTTAAGAATTTAGGTGCTTAATAAAAAAAATCTCATCTGTAAAAATATTTAAGTACCTACTTTAATTATGCTATTTTTAATGTTTGGTAATGCATACAATTATTATTTTCATGTTTTTGCAAAAAATATTTTAATATATTAATATTATTCCTTATGCTTGCGTTAAGTGCAGAATACTGAGAACAAAGGACATGCAATTAGTGTAATCCTAGTGTGAATTTATCAGTTTTGCAAATATGTTAATTCAAATCGCTTACTTTTAATAATATACGGCAATTTCTCGAAATTAAATCATATATTTTCATCTTAAAGCAATAAATGAAATGGAGTGAGTTCATATGCAAAGTAATTTTAATACTATTATTGTGTATAATGATATTTACGTTTACTTTCTTAAAAAATTCATAAACAGTTTTATTTTGGAGGAGAAAATGTGATCGTTTTATTTTGAACATAAATATTCAGATAAAATCTTGAAATTTCTAAAAAACAGTAAATTATTGACAATTTATAGAAGTTGTTAAGTCGAACTGTGAGAAAATATGGGTTGATTAACAATTGAAGAAATAAAAACTTCTTCCAAGGCTGTGGCTTACATTTCAACTGATACTTCCTGCTATTCGCGCGTTCTGTATTATTTAATATATTGTGATCGCGATAACCTGGTGGTAGAGTTAGAGCTTCGGATTCAGAATGTTCGAAAACCGATTTCAGCCTAATCCACCGCTTATGGGCCAAGGTGGCTTGTTAAATGTGTGGTGGGAGCTCAACCACCTTCACGCTGGTGTGGTGTAAATGACTGTAGAGTATCTATACCACCCCAGCTCAGCTGCCATGTTAGTCATCTGACTATGGTTCAGAATTGCGTCCGAAAACTGACCTTCTGTAGCTTCAAAATGGCCCGTTAACCAAACAAATCGATTCAGCCTATCTATTACATCAGTCAGTCAGTTGTCTCGCTCGTGATGGCGAGTGAGATAAATTTATTCATATAAATTGCTTCTTGCCTATTTAAATTTGAAATTCTTGCTCATTTAGTATGTTGGAAAAGGGTATGACGTCTGTAGCGTCAGATAATTATACTATAGCGCAGGTAATAACACTGCATGACACAGTTATAGTTGTATTTTGATTTAAACAAACGGGAGTAGATAAAAATAAAATCTAAAATATAATTAAATTATCTCATTTGCATGTAGTTTGTAATTTGCATATATCCTTTCTGTTTCTTTTGGATCAGTAATGCTAGTCAATTCATCATCAGTTTTCAGGGGGCAATCAATTCTCGCATATCGGTGATTGGGGTCAATTTATTCCCAAGTGATCAATTTATTCGCATAAAATGTTTCTTGCCTATTTTAATTTGAAATCCTTGCGGATCTAGTAGGTGGAAAAAGAGCATGACGTCTTTAGCGTCAGATAATTATATTGTAGCACAGATAATTATACCACATGATACATCACATTTGCATGTACTTTACATCTTGAACACATTCTTTCTGTTTCTTTTGGATCGGTAATGCTAGTCAATTCATCATCAGTTTTCAGGGGCCAATCAATTCTCTCATGTCGGCGATTGGGGTCAATTTATTCTCATGTGATAAATTTCTTCGCATAAAGGGCCCCTTGCCTAGTTTAATTTGAAATCCTTGCGCATCTAGTAGGCGGGAAAAGGGCATGACGTCATAGCGTAAAACGATGTGCAATTCGTTGACATGTGCAATTTCGACAATCTTGTGACTATGATTTTACGCGAAGTGACCCTATTGGTAAAAGATGCAGGTTATGGAAACAGTAGCAATTAATCATAAGAGGAATGTATCGATGAAGCGAGGAAACGGAGATATATGGCTTTTGTTTGGGAGGTGGCAAAGGCTTCGGAGCTATTTCTTTACTCTTTTGTAGAAGATCATAGCGTATAACTGATGCTACTAGAAATTTATTCAAATCTTGGTGTTTCTGGCAAACTTCAGAACTCTGAAGCTATTCAAAATATTAAGTTTTTAACCAGTGTATATTGGTAAAAACTATATCGTAGTAACTAGGAATAACATATTTTATAACTGAGCTTTTGAGCTAATACTCTACCTTCAATTATTATCTATTAAGACAATGAATGTAATAAATAATTTTTATAAAAATATAAGACTGACATATATTTGATAACATGATAACGTAGTAAGAAAAAGCGACATTAAAATAAAATTATCTAAAAAGTTAAATAATTTAGAAATAAGTTATGGTAAATCTTATTATCTATAGCTAAAAATACGAAAAAGTTTATGTGTATAATGAGAGGGGATTATAATTATAATCTGTTCATTTTCGTTTCTTCTATGCAGTTGTCACCAAACTATAAATTACTTATACACGCTTTTTAAAATTATGTATCAGTATGTTGTTTGATTTTTTATCATTTACTTTTTATATTGTTAACAACACATTTATGAAATAAAATATTAATTCTTTTTCGTGTGTTTTTACTTATAACAAACAACATAAATTCATAATTTGTATTACTATCACAAAGCATAAGAAAAAGTGGCAACTATTACAAATTATAATAAAATGTCCCATTGTTTTTTGTACGTTAAAACTTTCGCCATTTGTGACATTTAGAAGGCTGTTAGTATCGCCAAAACTGCAAATTCATCAGAATGATGAAAAATTAATACTATTGTTCAGGTGTTATTCATCGTTTACAATCCCGTGATAAAAGCATCATTTTCACAGTCTATACTCAGTATTTATTATCACTGATGTCTGCTAAATCAGACAGTGTACTGTTAAAAGGTATTTTGAATAATTTCAACAATATTTAAATATTTTGAAATAATTAGTTTTGAGTATTCCTGAGCGTTCCCTTTCTCTTGGAGATAAGGATACATGAAAAGAAGCGATTATGAATGTTTCATATGATTCCTAATTTAAATAACCGGTTTCTTTAACTAGTATAATCAATGGTATAATGGAATCTATTCATCTAACAATAGAATAACTTGATAACCATAATTGAGTATGTCATATTAATGTAAGTTGTCTTGCTGTACTGTAACGCCACGTCCTTTTTTTCTCCTGGCAGATGTGCAATGGACTCCAAATTAAATAAGTGCGGAGCAATTGATGTGTGTCACATGAGATGACCGCATTTGGATTAAAAACAAATAACAAAGAAGATAGTAGGGTCTGTTTTTAATGCTCCTTTTGTAGATTTTTAATGATACCTTGCAAAAATTTGTATTGCCTCCTTCTGTTTACTGGTATATTGTGCTGAGCTTGTACTTGTGTTTCACTCATTTGGATACACTCTGAGGCTCCTCTTTTGAAATATTTTGAATATTTTTACTGTTGGTTCCACATCTGGTGATTGAAATAAGCAAAATTCAATTGATTTTTGGTTCTATTTAAATGTACTATCGATTGATGGCGTATTTTGTTGGGGGTTTTGTGTGTGTATGTGTGTATTTTGGTTTACTTAATTTACTATTGTCTTCTTTCCCCATTTTTGCTGTGTTTGTAACGTTCTGTGCTGTGTTTGTGATGGTTTCGTACGTGTCGCATCACATTGACTTTTTTGTATTTCTTATGCATTTCCCCACCGGTCTGCTAAAGACCTTACACCCTTTCGGGTAGGCCGGACCGGTGTGGGTTTAAAAAAAGATAATTTTTTTGATAAATAATAAGATGTGCTCAAATTTATATTAAAATTTGCTGCCACTCCAAACTAATCAAGGGATCAAAATTCCTGTAGAATTAAATTTACGCATCTAAGAAGTTTAATAATTAATTTACTAATTGTGTTATCGAGCGCGCTTTTGAATTAATCGAGTTAGGAAACTCAGTGAGTATGATCGGAATAAAATACAAAACGTTTATTTCAAATATTTCCTTTCGCCATAAGATATGAGACGATATTTTTTCTTTTGCCGATCCATATTTTGCATTGCTACTGACAAGCAATCTCCGTTGAAGCGAAATTTTACAAAACAGAGATGATGAACAATTTCTCAGTCTCGCCTACGAAGTGAAAACTGCATTTTCGAAAAGAAGCCGTTACCGAAAAACATTTTTCTCGTTCGAAGAAATTCCTATTTTATTATTATTTACTGCGCCCTTTGTTTCATTTCTTAGGCTTTAAAAAGGAATAAGATTTAGCGCATCGGTAGCTGTCGTTCGTCGTTTGTCACCTACGAGCGGAAAAGGGAGCTGTAAGCAAAAATACGGAAGACAATGTCGTGAGAAAGCGCTATGCTAAAATAAATGAGATTTTCTCTTCTTGCCGAAGTGCGCGACGGATCATCTCTAGTTCGAAGGAAGAAAATACATTACAATAACACACCACTGCACGAATGCATTCACAATGCATGTGCGTATGCAAAATGTCTCCGTTTTGAGCGTTTTCTCGAAGGCTTATCATTATAAAATATTTAAACAAATGTTAATGTCCGTCAAACTTCAGAAGATGCAGGAAGCAAGAAAACATTTTAAAGCGTATGTGCCATTTTATGATAAGAAATTTACCCATTTATGCTTTGAATCTTAGTCGATGACATAATAAATTTTATTTAACCATCTTTTTATATTCTTACACTCTTTTGTTAAATTTTACTAAGTTTTAAAAGTTATGGATGGGTTTGGCGAGAAACATTGTGTTCCTCAGATTCAAATATTAAGTAATGATGATTAATAAAATTATTCAGACTTGCACTGTCTATTATTTTCACCTTTTTTATCCCGGGGCTTGCTGATGTTTGAAATTTCGGAAAGGGGGGCTGGCTCGGGTGTCGTCTATGTCATCTGACCAAGGCTTAGAATTTCTTCTTACCTCTATTTTGACCACTGATTTGATTTGTAACTTTGCATAGTAATATTAATATGTTTAATTCACGTTTACGTCTTTTTATTTTGTATTATTGGCTATCTCAAGGGTTTCTAAGGTCGTTAACATATCATTTCCCTGTAAATCATATAAACATGATTTACAGGGAAATAATAGATAAACATCCGGCTGTCATTCATCTTGATTAATATTTCTTCTTTTCTTTCCGAATAGACGAAACAATTTTCAAGATTTTGCTTAATGATATCTTTCATTTTTTGAAAAAAGATACAAATAAATTTAATAAGGAGTGAATACATTTAAAATTATTATAGTTTCTTACAAAATATGTTTAGACTTAAAATAACTTTATACCTCGCAAAATCATAATGGTTCTTTAAAAAAATCACAGAATTATTCTTTAAAAAATCACAAAATTTTTCTTTAAAAAATCACAAAATTATTCTTTAAAAAATCACAAAATTATTCTTTAAAAACTCACAAAATTATTCTTTAAAAATCACAAAATTATTCTTTAAAAACTCACAAAATTATTCTTTAAAAGCATGCAGAAAAATTTAGAGTACTGTCATGCCTAATGAAACGTAATTCTAATGGAGAAAACCTGATTTTTTGAAAATTATTTCTTCGTATTAACATTTGAGATTATAATAGTGAAGCATAAAGAACACGAATATAAAACAAGTTAAAGGATATTCTTAAATATTTAACTTTGAGATTTTGCAAAAAGCTATTTTTAGAGTATATGAAATATTGAAAATATCGCTGCTAAAAATATTGACGAACAGCTTCTATTGCTTAATAACAAATAATTGATATTCAGAGATTAAAACGGAATTAGTTCTCAGAAAATAATATTATTGAATTATAAATTAAATATACATTTACTTCGGAAGGTGATAGAAACATTAGCACTTTTCAAAATGTGTTATAATTTTCATCGATTCATCCAAGAAAAGAAAATATCATTAAAATTTCGTTCTGCAATGTTTTTTTTTATTTTACTGCAACTTCCATCTTTTCGATTTTTTTTATTTTAAACATGATTTACAGAGAATTAATTATTAATAAGCTGTGATCAAGTTATGGAAATGCAAATCTTTTTCAAACAGCTTATTTTACCACAAGACAACGCATTTTAGGGAATATCCTAATACGAAAACAAACACACTTTAAGCATACAGACGATCATAACAAAAGGAAGTTACTTACCCTTAAAAGCCCGATTTTTAAAAAAATTGATTTAAAAATGTTTTTGACTTTCATTTCTTGAATAAAACGAGGGAAAAATACTTTAAAAATTCCTATTTATTTTTAGATATGTTTTTGGCTAAAACACAGTTTGTTACCAACTGACAATACTGGGCTTTATTTTAGAAAAAAAATTCTTGATAAAATTCTATAATATTGAACACAGATGAATTTTAATAACTACTAATACGGATAAGGAATTTCCCTCAACATTGTAGAAAAAAATATGGTATTCTCAAGCGCACAAACAGAGCAAAAAAAGATGCAGGCTCAACTGAAAAACGACAAAATATTTTTTATCAGCATTCAGGTTTAGTTTAGTTATATTAACGTCCCGTTTTGAAACAACACGAGGGCTATTTTGGAACGGACCTCGTAATTTTGAACCGCGGTCAGATGACGAGGACGACACCTGAGCTAGCACCCCCTCTGCGAACTTCCACACCACACCAACGGGAGGACATCAGCATTCAGGATGCCATCTATTTGCTGAAAATTGGTTTAATAAAATTTTCAGAAGGTATCCTATTGACA
The DNA here is from genome assembly GCA_013235015.1 of Araneus ventricosus. Taxonomy (NCBI): domain Eukaryota; kingdom Metazoa; phylum Arthropoda; class Arachnida; order Araneae; family Araneidae; genus Araneus; species Araneus ventricosus. The sequence continues at coordinate 4,256,498 of BGPR01000013.1, forward strand.
ACAACAGGCATTAGAACTTCAGTCTTATTCTCAAGATTTTAGAATACAAAATTGTGTATGTTGCTTAAAGGCAACAATGGGCATTTAAGGGTTAAATTAGTATCATAACTATGCAAAATAGCCTTTTAGAAATGGGCCCATTGTGATTCTATTTAATATGCTGCTGAATAATGGGTTTTTTCATAAGTAAAGTAGTCAGTATATCTTTAAATGAGCAAAATGTGTACGCATTTTCTCTCTGTTCTGAAATGCACCAAAACAGGAAAAAGCTAGGCCTGCAAGAAAAGAAAAGCTGGCCATGTTTTCTGCTTTAAATTCGCTAGTGATTTAATACTGTACGTCGAAAAAACTTTAGATTTCCGTGCATAAAAACTTACATGAGAAAGGCAACTAAACATAAAAATAACAAAAGGATTATATTCTTTTGTCTAGTAAAGAACAAGAAGTGTTTTCTTTCTTATGACCAGGTCAATTAAAGTTTACTTCCCATCAAACGGCGTCTCTTCTCTTGAAGTGTTTTCATATCTTTTTTGTCCTTTTTGTGATGATAACTCTCTCTCTCTAGGTCATTTTTCTTTTGCAACTTCAAATTGATTCCGTCTCTTATCGCCTGTTCCCTACGGCTTCATACACAGCGTCAGTTTCAATCATTCTCTCTGCCTTCAATAATCTCACGCCTATGTTGTTGTTACCTTTCCACTTCCCCGTAGAAGAAAACATTTTAATCCTTCGCTCCAAAAATAGATTCTGCTGAAAGTTTTTTTTCCGGAAGATAGGACTTTGACAAACGTCAGAAGCATAAGTAGCACTAATTTGATACCGAAACTAAAATTTCAAGAACAAAATTTATGAAACACCTACTTATATTTTGTGATCTCAATTCAAGAGTACTTATATGCTGACTTACCAATATTTTCTCTGTTTTTAATTAATTTTATAGCAAAGTATATTTCATTAACGAAACCGCATTTGATAAGAAATTATTTGTTTCAAATTTATCAGTTTTGTGTTTTAATTGAAATACATTTCACCCATACAATGGATATATTTAAATTTGAAATAAGAATGGTATTCATGATTAGGATATTTCGAGTAGATAAAGCAAATGACAAGTAACATGAAGTTTTAATTAATTTTTAAATAATTTAGTTTTTAAAAAGTTTAGAAATTTTATTTAAAAAAGTTCCAAAAATGATGTTATAAATTTTACATCAAAATAATTATAATAAAACTTTTGATACTCTGAACTAAACATACACTTTATGAAATAATATCCAATACGATCATATCTGAATCTCCAGTGCTTTCATGATAAAATATTATATGCCTTTTTCATCTCAGAAGAAAACACTGACATGTCTTAAAGAAATTAACTTGAGTGATGCAAAATGTACTGAAAATAAACGATAAACTCGATGAATTTTAAAGCTTTTAATTATTTAAAATTACTTTTCTGACAAAATATTGATAGGTTCTTTTTTCAATATTTCATTTGAGCGGAACTTTTAAAATATTTCACGTAGTATTTATAATTACATATTTCTGGAGTTGAGACAAAAAATGATGCGTGTTTCGGTTTCAATTTTTAACATGGAAAAAGTCGTATAAAATGGTGAAATTTTAAAGCAATATTTTTCTCCAACAATTGCAACTTAAATCCTATGCAATTCAAAAAATAACACTGCATTCTAAAGTCACTTTCTCTCAAAAATTCTACATGCTATGTATATTTATTATAAATATTATTGCCTTTTCTGTCAGTGAAAAAATTGATGCACGTTATCATTTTTTCTACTAAGCATATTAAGAGTCAAAATTTTAAAAATATGAATGAAATTATTCCCTTAATGTTTCAGTATTTTGTCAGCTTTAGTCAAGTCAATGATGTTTCAATAATGATAAACATTTGTTACTTTAGTATACACACTTGTTTAAATATAGTTTCTTTTCGTACTTATAAATTGAAATTAATTAAAATTGTCGCAATTATAAACCAAATTAAATGTTTTAAGGCACAAATTACAAGAATTTTTAATGTTCTTTCTTTCTTTTATATATTATTTTCGTCATACTTCTCGAAATATTATTATTATTCTCACTTATTTTATTCTCCAACTTCTCAGTTTGGAGAATTACATCATGTAGAATGGCTTTAATAAACGAAAAACAAGGCATCGGTCTTGCTTTAAGCATAGCCTAAAACAAGCTCTTAATTTAATTAAAGAATTTTCTTTTTAAAAACGACTGGAAAACGTCATTGTAAATTATCGACGCAATTAAATCACCGGAAGGATTTAAATCAGCCAACGTCTATGTTTGTAGTTTGTAATTCCAAAATACACTGCAATCATTAAATAACACAGCTTTTGTTCCAAAGATATATCACAAAACTACAACGCGTGATTTTCAATTCAACTCACCTCCTCCATTCGCTCGATCGTGCACATTCAGGATGCACGTTTCAATGAATCTTAAAACTCCTTTTGTATCAAATAAGATGAAAATTATAAACTTTAATCCTAGTTTTCCCGAGATATTAAAATATACGCTGCAATAAACGGGAATGACTCGGTAAGGGAGCATAAATCCAGATTCAAATCACCGTTAAATATACGTCGCGATAAGTTATTACAGCTTCCGGATAGAAATTTGCTCTTCGGGGCACTGGATGTAGTATTTGTCAAGTAAAATTAGTGCACGCGAGTTGCCCGCTCAATGCTCATTCTGCGGGAAAAGTGGCCTTAATATCATTGTTGCAAATGAAAGATAACAAAGAACTAAAAGCGCAAGCTGGGGAATGGGAGGGGGCAAAACGTTTATGGCAGGCTTTCAAACTCTTCCGTTTTCAGACAATTAAACTGGTGTGGTTAATGGAGCAGTTGTGATACCAGTAGTCAAGGTAGGGTGATAACCTTAATCATCGAGGTAGCCCTCGACTTCAACTCATTTCAAGATTTCTATTGATACTTGTTCTTTCTATTTTACTAGAAGAGCAAATCGTGTGGAACAGTAAGGCTTATAGGGAAAATAAGTATGTTTTTAATGCGTTTAAAGGAATTTCTATTTTTGAAACGTATCGAAGCTGGTTTTAGTGGAAAGGTAATTTTTTTTCTCTAGTTGCTCATTTCTTTTTTTTAGTTACATAAAATAGTTTATTCCCTATTTTCTTAAAAAATTAATGGGATCGATGCTAATTCTGCGATAGATTTTATTTTTCTATATCAGGTTTACTTATTATACATATTTAAAACTTAAAATAATAATTTATTTTCCAAAAACTTTCTTTTCTTATAACACAGTAAAATAATTTTGGCATTTGTGAGATACTGGTGCGTAAAGGGTTGGAAACAGCCATGAAGCCTTAAACCAAATTTGATTATTTAATTTTAGATTAAAAAATAAATTTATGGAAACTCTGTTAGTTTCTGGCACTCTGATTAGTTATGTCAGGAGGAAATATTACTTATAAAACTATGAAATTAATCTTTTAATAAATTATAATTTTGGACAGAAGAATTGTATGCTTGGGGCTAGTTCTGGGGCTGACATATGAATAATAAATTATCCTTAAAGTTAACTTCTACGAAAACTGCACTTCATTTTATAATCTTCAATCTTTTGAATTATTAAGACCCATCAATTATTTTTAAGATGATGCAGATGAAGAAGGCATACTTCCAAAAAACATAATAACCGTAGTTTTGATAGATGATAGTAAAGATAGATGACAGAAAGATGTAAAAATGGAAGCATGTTCCATTTTTTAAAATTTTTAAGCATTTTTGCATGTGATTTAAATTTTCATCTGGACATAAAATTTTGCATTAATTTCAATGTAAATGGTATGGATCACCGTCATTCATTATTAAAATAAAGCCTACGCAAATTTCGTAACTATTATAGCTTAGGGCAATTTTAAATCACATAAGAGTACAAGCAGTACAAATCTTATTACGATGCAGGGTAACCGTAAAAATCTATTCATATTCAATTATACAACTTTTCAGCATTAATATGCAAACAGAATACAGAATAGTAACTGACAAACCGAAAAATAACAAATATTCGGTTCAAAGAATCAAGAATCGCAATACCTTGGTATGTTTTCCTATTTATTTTCATTGCTCTAAATATAAGAAATCGTCATAGTTTTTGAAAAGCATGTAGTAAAGGAATGAAACGTATTAAACTCTGAAAACTATATCACTTTAAGACTCATTCAAATAGAATAAGCTTTAAAGACAGCTTATTAAATTTTAATGGCTTATTTTTTACATATAAAGGGACATAAAAATAATATTTAGTAATCATATTGTATATAAATTTTATACAAAAATATTATGTATAAATTACGGTTCAATGGGATTGAAAAGTCGGTTAAATCTATAATAAATCAGTAGTCATCATATATCATTTGCATTCGAACAATTTATTGATGATTCATTTTTACGCAATTTAAATTTACTTTCGAACAGGGAGTTATTTAAAAAAATATGCTGCTTCAGTGAGTAAATACTCGTTAATACATACTTTTACGTCCTGAAATGATCATCTTTAAGAGAACATGTTTGTGCGAAGTTGCTCTCTTTTCCAACTCATTAACTTCGCAGGACTTTCCAGCTTCAATTTTACCTGAATCCTCCGTAATCTCTCACAAGGAGATGTATCAAACCGCTGATTTGTCCAGGGATTTACTATTGCTTCGTAAGTCTGCTAAAATGGCTCCCACATAGCCGAAAGAAAGCGTACAAGTTTGGGCTTCAAAGCTTGATATTCCCGCAGACATCTTGATTGAGTTTACTGAAGTTCCTTAAACGGATTTTATGATGATGGAAACACTTGCTGATACCAGAAAAAGTGGAATTTAAATCAACTTTTAGAATCGCCGGGATATGCAGTTTTTTCTGGTAATACTTGTGTAAAATACACCGATCTGGAATATTTTTACTTAAATAGAGTTTGCTGAAGGAAGGAGTAACCATTAAAAGTGAATTTATAAACGTAGAATTTCCAGTGGCCTCAATTTTTCAAAATCAATCATAAATCAATTTTAATAGGAATGTGGATTCTTGATAGCAAATTGCGCGGTTACTAGAAGAAACAAGTTATTGAATTTTTCTCCAGGCTACAGATGAATTGCATTATCTGTTATTAAAATCTTACATACTTAGTAGCATGGTAACAGTTCGGATTTGAATGAAAGTTTACCTAATATACATACATAAGAAGTACTATTCGCTTTATTGTATATTGTGTGAATAAATATTTTTTGAATTTCTCTCTGCAATATATTAAAAATTAACCCGATACAGAATGATTGTAATAACATTTTTCATCTACCAATATAAAATGAATTGATGCATAATAAAGTAATTTATCGTTTAAGAATTGTAAGCTTTCAATAGTACTCCCATCTGTATGATTATTAATCTAATCTATCTAATCTGGCTGTATGATTATTAATCAAATTGAGATTGGACAAACAAACACATTTTGCCTGCCTTCCAGTTTTTCACAAATTGCACGAAATTTTATTGTCTAAATTGCACAGATAATTATACTGTATGAAGCGTTTATAATTGTATTGTGATTTAAAACAAACTCAAATATACAAAAATAAAATCATAACCAAAATATAATTAAATAGCTTCATTTGCATGTACTTTTCATTTCGCACATATTCATTCTATTTCTTTGGGTTCAGTAATTCTAGACAATTCATTATCAGTTTCTATTATGCATCTCTGTCTCTGTGTCTTTCAGTTTCTGTCAAAAATGCATTAAATATTGCAATGCCGTTCATGGCTTGGAATTAATATAGATTCCCTTGAACCAGATGTCTTCATTTTCTACTGACAGTTTCATAAAATACCATGAAATTGTAAAGGAGCTAGATGCAGCATAATGTTTTCGATCTCCTATGTCAACGCAAGTACATTTGTCAGAGCTTCTTAATAGGAATCGATAAAGATGGGAGGGAAACGGTCCATGTCCAGATGCAAACATGATTTCCTCCCTTCTTCATTGCTTCGATCTGTTCACTTTATTGAGAATTTTGTGATGGTGTCTCCTCTGTAGTACCCTTGTCAAAGTATATGGTTCATATCTCTGGAGATTTCTGGAGAACCTGACTCTTAAGAAAGCTGAGGATCTCGGTTAGTTATGTAGGAATCGCAGAATGGCTCGCTTTGTGTAAATTTGCTCTGTGCAAGCTCTGTGTTTATTACGTCAGGTCGCGGAGAGATAAGGTATGCAAAGTAGCAGAAACGGATTGAATATTTTGAATATTTTAAGGAGATGGTGGTCATTTAAAATTTAAGTATATTATTGTTCAATAATCTTCTACAAAATATCACCTGCTAGAAATGCACTAAGGTTTCAATGGAAACAGAAAAATGGAAGAGTCGCAGGTATCGTCAAAGACAAAGTGTGATAAAATTGATCGCATAAAACTCTTTAATACGTATCAATATCTAGTTAAACCTGCTAGTTAGTTAGCAATACGAGTGAAATGACATATTAATACAATTTATACCGAAAATTCTAACATGCCTTAATCCATAATCATCCATCGAGTGAGGCTCCACGTTTTCATATATCTTTAAACATATATGAAAGTCCTGAAATGAATTATAAAGTCCTAAAAGCAACATGAAGGCTATTTTATAGCTCTTCTGATAATTTTGTAACATGGTGACATGGCATAGGTCAAATTAACGATGCCAAAGATGTGTTTCTTGTGCGGAGTACGCGGGCGCAAGGCTCTCAACCTCCAATGCATTGCTGTTTTTTATTCCATTTGACCTAAATATTTTGATCAAATTAACTATTATCGGGGGATCTAAACCGGGATACCACCATCTAAACTTCCATGTCACGCCGGCATGATAACATTTCTTCCATGACAGCATATTTAATGTGTACCATACCCCCAGTGGCACAAAGATATAGTACAATATCGTACGATATTGAATAATATTCGCGATATTGTATAATATTGTACAATATCATATAATAGTATATAATATCGAGCAATATGGTACAATATCGGGCAACATGTTGTGGTACCTGGGACTCGAATACATAGAGAATCTACGATCACTATGCACTTGGATCTCGGTCCGAGACCAGAAGCTGAGACCTTATTGCCAGTCCCCAAAAGAAATTGGATCCATATGGGTAAATAGAAAATTCCAACAATAACAATAAAAGGAAAATACATAAAAATCAATTCAGAATAACTATAGAAAATTTTTAGTTTTTATCTACCAACATTTACGCTTGGAAGCGCATTGAAAATATGTAACCTCTCCAGGCATTTCTGTAAATCCAATGCAATACAAACTATGATTAAATACATAGTCTCGCGCTCTTGCCAATTTTGTGCGCAAGACCAAATTATAACCGTTCTTCTCAGACGAGAATCATTTTTTGCCTGGAGAAAAAGGACGTCTTTTGATCTATTAGCGGTATCTAAGAAAGGAAAAAAAGGTTTATGAAATACTTGGTGTGATGTATTTGAATGATTACTTCTCGTGACGTTTATGTATTTCTCGCTTATTTCTTTCGGGCCTATTCAATTCCAAAAGAACATTTGTCATTCCGATTCTTAAGTTGCAAGGGAGAAAAATCAATCAAAACTCTGTCCTTTCTCTGCATTATAATCATTTCGCTCGTTATGCATTGATTATTGTTCCCGATGTTCGAAGTTCTTAGTTTTTCATCTTTTCTTTTGTACGATGATGAAGAAGCGTATTATTTTTTCTTTAAATTCTTCAAATGCGTATTCGATAATGCAAGCAATTCAAATGAACCGTAAAATGCATCGCGATTTATAAACACAAGCAATACGTCGTCTTTTGAAAAGGGAAAAGATTAATTAATAATGGCACCGTAAAGCGTTATATATTTTCGCGAAACGCCGTAAATTTTGTCATCTAAATTGAAACTCATAACTTACAATGAATTCAAAGAATATTAAACATAAATAGAAGAAAAATAGGAACTTGAAATTTGTTTCTATTTATAGCTAAGATTTAATTATTAATATGAGCAGAGAAGAAATAATTCACGAAGAATTTTCATTTTCATTTGTATTATTATTTCTATCAAAATACTTATGTATGAACAGAAATTCTGTTTCATATAAAGGATGTTTCAGGTAACAGTTGAATATAATAAACAGTTATATAATAGAATATACATATAGAGAAATAGGGACACAACAATTACTTCCCGCCAAAAAGGCGTAATAACTGAAAAACAATTATTTTAATGATTAAAGCAATGGAAGTATTTCTTTTAATCGTGTATTTTTAGAGAACTTTTATCAATATTTATGTGTTTAAAGTTTTTATATAAATTTCTTATATTGTATATTGTGTATATTTTGATATGAAATGAGCTAAAGGAATTTTAATCCCATTCTCGTACTATGAAAATTCTTCATAAGTTCCAATGGACGATTTTATTCCCATATTCTGGATAATAGACTTTTGAAATTACATATCTTGTAGGCAAGCTCATTTTATTCAAAAATAGAATATTTAATAAATAGAATCTATAAGAAAAAGTTCAAAAATGGCTTATTTAAGAAAAGTTTCTTTTCTGAAGTGATACTCTTCATAAACTGTACGTAACACGCACAAGCATAAATATAAGAAATAATCAATTAGGATTATATTGATCATTAAAGTAGCTTATTTAAAATAAGCATAAACTGATCTAATTTATCGAAATATGAGAATTATGTTATTATTTAATGATTTGTAAGTTACATCATAATCTAGTCATTTATTTCATAGAAATGAAGTACAAAAAAAGTCCTTGTAATTGAAGAGCCTGAGATTCAATACATCAGATTAAAATATAATTGTTTATGCAGATTTCATGCAGTCAAGTATATTTTTAAACCAGTAAGTCTTATTTTTATCCAAGTTATGAATACTTTCATGTCACGGTTATTCAATAATGCTTGGTAATGTCGGTGCATTATTAAAAAAATATTATAACAATTTTCCATCTGCATGGAGCTTTATTATGCAGATGCACACCTTTAATATGAATTCAAATTTTTTTGGTTCTCAAAGATGTAGCGTTTCCTTGATAGTGACGACTTTTATTTTTTTTAAGAAATGGTCATTTAATTTTTAATGCATGTACGATGTTATATTTATACCTTAATTGAGCTTCAACATAAGCGAAATCGAAATAAACGAATTTCAAAGGTTTCAATACTTTTAATGAAATATCTCTGTATATATAAAAGGCAATGCTTGTGTGTGTGTGCGCGATATTTAGACATAAAATATTGCACTTACAGCCCTGAAATTTGCACACAGGTAACTCTGATGGTGACTCAATTAATTTTTAAAATTCAATCTAGAAAATTTTTTATTTAACATTTTGTGGTATTTTGAGTGATTTTTCATACTCATTTCTCCATTGCATCATTTTCTAATAATCGTATCAAGAAATTAGATACACCATAAGAAAGAACCAGCAATTTCCGTTTTCATGAAGTTTATTTCAAACGTTTAAAAGTTGCCATACAATATTTTCTCAAATTTTAATAAATTTTAAAAAATAATTTTGATATAATTTACCACAATGATTTTCATTGCCGGAACACAATTCAAACCGTTTTCATTGTTTAAACAAATATTTAATTGCTTGTTTCTTTTCATTGTTGAAAGCTGAGTTAATATCCTAATACATTTTGCATTCATATTCACCGAAATTTTGTATAATCTGTAAAACAAGCCCTCTGATATGTTACGTATATTAATCTACACTTATAAAAGGCAATGTTTGTGTATGTGTGTGTGCGATGTTTAGAAGAAAAATATTGCACTTACAGCCTCGAAATTTGTTACACAGTTAGTCGTATTGACTCCATGCTCCTCGAAGCTCGAATTTTAAAATTTAATCGAGAAAACTTTTTATTCAATGTTTTGTGTTGTTTTGGATGATTTTTCACGCGTTTTTGGCCGATCCATGAGAAATAATGATTATATAAAACCAATCGATGCACCATTAGGTAGAGCAGTGGTGCGAAAACTGTGGGTCACGACCCCTTGTGGGACCCAAGAAAATTTTTGTCGGTAGTTAACTCAAAGAAATTTATTTGACAATGAAAAGTGTAAGGATTTTTAAGGATTAAATGTGTAACGACGGACCTCGTAATTTCGAGCCTCAGTCAGATGACAAGGGCGGCACCTGGGCTGGCATCCCTGTCCAATCTTCAGTATCTCAACAATGTGAGGCCGTTTGACACCCTATGTATGATTTAGCGTGCAACAGGCCCAATACTCGACAGATCTTCAGAGGATTCGTGTTTCTCACCTGGAACCCTCCGGTCCCAAGTGCGAGACCCTACCAATAGACCATCGTGGCCTCAAAAGCCAAGTGAGGGGGCAGTTTTCACACCACTGAGATAGAGCAAACAATTATTGTTTTAATGATTTTTTGAACGTCTAACGTAATTTACTGAATTAAAAATGTACTCACCTGGACGGAGATACAGCAAGAACTATTTGTTGGGCAAAAACCGCAGGATCGTCATGATATGACATGAGCAAGAGTCTTTCATCAAAAGTAAAAAACACTCATGAATCTTATCACAAAATCAAGGATTTTTGGAGAAGTTAAGTGTCATATGTATACGGTAGAGTGGCAGAAGTGAGGACTTCCGCATGCCCACATTCTCATTTCTCTCAAAGACTCATTGTACGTTCACAGAGTGGATGACTTTATTAGTGCAGAAATCTCTAATCCACAAGAATCCCTAGACACTTTTTGCATTGTAACAAAGCAAATGGGGTACAGCCCATGCGGAAGCATAAATCCACGTTTCCCATGTATGAAGGATAGAATTTGTACAAAGCGATATACACGCCATTTCTTCAAAGAAACACAAACAAGACAGACAGATATCACTATATCGTAGGATGGGGATTTACTGCAAACATCAGTTTTCGAGGATTAGAAGTGTTTGTGGACAATGCTTGGATTATACCGTAATTTCCTTTGTTAACAAAAATTTTCAATGCGCATATCAACTTAGAGTATTGCAATTCTGAGAAGTTTATTAAATAAGTCTATAAGTATGTCAACAAACGATCCTACACGGCTGTGTTTGAACTCACCTGTGGAGAAAATGACCTAAATGAAACCCACCAGTATCAGATGGGAAGATATATCAACAGCAACGAAGAAATATGGAGAATATCATTTAACTTCCCGATTCACGAGCGACACCCCACCGTGATTCACCTAAGCTTCCAACTTGAAAATGCTCGGAGAGTCTACTTTACGATAGAAAATGCTGCTCAACGTGCCCAAACACCCGAGGAAACAAAAGTCACATCTTTCTTCAGACTTTGCACCCAAGATGAGTTTGCACTCACCGTATTGCACAAAAAGTATCCAAGTACTACACTTGGAACAATAGAAACAAGACATGGCAACGTCGAAAACAAGGTCAGGTTGTACTAGAACATGCAGAAATAAGATACAGCGATGCTCTTGGGATGGTGTACGCTGTCCATAGACGAATATGAAAGAAATTATGTTTGCCTTTATCTTTTCAGGTATATTGGTCCATTTGAAATCGATCAAAATTTCATTCGGCTTTCATTCTTTAACAATTTATTTGGTTTATAGGAATGATTATTATTAATCCTAATTTTTTAAGTACTTGTTTATTTGGTTATGTAACTTCAATTTTAAATCATTTCGTTGGATGGCTTTAATTCAAAATATCTAATGTCGCCTATTAACTATTTGAAACAGGATCCGAAGATTTTATTGTTCCAGCCTAAATGAATTATTACTCCATTTTAGCGGGAAAACCAACTGGTTGTCCCGAGAATCTAGATTTTTTTACTCAGTTTAAATTCTAATAGCATCGTTTGCACAAACCTTATAATTTCAGTGTTGCTTTTATAAAAACTTATCAACACTTAATGTCATTGCTGCGAAGATATATATATACTGGTTTCTGTACTGTATTCTATACTGTATTGTTTAAATTATGAATTTTTAGTATAGGATTGGTTTCAAGATATGTCTTCTTTACTTGATTTATGTAAGATCATATATAACAAGTTATATATATATATTCCAAACAATCAAAATTCAAGTACGATTTGCAATATAAACACTTATTAAAGTAATAATTAAAATTAAAAATAAAGTAATGTTACCTTATTAATAATCATACAGTGAAATACAAAAAGATAGATTAAAAACTAATGTATAAATACTAGTTAGATTATTATTACTATGAAAAAGGCAACTCAGAAATTGGAATTCCAACAATCAAATGCTTATCAGACTTGGGAACTGATATGTCGCAATCATATATATATATATAATCTAAATCCAAATAAAACCAGTATACAAACACACAGAAATAAACAAGAATTAAATCCTATATCAAATAGTCATTATTTGAACTATACATCACTTTTAAATATATATATACATATAAGACACTGTTTGTGTGTCCACAAATATTGCACTTACAGCCCTAAAATTTGGCACGCAAGTAGTACTAATGCTGACTGAATGCTCTTAGACCCATACATTTGTTTGAATTCCGTTTTTAAAACTTCTTTTTATGTCATTCTCGGCTTGTTTTATTTATTGAAGTCATTTTGTCACGGGCAACACCGTACACGTACTTCTAGTAATAATATCATACGAAAAATGCATACCTACCTAACACATAAAATGTGTATCACATACTTAAAAACGAAGATGAAATGAAAAATGCCTGGTATTTACCCTACCGTTAAAAGTATTCTCACCTCTTCATATATTTTAATGAAACGAGAAAGACCCAATCCTTAAGAGAAATGTTGATGAGATAATTCATTAGAACTAATTAAGAGCTCTATCACTTGTTATTAATGACTCAGAGCACTTCAAAAGACTTGAGCGTGTGTGCAGAAGCCGGGCGAAATAATAACAGAACCTGACAAATTAGGCAGCTGAGTGAATGCGACTGAAACTTTTTTCCCTCCTGTCCTGTAAATTCCATTGTGTTCTTAGTTTACGTTTGATAACTCTTTAGAGAATTTGGGCAGCTTGTAATTATTTATATTCAGAAAACGTTCTTACTAAAACTGATCCTATTGTTTCTAAATTTGTGGTGTTATTTAATATAAGGAACTCTAGATAATTTTTATAGCTCATGTTCATATCAGATGTTAAAAAAATTCAGAAACATTCGATATTGGTTGCGAAAAGTTTGGTTTTTCCTTCCACTTTGAAATTTCAAAAAAATGAGATTGGTGGTCTTGCTTGTTAAGCGACGAAATCTTGTTTATTAAAAACTTCATTTTTGAAAATTTCTATATTTATTTTGTTAAAAATTTACACATGATGAGCATTTTTGTACATGATGTTTGTTTCTAATTTCTATCCTGATACAAATCCTACATCGGGCAGTGATGCATGTGGACATCACTTACATTTCTACACCTGTTACATAAACTATACTTATTTTTAAGATAAACATAATTCTGATTTAGATGTGATTCTAATTTTTATTTTAATCAAGCATATTTTCTAGGTAGAAAACGTGTAGTTTTGCACAAACAATTTTATTAGAAACACATGTGTCTTCGTTTGTGTTTCTAAGCAATAAATTATTGGCTTTTGCTTGTGAAATAATTACTAGAAGATGTACAAAGTAGTGTAAAAAAGTTTATTACAACAGTATTTTTGGAATTACAAGGTTAATATATGTGATTATGATATTTATAAGTAAATGGAATAAGTACTGTTTTTCTAAATGTCCAACGATTATTTAAGTTAATTTTTTAATTATTTTTCTTATATAACTTACACTAAATGATTTTTATATTTAATTTTGTAAATAAAAAAACTTTCGTGATTAAACCAGAAATTAAATCTTCAATCCTTCATTTCCTTAGAAAATAATTGTATTTATAAGGTCTTTTAGTAGTCACACAATGCCATCTGTAATTAAATTTTAGAATAAAAGAAGGCAAATAAAAAATTACTTAGTGAATGGGCACAATAAAAAATAAATAATATAATATAATTTCTTTAAAAAGCTGAAATATAGGCATGAATGATTATGTTTAAACAAGAGCGATTCATTTTTAAAGTCAGCGTGCCCCAGGTAAAATACTGATGTTTAGCACGAATTCGTTCCCTACAGAAAGCAAGCGCATTAATATAAGGCAAACATTAAGTTGGTATCCTTTCAAAAAATATTCCATCCCTCTCTCTCTCTTTCTTTTTCGAACAAACCACTAAACAAACCGGAATTCATCGAAAGAAAAGAAAAACTTCATTTTCCATTCCATAAAAATGAAAAACTATTGCTTACATGAAACCGATTCTAGTAATAACATTATTTTTAACAAAGCGATAAATTTCTACGCCTCTAGCATATTGCTCTTGAAATTTGAATGTTTCCTCCCAGGTCTGACTAAGTTGCGTCCCTTTTATTAAAGGGGGACTATGCCTCACTTATAAATTCTAATGTCACGACTCTTATACTCCCTCTACTTGATCGTGATGGGGGACATTTGAATGGGGAAACTTAAATCTTTTCGCATTACATCGCTCTATTTTACTGCTTCCATAACTGTAATAAATATACCGAAACTATAAATCTAGTTACGCTCTTCTATTGTGTCTATGACATAACGTTTGGACGGAATAAAACTTTATTCTCTTTCGTCTCCTGCCATAGAAAATGACGAGCTCATTTTCTCATAAAACTACACGAATAAATTCTCATTTAGAACACATGCTTCAGAGTCAATTTTCCAAACGTTCACTTCTTACAGGGAAAAAGGCATTTTGCAAAAGGATTGCTTTAATAACCTTCTCAGAAATGTAACCAAAGTTTGTTACTCGAATCATAATTAATTGCTTCGAGTAATTCAGTTTTTGACACCAGTTTCATCGTTGCAATTTCGGTCTCATCATATCTGATCATTTAAGGCGAACCTAATTTTATATACCATTGATTAAAGAATTACCACACAAAATCGTCAGTGACACTACACTGAATTTGTATGATGTGAAAAGAAAGACACTGCATGAAAAAATTAATTAAATTTTAAAATAAACCAGGTCGAGTCTGGTTTTCTCACTTTGTTTAAGTTTCTTCTATTAATAGATTACTTTTTACGTTTAACATACTATGACCTAACAAGATAAACACAGAAATTGTTTAAGCATATATATAATAAATATCAAATGTAATGGAATCAATAGATGGTAATGTGAAACACATCAAAATTCGTCTGGCCAATTTAATCTAGGAATCTATTGCTCATCTTGCAGGAGGAAAAGAGACCTTACAGCAGAGTGTTATACAACGTTCAATTAATATAAAATGACATTCTGCACTTATGTTTGTCATTTAAATGTGAAGCACTTCAAATGATTCCGTAATAAAGTATCGATATTCTTTAAAATTAAAATTATGGTAAAGAAACGAAAAAAAGAGACTTTAACAGAATACTTTGTTTGAAATGATTTGAATTAGCACTAACGATGATGCTTCCAAAACAGTTTTAAAATTTATATCGGATTCATCGATTCAAAGTTCTTTAAAGATCTCTGTTTCTTCCAATATTTTGTTTGAAGTTATTATAGCATAGTCTCCTTCATATTATACACAATTCACTGATCAGATATGATACGGCAAGCGGTACATAATATTTTAAATTAACCAGGTGTTTATTTTTCATCCTTATAAAATATTAACTTTATAGTTTGTTTCATATCTTAAAATAATTAAACGTTTATTTCATTACCATGTTACTTTAAAATATAAAAAATAAGTTAAGATTCCAAGAGCTTTTCAAGGTGCTTCATTTATCTAATACCTTGTCATTCTCCTAAATTCTGCCGTTGTATTATGAGATTTAGAGCCACAGAAACTTAAAATCAGAGTTCTTGTTTTGGATTAAACTCTCAATTTCCTGGAAGATCCACTTAACTCAAACTTTGCTTTTTTTATCAGAAAACATCTTCATACTTGTGTGATGAGGAAATTCTAAAAGCGTAACGCCTTTTTAGGTGCAAGATTCTTCATACAACACCAGATCAAAATAACGAAAGCAGGCATTCGTCAGCATGCAAACATATCATTAAATTGTGAAGTCTTGTGACTTATCGTAGACATTCTTCAAAACACTAAACCTTCCTTAACCCTATAATGCCGGTTGGGGCGGTGTTGGGCGATCAGATGCTTATTATTGAATGGCGAGGAAAGCAGTTTCGTTGTTAAAGATTAAATAATATTATTGTGTACAATCATAATTCTTTGGTAGTGGTAAACTCCTAACTTCATTTGTATATGGCAATTTTACATTGAACATTTTTACACGGGAAAAACATCCCAGTTCGTGTAGCCTCTTTACTATTATGATTAATCTTTAATCTCTAAACTAGAGCCATTTTCACTATTATAGAATTCCTGCGCTTTTATTACATGAATAATTTTAAATTACAGGGTTTGATTACATTTTTTTTTCATTTTTTTATGAAATTTTCTTTGAAATGTATGTACATAAGATGCAAGAAACATAAAGGAGTTTCTTCAAATATTGGTTAAAGCCATAATGCAAAATTACCATAATGCAAAAATAATGTATTTCTCATTAATAAATAATACGCTAAATGAGTTGCACGCCATATTCACTTCAATTAATTTGATCAGAATTTCGGATCCTTTTCTTTTTCCTTTCAAGTAGTAGTTACTACTTTCTTCGTTTAATGATATATTTTTGATAGTTAATCTTAACTAAAATTTTAGAATAAAATAAAATGCCTTAGGATAAGCAGTCAGGTGCTATTTCAAAAAAGACAGGTAAAAAATATCTCCGTTGGAAATGTAATTATAATTTAAGTTTTAATTTCAATTAACAGCACAAATGTTTGATACAGTTTCTTAAATAATTCATGTCTGAATCCTGGAATTCGTTAAACAAAAAGCGTGGGTTTCTTTGACGCTAAATATAAAGGCGCATTAATTTAATTTAATAAACGCATTAATGTACTTTATGCAAATTCAATTAATTAACATCAAAGTCTAAACTGAATGGAGAATGATAGTAAATTGCTAACAAGTCTCAAGACTTTGCAATTGTAACAAATCTAAATATGGAAGTCAATGAATAATTCATAGAATAGATTCTTAACAGAAAAATGTAATGGCAAGTGATGTAAAAACTGACTAGTGAAATAATACTTTAATTAATATAGCAAAAATGTCCAAATTAGAAGGAAAATAATTGACATAAGTGACAAAAATGTAAAAAATCTCTTCATAATAAATTAAATTGAATCTTCATTGCAATATGATCATTGCTAAAAAATAATTCTTGGTTTGACTCCTTCATTTACTGATGGAAAATAAAGTTAGTAAAAAATTATATTAGGCTTATCTCTCAGTGCAAATTAATGCATGGTGTTTTTACACAAATGAGGAAAAGGATGGATTGTTGAAAGAAAATCAACATATGCGGGTATTAGTGCAAACAGGTGTATGATTTTTATCATATGCTTAGACACACTGATTATGTTCATTCTAAAAGAATGAAAAAACCTTAATAAGCATTTTTATCAGTTTTATAAAATGCTGGTAACAAGCTCTCATTTTGATAATGCATTTTTCTCTGTTTCATTTTTAATATATTTTTGGCATATGCATTTCTATATGCAGTAAAAAAATTATTATCTCGTGATAAAAACTAATTTATATAGTCAATTAACCCTGCTCAATTATGACTTATATTCTTGTCATTTTGATCCAATTATTAATTAGTTTGCTTATTTTTTTATCTTTTTGACTTGAAGTAGAGATTTTAATTAAGCGCCTGCAGTTTCAATTAATTATTCTTGACGAAGTATTTATATTCACAGTTTTAATTTAGTTGAAATTAGATTAAAAATGGTTTTCCGTGTATTCTATAAACCTATGTATACTAGAAAATTTGTGCCAGTCTAAGACGGGCTTTTAGCTTGCAAACCATAGGTATCTCAAAACTGATTGTAACAGATTTACTCACGAAAGATGCAATACAAAATCTCATGCACATTTTTTTGGCATAATTTACGATACTTTTCATTGTTGAAATGCAATTCAACCCGTTTTCATTGTTTAAACAAATATTTAATTGCGTGTTTCTATTTCATTGATGAAAGCTGAGGTAATATTATTATACAATCATCCGATTGACTCGTTCATAATGAAGCAGACAAAGGGGCGGTGTTATTTTAAGCTCCGCCCCTCTTATACAATTATCCGATTGGCTCCTTCAATAATGAGCAGACAAAAGGGGCGGGGTTATTTTAAGCTCCGCCCGGCGTTAGAGACATCTCTGGGCTTTCCTATTATAGATACATGTAGACAAATACGATTGAGGAATTAAAACTCATGCTTAATATCTATACGTTAGAGGCAAACTCCCGTAAGTAACAATTTTAAGACTACAGGAGAGACAAAAGAAATTCCAGAGTGCAATTTTTTTTTGAGAGCGGTTATCTTTTGGTCTTTTCGACCTACAGCTATGACACTTTGCCAATCTGAAGATGCTTTAGGGATAGTGCAAATACGATAAAATATCGAAATCAGCAAAATTGAACTTAAGATAATTTCCCTCTGAGGTACAGATATAATGGCTATAATCCAAACATATATATTATTTGCCGAAATAATAAAATTCTTAGTTAAATAAATCCAAGCTGTTTTTTTTTCATTAAAGATCTGGTTTCCGTTTACTCTAGAAGATTTTTCTGACAATAATGTTAGGTTTCGAAATCTAGCTTTACCAAACCAGAGACTCGATTTCTGTGCTTAAAAAGAACTTTAAACTCTGTTTTCTTGTTTTATTCAACTTTTTTTCACCCATTAAATCCGAGTCTTATAATGACGACGAATTTTATCCTGTTAAGGTATTATGCTGTCGGTGCATTTTCTGTTTATATCTGCATGCACGCTGGTATCCTATAATATGAAGCAGAACAAATTTAATTCCCTCGGAAATCTAGCGAAGAATTCTCGTGTGCACTAGCGATCTAGCAACTCCACTGAATGAAGCGATCTAGCAAATGAAGCAAGTCTCCTTGGAGCACTTTTCAGAAGTTACTTCGGGAAAAGGGATCTGGAAAATTGATCGCTTCACACTCGGAATTTCCTTCAATCTAAATTGATTCACTTGAAGAGGGAGGGGACGAGCGTCATAGCGGAACGCTGTTAGCGATCCGATTGTGGAGTCAGCCAAATATTCGGTGTTCTTGATTTGGTCGGAAGCCACAAATTGTGGAAAACTCAGATACCAACTCAATTAAATATTGACCGAACGTGGGATTGGAATGTTTTAATCAACATATTTCTAACTATATAGGATTGCAGTCTTTGGGATAAGAAGCTACGGCTATTTATTGAATCATGCTACAAAGCACTTGTGAGGGTGTGAATTAAGGGAAGAGGTAACGAGATTTGTTAAAAGACCAATCAGCAGATTCACATAAAATGCGGACACTTACCCAGACAGAAAATGCATTCATCATTGGTGTTCAAAATACCTCGGTGAAACGCAGAATTTAATCGGTAATGCAATAACTGAATTTCGGCATACTAGAAATCGTTTCTAATATAACATCCGTTGCTATAACAGCAAATTCAGTTGGGCCAGTTCAAAAATCACCTTTACATCTCAATGCGATGGAGAAAATGAACAAAATAATCTTGTGCGTTATAAAATACATCATATTAAATAATTAATTTTGAACAGCAATTTCAGTTATGTCTTTCCTCTCCTAACTAATAACATTCTATGGAGGTCTTAAATAAATTAAGTGGTACAGAATTAATTTACAATTTGTTTTATTTTATTGAAATATTTTTAAGTTAAGAAAAATTTATATTTTTCAATCTAGAAGAAAATAAAGTACCTAAAGTACGAAGAATTGGGAAGATGCTGTAAAAGAATACACTTTCAAATAGTAAGGAAACTAAAAACACGGTTTTCTTTTCTGAATGAAATGTAGGAATTCAAAGTCGGCGTTTATTAAAACATGTCCATTCTGAGTCTTCTTAGATGCAGTTGATAGTTATTTTCTTTTAAAAGCAAATCAAGTTTTAAATACGTTTGCATGAATATTTGCGTCATATTTCTAGAACTTCAAGTTGACATGGATTTTTCGGCAAGTACCATAAATTTCCAACTCTTGAAAAAAGAAGTTATATAGAAAAAAAACGATTTTCCATTTTTGTTTTCAGCTATGCGATTTCTTTTTTTCCTAGAATCGTTCGAAAGTGAAATGAAATGTTTCTAGATTTGAATTCTAAAGTCCTTCTAAGAGAACGTAAAAATATAATTCCACATGTCAGAAATGAATTCTGTAAATGGTGCAATGGAATGATTATCCAAAAATGGACTATCATTAGAGTCATGCACAATCCGGATTAGGGCGGATTTTCTGTATTAAAAGAGTCTCTAAGTATTACTAAATTATTACACTAATGTCTAAATAATTTTGAAAAATGCCACTACAAATTGTCAATATATTGTAATAGGTTACATAAATGCAATCGGCTGCAAAAATTTCTATTGAAAGATTGTGCTAAATTCTTATCTAATTATTCCTGGTACAGATTTCTATTAATTAAGGGGAAAAACGTGAATGATTCTTATGAAGCCAGATATGGCATCTTTCTAAAATATTATTTATGTTCTTTCTGAATGCAAATAATCTTGAAAATTCTATCAAGTTAGTTGAACAATAACACATATAGCAAAATTTCATTGGGTGTTTGCTGGATCACTAAGTAAAGCCTCTAAAATGATTCTTAAGCCTTTTTTACGGAAAAAACTCAATGACCTATGAGTGTTTTGCCGCATTATTTTCAAGATAGCATGTTTTCTATGTTTTTCTCAAACAATCTAAAATATGTATATTAAGTATCAAGGATATAGATTGAAAATTTATGCGGAAAAAGTAAAAGATACCTTTCGCTTCTTTTCCACATTTTTTTGTTTAATCTTTCCACTATCCTTTACACTAGAAAACGAGGGAAGTCAAAGATTATTAATATTATACTAAACACATTTTTCTTCGCAACGGTATATTTATTTCATAGCACATTTTGGTGTTCTTAGAGAAAAGCTGTTGCAGAAAACCTTAAGAACCATCTATTTATAAAGATGCGCCGATAAAAATCCCTTTTGATGAATGATGCCGTTCCTTATAAATTTGCCACTAACTGCGCAATGCCTTAAAAATGACGGCTCCTCCTAAGCGAGGAAAACAAATTAAAAATAAAATTAACACTATCAATCTCCAGTACAGAAGAAACTCTCAAGGAAAATTTCCATGTATACTTTTAGTAAAAAGTAAATTGTTTTGCTTCTTCGCTAAATCAATGTCTGCTTTTAGACTCGAAAGGGGTTTGAGAAATAATAGAAAAAAACAACCCTAGGGGCAAATGGTTCATTTCTTTAACGTTTACGTCATATTGGCAATAGTTCCTGAGCGTTGGAAAATTCTAGATTATTATCTAATACTTAAACGGGAAATGGCTACATTATTAAATAAATGAGGTGAAATGGATAAGTTCAGATATTAAGTATGAATACGAAATGTTTTTTAACATTTTCTGTTTATCTATTTACGTAAATCAATTCTTGGTAAGTCAAATAATGTGCATGTGTGTGGTTTTAAACTTAACAAACAAAAAGGATTAGACATCTTATTCTTTGGGTATACTCAAAGTAACACTGAAATTCATTTTTATTTCTACTTTCTTCGGAATGCATTGAAAAACATAGTTAGACGTAATAAGCTAGTATATCAGAGTAAATAAAGCACATTAATCAATGACAAAAGATGATCCAACATAGCAGATCAAATAAATTTCTTCATTTTATGTAAAAGGTATCAAGCAAAATCAAAACTTAATCAATCAAAATTTATCAATTATATGACTTAGATAAATACAATTACTACTTTGGTAAGGATTGTTAAAATTCCGTGCAGCGTTTGTTAATAAATCGTTAAGAAACCATTTATTCATGGACATTCTACAGTTTAAGGGACATGTCTAAAAAGTAAGACTGTTTTGGTCAAACACAGTTTCTTTACAATATCTTAGTAGTGAATTCCAAGAAATTTGAATGGATATATTTTTACAAAAAGGACATGTAGTGAGAGTCTTTCGAAGAAAAATAAGAGATAAGGACGCAAATATTTTCACAAATAGTATAGTATTTCCTTTGTGCAGTCTATGCATAATTTTATCCAACGACGTGAATTAATATGCTTAAAAGCTTAATTAACTCTATGAGAATCTAAAGTTTTATTCCAGTCTAACAGTTGAACAGTTGGAACCGTCTTCAGAGTAAATGAAGATGTTTAATTTTCACTGTTACTTATCAAGATCACACTTT
>BGPR01000013.1:4288299-4308072 GCA_013235015.1 Araneus ventricosus
CTTCTATGAGCATTAGACCACATGTTCTAAAAACTTTAGAAATATTCGTTGTTGGTTGCAAAAATTCATTTGAATCTTGCTCTTTGAAATTTCAAAAAATTGAGATAGGTGGTGTTGCTTGTTAGGCGACGATTTACTCTGAATTCGTTCAATAAAGTTCAGTTTATTTCAAATACGAATTGTTAATAAAAGTTGCGCAACATTAAAACGCATGAAAAGATAAGACATTTTATTATTTCGAGTGAATGCTAAACTGATAGATGTACCAAAGTAACATAAGTCGTATTTCGGAAGCTGCAGTATAATTATTTTCATAAAATCTGTTTCAAGAATTTGCGCGAAGAAGAGGTCGAGCGTTGGGAAATTAAAGCAAACAACGTATCGATCAATATTGTTTCTGCACAGACAAAATTAACTCTGAGTAGAGTATGGATATTTGCATGCTCTTTAACATTTTGACTCCTAAGCCGTCCGTAACCGCCCATGCAACTTCTTTACTAGTCTGGCGGATTTCGGCCGGTTGCTGTTCCGAAAGGGGAGAGAAAGTGACACTTTGGGAAGAGATAAGAAATGAAAAGAATGCCATTCATATTTCCCATCAATTTCAGTGAGGAGAAAAGTAGAACGGGGCGTACGAATCCATTCTATATATCAATTAGTAAGCAAACCTCCGTCTACAACTGTACTCAGATTTTGAGAACTCTTAGTAGTCAGAGGGTTAAGCTGAGCATTTCTAGAAATAACCTAAATAAGACTGGAAGAGTTTCTTCAGTCTTCAGAAGTTTCAAATCTCATCAACCCACAAAGGTTTTCGTAAATAAATAAGCAAACATAAAGCCGCCAAATGCACTGGCATTTTAAATTGTTAATAATGAAGAACTAAAACATTTTAAATAGTTTTTGGTATATAACGAGTAATATTTAACTATATAACGAGTTGATAAATCGTAGAAGGTATAAATGTGACTGGGTTTGAGAAGGCTTGGTTAAGATGAGTTCGATTAACTTAACTAGCCTCATTTTGTTTGAGCCATGGTCAAATGATAAAGGCGACGCCTACACAACACCTTCTAATACAAAACTCCACGCCACACTACAGTAAAATAAAGGTTTTATTGGAGTGAAGCTAAACATTACGTTCATGAAATAAACGGGGCAACAGACAGTCACGAATCGTTTTAATTTGAATATTTTCATTGAAAACAAATTTAAATACAGCATCTTAAAAAAATTTTGAAAAATTAAAAAAAAAAATTGAAACCAAAATTACATAACCATTCCGGAATTTGGTATTATTTCTTTGATGCTAATATATCTTCTTTGTGTCATGAATAAGTATTTAAGCTGCTTGTATGCCAATTTACAATTTAGATATATGAATTTTGAATATTATTCACGGGAAACACCCTTAACCTTTAAAAAAAATGCAACTTTAACTTCGTTTGAAAATATATCCCATTTCTTATGCTCCCTAATAATGATTTATACCACTTTATTTCCTGTATAATATGGAAATACTTTAAATTTAAATTATTCATCATTCCGATATTGGTAAAAAATCTGAAGTAAGCAGTCAAAATTCTTGTATTGCTGGTACAACTGTATTTTAAATTATATTTTTGCTACATTCTGTGCATATTCAAAAATGACTGAACGTTTTCATTGAGAATTCAGTTTTACCTTCTATTACGCTGTTCAGGATGGTTTATATTATTCTTCAACGTATTAACATTCTTTTATTTTCATTTAAGAGTTCCCGATAGTCAAAAGAATGATTCATTAAATGCTTCAAGACCAATTTGAAGTATATGCAATGCATGCATACACAAATGAAAGAAATTGTAGTGACTACAAAATAAAAAGTGCCCTGCCTCACAACAAATGCAAAATTTTAGATTCAAATTTTTCTCTAGTTTTGGAGAGAAACGAAAATTTTAATTGAAAGATGGACGCAACTGATGAATTAAGCCAATACCTAATTTAAATAATGATAAATTAATAAGTAAATAAAGTAAATGAACGATAAATTTTTAAGGAAATTAAACGCTCAATGAATTGTTTAGTGGCAAAATATTTGAAACACGTGAACTAAATGAAAATTGCTTAACTTTTCAGAAATATGGCCAACTCAACTATCCTTCTTCATCTGGGTTCTGTTCGATTTACGGGTTTTTAACAGAGTGATAGGCATATAATAAGAGACTGAATAAAACATTTAATCTTAGACGCTCTCAAAACCTGTCATTCCTTTAAGAAAAACTGAAAAATACAAGGGCACAAATGAAAAATAGACTAGTATATTGAATAAAACATTTAGTTCTTCATTTCTCTCAAGACAAATAAAACGTTGAGAAAGAGGACACTTCAAATAATGTCACTTCTGAATTTTTGATAGCTTTGTTTTAGGTGAAATCATTGACGAAAAATATAGCTGTGTGCCTTAGAGTTTTTGCTAAATAACTAAAATGTATTTTTCTAACCAAGTAATGAAAATACTATAACAAATTAAAATTACGTTTTTAAACAAAACGTAACAAAACAAACTGTTCGATGATCATCGTAAATTAAAAAATATTCCAAATAATAAATGTAATGAAAAACTTCATAGAAAGACTACGCAATAAGGAGAGAAAATTTGAATTTTGTCTAATAAAAAGAGTTTCGTCATTATATTTTTTAATCTACACTTATCAAGGATGATAAGAACATCACCCCATTCTGCAAAACCATCTGGGAAAACCTGAAAGACCGGCCTCCACGACAGCATAGTCAGGCACTGAGGTTCCTGGATTATAGCCCCCATTGCGAGCGGCTCATGCATCGAACCCCCGGAAAACCGGGGTACGACCTGTCTTCGGAGATGGGCCCAAAGAGCCACACCACCATTATTGTACCATCGGGTTGGCGAGAGTCAGCTTACTTATACGGTAGCCTCTCATCCATGAACTCGCGGGGGCCCCCCCCCCCCGATGAGGTTATTATACACTTATAAAATTTAAGCCAATTTCGATGGAAACTACCTTTTTAAATTCTTAGAATCGAACTTAGGTGTGCATAAGACTTGCAATCAAATCTATACTGAGGAATTAAAAAAAAAATTCTAACAGAGAGGTTTGTTTGAAACTGAAATTTCCAATTTCCTAAATTTAATCCTATAATGCACCATTTCTTATTTTTAAACACCAGTTAGGTGAATCTATATAAATTAGTGGAAGGAATATGGACGAATTTGTTTTCAAAATTAATTCTGAGGTTAAAATTTTAATTAAAATTTAAATGTATCCATTAAAACCTCAATTAAATATTTTAAATTTATCTATTAAAATCTTCTCTACATGAAGTTCAAACTACAATAAGCAAATTATTTAATTAATTAAATATCAAATTATTCATAATTGATTTTAAGAAACACAATTGCAAGTGATATAATTATGAATCACACAGTGATTTATGATTGATTAATTAAATAACCAATGAAGAATGGTGTACTTAAACCTGTTTGGCACTGAAAATTCTATACTTCTAAATACGAGAAATGTGGACATATAATTTTCATTTCTACATTTCCTTTATAAGAATTCAGGAATAAAACGCTTGATAAAATCTTAAAATTTTCAAGAATATAACTCATTAAATAAAAATCAAGTTCATAAAGTATATAGGCTTTAAAAACTTTCATCTTCCCTTTAACTTATAAGAAATTAATTTTATTTTTGGTTCCAATGCAAAATTTTTCTTGAATATTTCTTAAAAGTATAAAGACATCCAGCTTAAAGCTTTTAAAAATATTTTACTTTTATTATTAGTTTCATCAAGCATAAGTATGGGCTTAAAATTGTTGCAATACGAATTTTAAGTTATACATTGATTTAATTCTTACTGAAATATTCTGAATCCGATAGATCACTACATGAATTTTTGCTTTTTATGCAGCTATTTTCTGTAAAAATTTGCAGTATTCTTTAATTGCTCATTTCTCTTCTACAATGATGTTCAATATTATTAGAACGCTGCAGAAAATGTTACACTTTTTATTACAGAAAATAAATTTATTTATTTATATCGCAAATATATTAATTTTATTATTAATTCAATCGTATTTATTAGAAAAAACTTCAAATAACTCCAACTTTATCGCAAAATAAGTCAGAAATGGTACATTATGTGTTGTTCAAAATAATTCGAAAGGTCCAAAACTTAAAACGAAAAAATAAATTAACATTTTTTAAATATAATATCGATATTTAATATTTATACGGGTCTTCTTTGGCCTCAATCACTGCTTGTAGACTTTCATTTAGGCTATCAACCAGTTTCTGCGTTGTCACCTGGTGGATAATTCACCATTAATTTTTGATCGTCTCAAAAAAACTATTTTTATTTCTTCTCTCTTCAAAGGGGAATTTCTGATTCAAAATTTACCTTAAATTTTTAGATGGGACTAAGGTCTGGTCTTTGTGTTGGCCATTTCAGTATCTTAATGTTGTGTTTTGAGAAATAATCCTTGGAAATCTTTAATGTGAGTTTTATGTCATTATCTCGTTGAAAGATATACCGTTGACCCACACTCAAATTTCTGATGGATTTTTTTTAAGATTTTGGGACATAATATCGACGTACATACTTACAGTGGTTTTAGCGTTGATTGTCACAATTTTAGAGGGAAACAATTATATTTCCTCCTCAATATTTTACTTTCTGTAGGATATTCATCATTTTAAGAGCCTCTCCTGATAGTCCGCACAGTCTTTTGCGTCATTTGATCCAGGAAGATCATATTTGCTTTTGTATGACCACAAATCACTGTCCCAGAATTGTAAAACCTTCAAAATATGCTCTTCTGCAAAAGTCAAGCACATTGCCATGCTTTGTTTTGAGATGTATGGTATCTTTTTAGATACAGCTTATCAACCCTGAGTTTTTGATTATTAGGCAAACTGTTAGAACTGACACATTCAATTTTAAGTTTTGCATAATCTCTATTGACGATATATCGTTCTTTTTCTGCGCAAAACTTACATTCATAGTCTTCTCTTGTACTTGTTTTCGGTTTTCTGTCTCGTCCTCTCATGTTTTTGATCGATGCTGTCACCTCATACTTCTTGCACAAATAGTAGATATCGGACTCCGACGATTCATACCTTTTTGTTAGATTTTCATACTATTACCCATCCTTTCGATCTTCATTGTTTCTGTGGCGAAGGTCAAAAGAAATCTTTTAGCTCTTGAGCATTAATGTTGGCTTGACTCCTTCATAGACCAAAGAAATAAATTTCCAAATAAATTAATCTGATAAAATTATTAAAATTTACCAAAATAAAAACAAATCTAATTCGTACTCATTTAAATAATATCTCCGTCATCAGTCTTCATTTTCATTTTGATCAGCTAGAATATACTGTTTAAAACAATAATTCTTTCTAAGAAGCAGTGATATTTCATGAAATAACTAAAACTTATATACATTTATGAAGGATGAAAAAAGGTACAAGAAAATCAGAACAAAATAGCAAATTATCAGGTTTTTAAAATTTTATGAACAAAAGATGAAATTTTAACAGTCCGTTCTAATAATTTTGAACAGCACTGTAAATTTTTATTTATTTACAATCCACGTCGACCCACTCACCCATTGGGTATGGAGCGGTTAACCCTCCATACCCAATGGGTGAGGTATTGTAACTTGTAAAAATGTTACTGTTAGTGTTTAAAATGCATTTGTTTCTTCTATTCATAAATTGCAATATGATATTTTCGTATACTAAAATTTCAACGCCTCTGATGGATTTATGCAATATAAAATTTGAAAATGATGAAGTTCTTTGATAAACTGATACAGGATATTTATTTTCAGTTACTTTTTACATATAAGAATTAAATCTTCAAATTATCTTAAATTGCGCGCCAGACCACCAAATGGGAAAACTATTTCTAAAAAATACACAAATTCATCTAATATTAATTTTACAATTTTAATTTTTCACTAAACTGCACAGGGCCTGGTATCTTTTTTGACACGATCTCCCAATCTCTCATGGGGTTAACATCCTGATATTTCATAAAATTTGTTTTATTTTTGCAATCTAAATAAATCCAACTAGATACATATACATTCAGACAATCTAAATTATCTTTTGTTCAGTCGAATCGTAATACATGTTTATTTAAGACATGGCGTCATGACCTATGCGTATTTTTTATGCCAATTTAAGAATATCTATTGTGTTGCTAGCTTGATTTCCATCTAAAATAACATCCACTTTTAAAAGCTGACATTTAGTCTAAAACAATAGCAAAATTAAATTTTTTTTCAAGAGTAATTTTAAATATTTTAGTTCATTAGAAAGCTATCTGGTTTTCGTCTTTATGAAGCTCGCATGATTACTTAAAACTTTTTGTATTATATCCTTTCAAATATTGATTTATTTGCTTCTTAAATACGTTCTTTAATTTTAAAAACTTTTAATACCCAACTTTCAACTTTTAATACGCAAGACTTCACTTTTTAAACAGCTTTATCCCTAATTTCTTTTGTGGTAACATAGAAAATTCCACAATTTTATTCAAAATTGTTTTAAAATTCTGATGCTTAAACCTTTCATCGTGATATTTATTGTTTTTACTATGATTTAATATATTAAACTGTAAAACCTATAGCTAACAGCTACCTATTCCATATCTTTTCACACAAACAAAGAAATAAAATCCTTGTCAGACAAAAGATATTTAATTAAAATTTAACACTGTAAGCTTTCTGGATTGACAGCTTTATAAATTAACTTTCCCCAAATTATTGCCTGAATTAGGCAATAGTTTTTATTCAAAGAATTTCTATTTTTTGTATCTGTGTAGGCAAAAAATGTTTGTGTCGTCTTGTTTGAAGAAAATGTTAACACTCCGAGCGGCGCAAAACTTCTTTTTCCGTTTTCCATGCAAAAGCAGATAGCTGGTATTTATATGTATATTTTCTTAAACAACCATGGATAAAGTGTCCTTAAGAATCCAAAGTTATAATTAAATACAAAAAAGATCGATTGATTTCCTTTAAAAGCTAAGTTTTCTAACCTGAAAGATAAAAGTTCAAAATAATTGGGCACTCAGACGGTTAAAATTTATTTTTAGAAACTGAAATAAACTCCCACCACATGCATTACAGATAGAAGGAAGCCATTACGACTCGTTTCAGACAATGCTATTTAATAATTAAATTATTGCTTAAAAACTTCTTTTAATATCCTTAAAAGACTTTTCGAGTAAATACTGCATTGCACAATTCTATATCATCGAACCGCTTTTGTTTTACTTTTTTTCAAGACTCATAGAAGCTATTCAAGATTGATGGATCCAAGTTACATGAACATATTCCAACTGTAATTTTTCTACTTTATAGATTGAAACTGAAATTCGAGTACTCCTCGATGCTTCAATATCCTCTGGCACGATTCCAAACTATTGCAAAAAAAGGGAAAAAATAGAACATGAAAATAAAGGGAAAAAAATGTGGAAGCCGCAAAATGAACATCCGCCACTCGAAGTTTTGGATGTAGTGTTCAGTAGAGCGTTCTGGCACCCTAACAATTCACTCCTCATATTCCCCCCTCTACAGTGGGCTTCACATCTTCGCCTCCCTCGACTAAAGAAAATCAAGTCACTCCTTGCTAGATGCTCAGCTCTCGACAAAGCGTAGCGTGTCAAAGAAAAACAGCATTCTTCTGGAAAAACAAAAAAGGGAGCTTGGCGACGAAAAAAGTAAGAGAAAGGAACAATAATGGATAAAATAAATAGTGAAAAAAAATCGACCAGGGACGAAAAAATATGAAAAATTGAATACATCAGAGCAGGAGAAAAGTAGGAAATCGAGAAAATCGAAAGGGGAAGAGGGTGGCCAAACAAAGGAAGTTTCGACGAACTGAAACTGAAAAGAAGTGAAGATGAAAAAGTAAAGACAAAAAATGTTTGTGCGTTTATAGCTGAACATCTCTTGGAATACATACATAGTTTAAAATAGAATACCGTAGCACACCGTCCTGGAACAATGCGGTAGGCTAAATTAAAATGAAATCGAAATACAGGAGATAAAAGTGTTTAGGATCCTGCAATATCTGCAAAGAAAATAGACGCAAACAGAAATAAACAGGTAGGACGCACAATAAGAGGGAGAAAAATTTCAAAATTTGTAAACATGGGCGTCCTCCGAAGAGATGGAAATGGAAAACAGAAAACTTTCGCTAACATTACGTTACATTAGGAAGGGAGAAAGCATTCGCGTGTGTTTTGCCTTCATATTGGAGTTTTTCTTCGAAATCACTATAACGAAAGCATGGAAATAACATAAATGCGAAGAAAAAGGAAACCGAAAGGATAAGGGGATATCATTTTTCATTTCCGTGTTATCATCTGTTTTCGGAAAAAAGTTCATGTTCGGTACAGATTCCTCCAGAGTACCATTTGCATGCAATACTTAAAAGTTTTTTATCATCTTAAGATTACTAAGCAGGAATGTTATTCTGAAGAAACATTCCGCCGTAAATAATGCAGATATTTACGTTTACGCTTCCTATGGAATATTTCCATAAGTGTTATCTTTGGATTCAAACTGTTTAAACTCTAAATCTCTCTAACAAAGAAATCGTAAAAAATAAAACACACGTTACGTTTCGAATTGCAATCATATATTCAAGAAAACTAGATATAAGAACTGAAATTGTCTTTGAACACAAATTTATTTAGTTTTATACTATCAAATGCGTACGGTTACTCCCTTTAAGTATTTTCTTCCTAACAATTATTAAAATATTGTACTTATTTAAAGAACTTAGAAAAGATATTTAATCTGATTATTTTTGCATGATTGTACTAATACTTCATTTTTTATTAGAACAGAAAAACTTCAGACATAATAATTTGAAAATGCAATTCCTTAAATTCGTGTTATCTAAAAAGGCTTGCTTTCAACAGATGCATCAATATTTAACTAATATGAAATCAATATCTTTGATCGCCTTTTTCGTGCAAATAAACACTCCTTTTTGCTAAATCTTTATTCTTTATGAAACAAACACAATGGGTTTCAGTTAATTTCTGTTCCGCTGTGAAGTCGATAGTGCACGTATAATACCAAGATTTTCTGCAATGTATTATGAATAGAAGCCTGATTGATTTGTATTCTATTCTTCAGCAAATTACTACAAAGGATCCTTCCATTGGAAAGCTATACACCTTGTCTCGAAAATACATGTTCAAATCGTAGAAAGTAGTAAAATAAACCAAAATAATCTTTTTCTACCATAGAATATGTGTGTAGAAATGCCGCATTTAGATTGTAGAGGTCGCTGTTTAGGTCAGGATTTGGAAATCTTTGTCTTTGTAAAGGCAGTCTGTTCCTTGGCCATTGATATCACGAGATTTTACATATTTGGTTTTCTTTATAGAAAGACATTAGAAGCTCTAGGTCGGGCAACACTATTTACTGTATACAGGATCCCGTTCCATGACTCTTGCAGCAGGAAATCGATAGATTTTGTTAAAATATACTGAAATCAAAGCATCGACAATGTGCAGCTTATCTGTTTTAAAAAAGGGACCATTGAAATGTGTTTTTTCCCTTAATTTTGTTAGTTTTCGATTTACTTTTTGCACCCTTTTTTCGCCATATATGCTTAAACGCGGTATTTCTGGACAATATCCTATGGCAAAAATGTTTATTTGGGTTTTCTGTACCACTATTTCTAATTTTGTTATATATTTTTGAAGTACTCTGTTTCCTTCCACAATTTTAATTAAATTTTTGTAATAATAACTTGTCTACTATTGCTATATCTTGGATGCTAATTTAATGAATTTGACACAGATAAATAAGAAATTGTACTTCATCTTGATAGTAATTGTATTTTATTGAACTGTGAATTACTGTCTGTTCTTTATTTAAAAAAGCTCTATTAGTTTATTTATATTTACCAGCTTTATCCTCTTTCAGTATGTTTGACTATAACAAGACCTATGAAACACAAAGTACTTTGTACTTCTGTAGAACAGGAGGCATAAAATATATCTTCGAACAAACGATGTCAATTCAATGATGGTACAAATAATTTATTGCCAGTCTTGAATGAATTTAACAATAAATACATCTCAAAACTTAAATGAGTTTTACAATTTAAAAGTGAATTTAGTATTTTCTTTCCTTTCTGTAAAAGTGAATTTAGTATTTTCTTTCCTTTTTGTAAATGTTCATATTTAATTTTCACTGAATAATAAATCTTATAATGTTTCATATTCTATACAGCATTTTATGCATACTTGTGCCTTGTACCTGATACTGTTTTCATAATGACTGATAGGTTCTGAAACATTATGGGCTTTCCTTAATCAACTTGGTGCAAAAGTTATTACTAGTTATTGGACGTATCAGATCTGAACCACAAGCATTTGTCAAAATATGTTTCTGGTATCTCGGAGAAGAGAACGATATCAGAAAGAGGAAAAAAGGGAAGAGCTCCCAGAGGAAATGCATGCTCAATAAAATGTAATGTCTCCTTTCTCTCCCAAGATACCATAGAATAGTCAGCTGGGTAACTCGCTGAAAGTACTAGAAATGATACCAATTGTATTTTATTGAACTTTAAATCTTTTTTTCGAGCATAAACCCAACAGTGGTGGATTTGTTCTGTAGTAAACCAGAATAGCTTATTTTTTATTATTTACAATTTATCTTTAAGTGAAGTTCTTTAAAAGAATTGTTCTTTATACCACTATGACCCATGAACTGAATCTCTTTCCAGAAAAGCAATACTTACATTTTTTTCCTAATATCTAAGGCATGATATTCACCGGCAAAAAATATTTGAAAGAACGTTCAAGAGAATAATTTTTATAACAGTTAGGCGCGGGAGATATGAATAAATGATAATGTCATAAGATAAAATGATATTTATATGTGAATCCTAGAGATGTTATTGAGAATTCTGATTTTTCCATGACGATAAAAATATTGTAAAGTTATCAACAACAAATACAGTTTGGACAATAAGTCCTCCCTAGTTGCAGAAAAGCACAAAAACGTTTACATTTCACATTATTCGCATTATCAAAATTGTAAGTATCATATTTTTCAATTGTCATATTCAATAAATGTAGACACAAATATTAGGTATTTTTCTCTACAGATTTGATTCTTTTTATCTGTTTAATATTTTACATAAAAACGATTTGAAGACAATGCATTGATCAAAAATATCAATTTTTTAAACAGATAATATATTTTTTCACCCGAATTTCCAATAAATATTTGTGAAATAATTGTTCGAAAGCCAGAATTTGCAGCCTGATGAAAAATAGATTACAAAGCGTGAATAAAATTGTCTAACAATTTTATCATAAAAAAGTTTATTTAATTTGACATGTTTCATATTTGTAAAGATGGGATTTTCTAATCTATTTTTTTTATCATTTTCAGATTTGCTAGAGTTTTCAAATTTTGTTCACTTTTATGTTGTCAATGCCAATAACCTGTTCTAATATTTTCAGAATTTAATTATTAGTTAATTGATTAATTAAAATTTGATTCCATGTGCGTGGAGCCATCTGGTAGTGAATTTGAGAAAAAAGAATTATTTCAAGATGCCATAATATTTATAATAATGAATTATAAATCATGGAATGAAAAGTAGAAAGTAAATGAAATAAGATTCTACTAGTACACCAGTAAAAGTGTGCTTTTAAAAATTGTTTGTATAAAATTTATTCTGAAATACTCTTTTATTGTTTGCTGTCAATGTGATAGATGCATGTAATGCATCACAATACTTTTGCACTTTTATTATGCATCCCTTAAAATATTGTTGTTATATAATCCAAAGAAAGACAAAAGTCTTTTGATAGAACTATTTTTCGTACCTATGGCTCGCAGTTGATATTTAGATAAAATGAAGTGACCTGTTTCGTCAACACAAAAATTGCAGAGATAAACATTTTCCATGCATCCGCTTCTTATTTTGAATTCCGTATAGTTCGTTTTATTCCTGGGGAAAATTTGCATTCTATTGCTTATTTTGACAAGCTCAAAATCCTCCAAATTCGGCTTTCTGCTAGGAATAGGGAAATTTCAAATGTTAAAAATTTCTACCGGCGATGTCTACATAAGAAGATGAAATTAAATGAAAGCTCAGAAATTGTTTCTTTGTATTTCACTTTGATTTTCAAATTCCATCACTCGTGAGATTTTAGTGTATTTATAGCACTTTTCAAAAGACTTATTTTTCAAATTTTGCCTTTTATTCAAATGCTTAAAAATATGAAAATGCAATTGAATTCATGCTTAAACTAAACAAAATTTGTATAGCCTGTTTTGGAATAAAGATATTCACTACTGCCTATTTCTTTCTTCTTCGTTGATGTAAGCTGTCTTATTAAGTAGTATTTTCTTCAAACTATCCAAGATAAACTAAATTTATTCTAAACAAGTAAGTGGCTGAAAAATAATTATAAAATAAAATCTAAAAGCTCCATATGTTTTAAAGTTAATCTGCACCATTTGCTTTCACAGAAATTGAAATTTCATCATTGTTCCTCATCATATATCTAATTTATTACTTATTTATGTTTTCCATTATTTGGAACGAAACGAACGAATTAATAAATGAGCCCTATGAATATGATAATGTAATTATTATGTTATCACAGTTACATTTTTCAATGCAAGAAATATACATATTAAATTCGTACTTATGCAGAACAAAGCCTATTAGAGATAATGATATTCTGTAACGTCTTTTTCTTTTGTCTATCTCTACTAATTTATTAAGCAGCTATGAAGAACATATTCGTAAAATTATAAACAAGGTGATGATATATCGAAATATAAAAGAAAATAATAAATGTTATATTTCAACGACGAAAAATGAAAAGCAATTCTGTCCACTAATGCATAAAATTAAGTGACACGCGTATGACAACGGTAAATATTTTCCTCGGAGGTAGTCACAAAGAATTACTCCGGGCAGCCTTTGCGTGTGGATTAAACATGAATTAGCCAGGCCGCCGCGACAATTAATCGGGTACTGTGGCCCCTGCATAATAATCCCCATTACGAGCGGCTCATGCGACGACTCCACTGACAGAGGTTCGACACGTCATCGATGGGGGATAATTCACCCCCCCCCCCACCGTTACTATATGGCGGGAATGTGCTTACTTATACAGCAGGTTATCCTCCTCATATATGAGGTTCCCCCTTAAGTTGGAATCTTCCTCAGAGGTTTGTAAACAAAGAAATACAGGCTGAAGTCCAAATTGTATTGAAAGAAGAACACCAATAATAACAGGCGACAAACGGAAGAAATTGCAAGGCATATGAAATAAAACTGAACTCAATATTTATCAACTCACAATTGAATATTAATAAAGTATACAATTCGTTTCTCGTACTAGAAAATAATAAATATTACATTGGCTAATCAGACCATTTCTAAATATTAATACAAAAAAATGAAGTATTTACTTATTCCTCACAAGAAAATGAAAATATAACTTTAAAAAATATTTTATCCTAAAATATATAAGCAGTATGTGAACTTCACTTTTCTACTCCTTATTTGCATTTTTAAAAAACACGATACTTTTTAAGTAGGATATTCATTAATATTTACTGATCCATCAACTAACTTCGTTCACTGGGCTCTTTATAAGTTCTTTTTTCTCTAAGAATGTAATTTATTCTGGAAAGTGTCCTTCAGAAAATTTAGCTTCCTGTTGAGAAGAAAAGCTTACATAAAATATATTGACAAACTTACAAAATTATTATACTTTTCTATCAATTTTGAACAAAATCTGAAAAAAAAATGAAATTTAACTATATATTCAGGTGGGCTCCATTAATCCCAAAAACTGCTAATCTGAAATGCAGCTTGCGGAGACGAATACTTTCGCTGCAAAATTCTCAAATGTTTTCGAGTAAAAATTATTTTGAAGACAGAATTCGAAGATCTTAAAAATAGCCACTTTAATCATACTCTGATTTTGAAATTTCTGCCTTAAAAGTTTTACAAAATGTTCATTAAAGTTGACTGAGATTCTTAAACTATAAGCTTTAAAGGTTTTTATAACTAGTAATGCGCAAAAAAGCATGCAATTTAAAACAGTCTAAAGTCTCTAAACATTCTTCTTGAATCGTTCATTTCTTCACTAATTACTACAACTGAATCCTTTCATATTTTTTGCTCAATTCAATTTACTTCTATCGCTTCGAGCAGATTTCTTCCTTCATAGCTCTCTCGCATATGCCCAGAGGGGGTATTTGTTCTCAGTTAAAAAGATGACTTTTTTTCTTTTGTAGTTGATTATAGGATTGGAAGGACTCAAACTAGACTTATTGTGAACGCGTTAAATAATCACGGCTTTGCCACCAAAACTTCCTTTGCCTTAGGCACTTGACAACCCTCTTTCTCGGAGCTCAGTCTCACAATAATTTGGCAATCTCAATTTCTTTTCAGTGCTTCTCCCTTTAATTAAAAAAGAATGTCAGTTTTAATTTTGTTCGACAAAGAAGCAGATGACACTATTTATTTTAATTTTTCCTTTCCGAAACAAGTTTAATAGTTTTAATTGACTGATCGGAGGTGGATATTTGAAATAGCTTAATACGAATTATGAACGTTTATGAAGAAGAATGCGGTCCTTCAATATGCGTTAGATTTATTTTATATTTAAAACAACATCACAAGTTTGTTTTCATTTTAAGTATATTGATCAGTTTTCTTTTGTCTCGAAGTCTTGCATTTAGCATGATAATTTCTATAGGGTGGCAACTATTGTAAATGGCGTCATGCAAAATTTGGTCTGCATGCTGGAAATGTCACTGTTACGTATTTCTCTTGTACTATCGTAAACGAAACATGATTTTGGTTTTACGAAGAAGAAACCAAGAAGAATTCGTTCCTTAAATATGCGTTAGATTTATTTTAGATTTAAAACATCATTTTAAGTATATTGATCAGTTTTCTTATGTCTCGAAGTCTTGCATTTAGTATGCTAATTATTAGAGGGTGGCAACTATTGTAAATGGCGTCATGCAAAAATCGCTCAAAATATTCTACCGGGCTGACTGTTGTACTTATAGCTACCAAATTTGGTACGCGGTTATTTCTTGGGTTCTAAATGAACTCTACGAAATGGCTTTTCAAAATTTTAATTAAATTTTTAGTTAAAAAATTAATTTTTAATTCAGAATAACAGGGATTTTAGGAGTTTTCCAAAATAACTTCCTAACATATGTTTGCGTAAAAACTATTTTTAAAGGATTTAAAAATTCAAAATCTTTGCTTTTTAGTGTTACTAATTTTATTTACGCACAATTTTTTCTCTAATTTCCATAAATTATATATATATATATAAGTATATTTTTCAAAACTACTTTTCGTTATTTTAGCTATTGCATCTATACGTCAATACGAAACATTCGCCTAATCTTTTGTAAAAGTATTTTCCTATTTGCCACAAATTGCTTTAATGGTCAAAAATACAGTTATATTACTGAGCACAGTGCTTAATACTTTGGTCACTGAATACACTTTAAAGTACTTAAATTATTACTGATGCATTTCGGGAACTTCTACTTCGGTTTCTGAAGTTTATTTGATGCTTTAATTTTTGTAATTTCGTAAAATTGAAGCATGGGAATATTAATATAAAATATGTTCAAGTATGTGATGGCATAATTCGAATAATCTTTTTTCATTTCAGTGAACATCCTAACTTATATGTATTTCTGAATTCAGCTTTTTCCATACGGATTTTGTCATCTGACCAATTATTATATTCAAACTTTAAGCATGATCTAATTTGCTCTGCTGGTTAACATGCTAAATAAATAAAAATGGCGATTTCTATCCACTTTTATAAGGAATTCATTCTCGTCCAAGTCATTGCTCTGGACATAAATCAGTCCCTTTATGATTGCAGCTCTCCTAACAACGCCTTCCAAACGCCCTTGTGCAAGTTTAAGTGGCATTCCCACTCAGGTTTCTAACGCTGTCATTATTTTTAAGCTCCTACAACTAGTAGTATAGAATCTGAAGTGTAATGAATCCAGAAGGAAACGCAGCCTTTGTCATTACGCTCGGCTGCTTCAATTAATTTCCCGAAATTTTGAGACGTACGAAAGCAGCATCTTGGATGGTGGACTCAGCATAAATCGAAGCTTTGTGTGAAGATATGAATCGTCAGGATCCGGATTATTCCCCAGCTTTTCCTTTAGCGTAGACCGTCTTTGATGACTGCGCTGTTTGTCGCTACCAACAAGTTCAAAACTGTCGGCGAATATTAGCGAAAATGAACAACTATTAACAAGCCCTTAGGCTGTAAGATTACAACACCGTTCCAATCGGCCATGTTTGTCCTCAGTCATGCGAAATTTTCAAATGTAGCTCTTAAACCTTTTGACCATTGTATATGTGGCGATTTATATCACTATGCCCTTTTACAAGATATCTCTAGTGACTTAACACATTACAACACCGACTACATATAATAAAATGTAATTAATCTTTTTCTGAACCAAAAAAAAATCATCCACTCATAAATTTTAAACTAGAAGCCGAAAAAAGCCATTATATTTTTGTCCATGATGTATGACATTCGAATTATTAGTAGTCGTTAGGTCATTACATTAAAAATTGATTTTCTCTAGTCTATTTTTTTAAAAATTGATTATTTCGATTTGAAATATTACGCATTACTTAGACGATCGACAAAAATGATTCATTTTAATATAAATGGCTACCACTTTTGGAAGCCGAATTTGGCAGGAAACTTCCATTTACGTGACGAAAATTCTAATCCAGCGCACGGAAAGGATATTAATCTTTTGGAAATCTTATTTTATTTCTCTTTATTACTCTATACAGATAACTGCTAAACAATATGATGAGTTTTACGTATTTCAATGTAGTTACTTTCTGTTAAACCTTTAGTTTCACTGCAGATCAAAATGGTCAAAAACCAAATATGGCGGCCTTATGCAATGCAAATGAGATCAGTACTGTGAATGGCAGTAGTCTTGCCGTTTCCCAAGCAGCAAGTGCTGAATAATTAAAAGCTACGGCGAAAACTTTCGTCAAGTTAGAATTTGCGAAAAGCCTAGAAGACTGTATTTTCATCATAAGAGTGATCATAACGGTGTGCTTTCCTTGATCTCTTTGCCGAATTTATTTAATCACATTTCAATTACATCAATTATACGAAGAATTCTAGCCAAATATTCTAAACTTCGAGTCTAGAGATTTGATTATTTGTTTTGTTAAGGGGATCATATTCTGCATATTTCAGAAAATCTTGGCTCAAAGAATATGATTGTCCATCGACTTAATCAGACTTCAGAATATAGCTGACACTAAGCGCTTATTTCTTATTTAAAAGATGGGCAGAATAGACTGAGACGTATCGGCAATGTATTTCAACAACCGTCCTGAAGTTAGAAATCACATTAATAAGTTGGACATTAATTAATTTGGTCTATATGCTGGAAATGTCACTGTTACGTATTTCTCTCGTACAATTGTAAACGAAACATGATTTTGGTTTTACCAAGAAGAAACGAAGAATCATATTGTATGTATCTAGACTAAGAATAAAAATGAAACTAATAATCTACATAAAATGGATAATAAAGCGTTTCCTAAAATTAATATAAATTGTGTTTGCACTCTAAACCTTGTTTTAGTATTTAAGTTTAAATACTTCTATCTCACTTGAAATCTTATTATGTAAAACTATGTTATTATTAGCTAATTAGAAAGCATATTCTTGAAACTTCAAGCGCTTGTTTATTCATAGAGTCCCGGTAATCCGGATGGGATTTAAAATATCTACTTCCTATATATACATGATCCTATGTTAATCCTACATGAGTTCGTAGGTTAAAAACTTAGGTCTACGTATACAGTAGCGTTAAAACTAAAATTTAGCTGTAGGGAAAGTTGTATGCATTTATGAATAAAACATCAATTTTTATAGTTTTACCCATCTAAACTTGTATTTCGTGCATTTTAAGACAAATTCCGTTTAATCCGATCAGAACCCGGTCCCTACTAGTCCCAATAACCGAGACTCGAATATATTTATTTTTGAATAACAGGATTTAAATATTCCATATTTAAATATCGTATATTTGAAAGCTACATTTTTAATTTATTTATAGCATACCAGAAATTGGTTAAGCAAACGAGACATTTCAGATCTATTGTAATGGAAATTTATTGTGAAGAAATTCAAATTATTTGTATTAAAATTACTTCTTTTACTTATTAAATATATGAGCTTCTGTATTGTACCCTTTAAAATATTTTGCAACGTTAAGATTATTACGTATAATCTGTTTCTACATTCGAAGTTTAATATAATAAGCTTATGTAAAACTCTAAGTGTGAATGGCATTTAAATATCAAGAAGACAAGAAAATCTGAAAATAATTTTAAAGCATGTTTCATTAGCAAGATTCAGTAATATTATTTTTTGATAACTAATCATGTGAAAAACAAGAAAAAAAAACTCCTTACACCTAGGAATCTTAAACATAGTCATTCACTTTAAAAATTAAAATTATTATTTTTATCTACATAACCTATATGAGTCTGATCGAGATTGCTTTTAACTGAAATTCAAGATTTAAAATTAAGGTATAAAATTATAACTTCATATGCATGATTTTCAAAGATCATTTAAATTTTAGCAACAGTATGCCAATGTTATTTTGCACAATGACGCTAGCAAACATTCTAGTTTCAAACATAAAAGATTCTGTCTGGAGACTGTATCCATTAAGAATACTAAGTGGTATTTAATATTTAGTGGAATGTTAGATTCACTTTTTCGTCTATTAATTACATATTTCTTGCAGATACTAAACATTGAGCTTCGATTTTGTTTAAACCCTTCTGTCTACTCTTTTACCGTTTCCAATCAATAAAAAGCACCCGAACTTTCCTCGACTATTGACCCAGTCATTTGTATCCCCTACCATAGATAAACAGAACTGTCATTATTCACTAAACTTTTATTTTTGTGGGAAAACTGAATCAGTGTAGCGAAAAGTAACATTTTCCTCGCCCTTAACTTTACCTTCTTTCCTACAGCGGCAGATGCTTTAGAAACGGAGAGAATGCTTTTTCTGTGTTACGAGGATTCTTTGTAATACAAGAAAAGAGAAGAGTACAGTTTGTATGTCTGTGAGAAAAGAAAGCCTTTGAATCTTTCATACCTTATGGCTTTGGAAAACGTTTTATTCTTCTGAGGGAAAATATCTAATATTTATATTCTTTTTAATGGTACAAATAAAAATATAGAAGGTAATGCTTCTCGTTACTTCTAGTATTAAAAAAGTTATGTAATTCGGAAAAATTTTTGACAGCTATATTTTGATTAATTTCAACGCTTTACCTATTCCTACGTTCGAAAAACCCATTGGTGGAAATATATCTGCTTTTCTGTTCGACCGTTTTCCCTTTTTTCCGTGAGTATGTATACGAACATGATAACTCATAAATCAACGAATTATTCAGATCGATTATATTACACGTGATCATTACATAAAAACTGTAGACCTGCATAAAAATATCGGCTAATTCTTTCAAAGGGAAGAGTAAACATAAATAATACCTCTTGCCTTGCCTAGGCATCCGTGTCTTAAATGACCGAGTCGCTTGATAATAAGACGGGCACTGTGGTTAGTTATAAAATGGCTTTCACCAACCCATGCATGGGAAGAGTAAACATAAATAA
>BGPR01000013.1:4308082-4325438 GCA_013235015.1 Araneus ventricosus
GAGTAAACATAAATAATACCCCTAGCCTTGCTTCGGCATCCGTGTCTGAAATGACCTCGTCGCTTGATAATAAGACGGGCACTGTGGTTAGTTACAAAATGGCTTTTACCAACCCATACACCAACTCTTCACAAACGAGGTATGTCCAGTCACGGAAAATGCGGCCAATACAATTCCCATCACTATTGTTGTACCCTCCAAAGAAGCGAGAACCTGCTTATATTTCTAAACATGCTCTATTTCCTTTTTCATGAAACTACAGGAGCTTCATGTGCAAGTATTTTTAACGTGCTCTTTAACAATCGAGTTCGAGGAATTTATTGTAAGAATGTTTAGTTATTCTGCTCATTCACTTGGCCTTTGCCGATCCTTCCAGTGAAGATATTAAATACATTTGTTTTGGGGTAAGTAACCATGGTATAATTCAAAAAGAAAACTATTAAGTCTGCAAAACAGGCAAAAATAGCGCATAGTATAAAACCTGTACCATTAAACAGATAGTTTTATGGAATTTAAGATGACTTAAAACTTAT
Source organism: Araneus ventricosus (assembly GCA_013235015.1). Classification (NCBI taxonomy): domain Eukaryota; kingdom Metazoa; phylum Arthropoda; class Arachnida; order Araneae; family Araneidae; genus Araneus; species Araneus ventricosus. The sequence continues at coordinate 4,308,616 of BGPR01000013.1, forward strand.
ATCTGTCTGGTAAAATGTTTCAAAATTCTCGCCGGAAAGTCCCAAAATCCTAAAACTAAAAAGCAGTTAAAAATCCTCAGTAGGAAAGACTATTTTTGATGGATTTAGAACAGTTTTATTGATCAGATTCGAAAGCGTTTGGTCACATAACAGGCAGCTGCTATCACTTTGGCACTATACATTATTAGTGACTTCATTATGCGGAGATATGCGAAACATTCGAGGGGATATATGCTCATTTTATTCGTAGCCTTTCGGCAAGACTGGCGATCAATTAGGTAAAGTGATAAAATCTTTTATTTTCTAAAATATTGTAATATGCCCTATCAGATTCATTGAGTTCTTATATCTTTTAATGTATCGTCGTTTAACAAGCAACACCACCTATCTCAATATTTTGAAATTTCAAACAGAAAGAAAATACTCATTTTTTCACAACCAATAACGAATATTTCTAAATTTTTTTAACATCAGATATGAACATGAGAACACACATTCCTACCAGATGTGAAAAAAATTTCAGAAATAATCGTCATTGGTTTCGAATAAATGAGTATTTTTTTCCTCTTTGAAATTTCAAAAAATTGAGATGTGTGGTGTTGCTTGTTCAGCGACGATATATTTATACCACTCCGCTTCATTTTTCAGATGATTTTTATCATTAATTTAAAAGATCTGAGGTTCCAAAATTTCCAAATTGCTGAAAAAATTTAGGATTATCGGAACATCCTAGTTACACTTAGGAAACAAGGGGAATGAAAGTGGACGGAAATCAGGAACGTTGAGCTAAAGTACGAAAACAGGTTTTTCCCCTGATAGCAATTACAGAGAGAATGTCCCCTTGACAGCTATGTCCATATGCTTTCATTCGACTTAAGGCAACGCAATAGAAGTTGCAAAAACCTTGCTCATTAACAATACTTTCCCAAGTAATTAAGTTGAACAGATAAATTGTGTCTAAAAGCTAAAAATTTTTATTTGTCTTTAATACTCTTCAAAAATATATCAACAAGAAAATGGTTGTAGCTAAGGCACTTCAGTTACCAGCATATTCAAAACTATTTTTTCTTTCCTTTTGCTTTTAAAATGTAGATCTTTTCAGGCAACAAAAAGTAAGTTTATTCAAAACAAAAGAATTTTCCATTAATAAACCAATGTTTTTGAATTTTCAGTTTATTTAACTTATATTCCAATCACGAGATAATTTTTTCCCATAATAATGTTGCACTCAGTACTGCCCAACGCTGTAAAATGGAAGAGATAATAGTTTTAACAGGAACGAACTGCAAAAATACTTATAAGTTATAATTGTAATCAATGTAATTGTTATAGGATCGCTGATTGCTTGAAAATTAGGCGTAAGTTTCATTTAGATGATTTGAATCATTAATTTAAAAGCTCCGTGGTTCCAAAATTTCCAAATTGCTGAAAAAATTTAGGATTATCGGAACATCCTAGTTACACTTAGGAAACAAGGGGAATGAAAGTGGACGGAAATCAGGAACGTTGAGCTAAAGTACGAAAACAGGTTTTTCCCCTGATAGCAATCACAGGGAGAATGCCCCCTTGACAGCCATGTCCATAAGCTTTCATTCGACTTAAGGGAACGCAATAGAAGTTGCAAGAACCTTGCTCATTAACAATACTTTCCCAAGTAATTAAGTTGAACAGATAAAAGAAACCATTAGCCGACGAATGACGAAATCAGCACAAAAATAACATTGTTCCTACAAATTATTTGGCTACCTAGACGTAACTAATTGCTTATGCGCAACATGTTTCTCATCAAAAACTTAATTAAGCGACTTCGTATTGTCATCTGCGAGGAATGAATGCGCTTTTTTAATTTTCTTGCTTCTAAAAATATTAATTAAATTATTAGTCTTCAACTGTAGAATATGATTTCTATGATTCAGGAAATGAAAAAGAATAGTTTTAGTTGTTGTTTCAAAGATGTTGTGTCTAAAAACTAAAAATGGTTATTTGACTTTAATACTCTTCAAAAATATATCAACAAGAAAATGGTTGTAGCTACGGCACTTCGGTTACCAGCACATTCAAAACTAATTTTTTTCCCTTTTGCTTTTAAAATGTAGATCTTTTCAGGCAAGAAAAAGTAAGTTTATTCAGAACGAAAGAATTTTCCATTAATAAACCAATGTTTTTGAATTTTCAGTTTATTTAACATATATTCTAATCACGAACTAATTTTTTCACACAATAATATTGCATTCAGCACTGCCCAACGCTGTAAAATGGCAGGGATAATAGTTTTAATAGGGACGAACTGCAAAAATACTTATAAGTTATAATTGTAATCAATGTAATTGTTATAGGATCACTGATTGCTTGAAAATTAGGCGTAAGTTTCATTTAGCGTTTTAGCTATACTGTCAACGAAATTATGGTAAACGGATTATTTAAGATCACAAAGAGAATTCATTAAAATCTACTCCTACTTTTCTTCCTCATTAAAAATATCAGAACTGTTATTTCGGCAGTCGTTTTTTGTACTTTCCTACAGATATGTAGCATTCATGATTCTATGTGTCAATTAAAAAGAGATACCCAGGATTAAGATTGGATTAACCCCTTGACTGTTGACCCCGAGTTTACTCGTGCATCGATTTATGGCATTTTTGCACTTGCAGTCTGAAATTACGTCATTCGTAGAAGTTATAATTCGATACACAAGATGAAGAGTAACTCATAAACATCTCAAGTGTTCTATGGACTCTTAATTGAATCAATACAACACATTCCAAAAACAGAAGGTGTCATTTAATTACAGAAAATAAAACAGTTGAGGGGTTTTCTTCTAAAATGCACCTAAAATTTTCTAAAAACTCTCTTATTTTCGTATAAGATTTCCTAGAAATATTTAAAGCATAATCGCTGTGCGCCATGTATAAGAAAACTGCAAACCAATAAAATGAAACAGTCGACCGAAATTCCCTCTACTTATTCATTTTCAAGCCGATTTTATTCTTTAATAGATTAGAATTGACTTAAAATCCGTGTCTCAGGAAATGCAAAACTATTAAATTCTATCTTTCGATTGAAAGCACTTTAAGGAAGTGTGCATAGCCTGTTTTCATTTTAAACGAAAATCAACTTGCTCATGCAAGAATTATATTTCTTCTAATCCAATATTAGGCTATTTTATTTCTCTGTTCCCCATGCATTAGATATCGATAGTTTTGATATGCATCATTTTCAGATGAATACGATTTCCACGAAGTTTAAAAAATAAAAACACACAACATAAGGTTTTCTTCTCAAAAAATCACCAAACGGAAGAATCAGTTTTCGAATTTTATATTCAGTTTAGAGAGAAATAATGCACCATCTGTTTTCCGTGACCTTTGTATCAGGATAAATGAATGGTATATCGCAAGAGTTTATTCTTCGAGAAAATCGAAAAATTCGTTACGAATTCCGTCAGTACTTTAAATTTCTTCTGGATTTAGAGATTGATAGGACTAACGCCGGACGTTGTAAAATGCGATCATGAATTTGCAAAATAGAACCATATGTGCTGTCCAAAATTGCATGGGTGCCTCTTATTTCTTAAAATAAAATACAAGATTAATTGTAAGGAAAGCATCGATTTCTTCAAAAATCAAATTTGATCACCAATGCTTGCCTTTACGGGAATTTGAAATTTCTTTTATAGGATTTGTGTACCACAAGCACCGAACTATAGGCTGCGTTTTCATCCAACTCTTGGTTCTTTTATTTCATAACATAAACTGATGGAGGAGTTTAGATATAAAAACGAGTAGGATTACTATGATTGTTTAACCAATAAAGCTGGATAAAAGGAAAAGAAGTCATCAATAATCGAGCGGCTGGCTATGAAAGCTTTATTGATTCTAGGGACCTTGGTTATCCATCTCACTAGGGAAGACATCCGGTCAAGGAAACCTCGAGTGTGGCAACCCCAAAAAAAGAAAAACGCACACATCGAGAATCTGCTTTTTCATTACCCCATCTTTCTCTTCCACCACTGTTGCAAACAATCCATTCAAAAATATAAAAAAACTCAAAATTTTGCATTTTCGTGCGTTTTTCTCTTCTTGGCTCTTTCTCTTCTCTTCGGTAGTTTCGGTCAAATAGTCATGAAATGACAAAAGGTAAACTTAATGACATGATTTATGTTTCAAAATATTTTTAATATACCTTATTAATGATGCTAAATAAAATTATTGGATTTTGACTGAAAGATTATTTTAAATCCCTTGGAATCCAAATTCTGCGCGATTGCGCAACCTATTTAGGTTGGTTTGCATTCACCATTTAGTTACTAGCTATTGGAGTCGCTTAAGATTCTAAGCAGCTATTAATCCTGAAGAAACATTTTATATATTATGATTTTAAATAGGAACTTATTTAATATAACGCTGCCTGATTTTATTTATTTTTAAAGCAATTGCGTAACTTTGTAATACTCAGAATAAAAAAATTAAAAGGGAAATAGAACAATTATTTCTTGTACGTAATTATTATTGGAAATTAACAAATTAAGACTCAAAATAGTTCGATTAATTTTTCTATTAAAAATTTTCTCATTTCTCATTAAAAATATGGTAAGTATGATATTTTGTTGAATAATTATTGAATTACGTAAAATCAATTTTTTTAAAGCAAGATATACTTGGTACAAATATTTATCACAATCCGAAGTAGTGCTAATAATATACATTCCATTCGAATTATTAACTCTTTCTAAGGCCGTGGCAAGTATACTTGCCATCGAATTCAAGTATTTTTAAATGTAATTTTTAAGGTTGGCGGAAATTCTCGCCAAATTTTTCGATGAAACAAAAGTCTAGAAGTTCCAATTTCTTATCTCAAATCATAGCAAAATGTCTTGACTTAGTAAATAATTATTAATTAATTAAACTAGTTAACAAAATATTAATACCATCCACTAAGATAAGTGAATTTCTTTTCTTAAATTAATATCACTCCCAAAATTATTTTGTTATACCACTGCTAGAATAAAATGGTCCTATAAAGGGTTGAACCGGCAACTATATTGAGGGTACGTCTTCTATCATTAGCGGCTATTGAGAACCATTTCAATCACTGTTTGAAACAAATCAATCAATTGGAAAGATTTTCTGTACGTCCTTGTTTCTTAAGAAGAATGAATTAACAGAGAAATCCGATACAGGTCTTGGCAACTTTGTTTCTTTACAAAGAGGTTCGCCTTAGAAAGGAGGTGAAACACGCAGTGAATTTTGCTGAAATATCCAGGCTTCCAGAATTCACAATGAATAGGATTTCAGCATTTATCCAGCATTAGGCAAATCATGCGCCATTTTATTTCCATTCTACCAAAATTCAAACAAAAAGAATCTAGTTCATAATAAGCTGAAACAAAAAAATATTTAAATTATAATAGCATTACACCATAATGAATCATGGCGTGTATAATGCGGTATCCTTTCTTAAATAGAAAAGGATACTAAATGCCTGTAATATTCTATACTAAATTGAAGACAGACGCTCAGAAAGGGAAGTGCTTTGTGAAAGCCTTAGTCAAAAATCGATATTCCTTATGTTATAGCGTGGAGAGTTCGTTAATTCTTACAAAACTAAAATTTTGGCTTAAAATTATAAACTTTACTAATCAAAACTTCATTTCTATGTCTTTAATTGAAACTGAAGGTTTGCTTGAGTTGCCACTCGAATCAAATTATCACGTGTACATGCTGGAATTATTCACTGTTTCAGAAAAAATGCACCTTAACTCTATGAGCCCTAATACGCTTCAAACCGTCCCACTCGACTCAGGCGGTTTTGGGCATCTGGGTGAATTTTATGGGAGAAAAGATGTTTCTTTCTTCGTATACAATTGATAGCCCAAACTTGGGTGTCTTCCTCCTGGAATTTCTGTAAAGAAAGGAGGGATTTCTTTCTGTTTTCGTGAACGAAAATTTACTTTATTATTAGTTTTTGAGGTACTGGAATTCTAACTTTAGCAGGGTTCAGAGAGTTAAATAATTAGTTAACGGATTGACTTGATATGTAGAGTACAGTTGTCCACTATTTCGCTGTCTCTTGAGTTGAAGTGGCGCTATTGAAGGTGTAGGGAATCCCGAATTCGATACCATACACAACAAACTATTCTCCTTTTATATAGTGAGGTCTGCCGTCGTGCAACATGGCAGTAGTTGGTGTAGTTGGTATTGGTACACATTGGTGTAGTGTGAAAACTTTCAGAATAGCCTTCTTCGTCATCCTGCTATGGTTCAAAATAGTTCTACCCAAAATATCCCACTGTAACTTCATTAATTTAACTAAACTAAACTTTCTCTCAGAATTAAAGACAATTATTTAATTTTCAAATGCCTACATTCATAAATATTCCATATGCTTTTTATGCAACAAATCCACTTTCATAAAGCTGAAATTATTTTTATTAACGAAAGTACGTCTGTCGGAAAAAACAGTTCAACTATTTTCATTACGAATAATCGGGCATATACTCATCGCATAACAAAAATAGCAATTAATATTCGCTTTATAAAACTTATAGTTTCTGTGTTACTTTAGATTTTTTACTTGAGCTGGAACTCAATGTCGTACCGACTAAATTTTCGAACAAAAATGTATATTTGCAAACAAAAATAAAGTCCCACGTCTGCTGAATATCCTTGTAAAATAAATGCAATACGTGTAGAAACCAGTATACACCTCATCTCCATGCCTCTCTCTCTCAAATGAGACATTGCGCTATAGAAACTTTAAATGTATCCCTGGACCGTCGCCAGCAGTTTACCATAAATGTACAGTAATGCTAATCAAATGTAATTAAACTCTGTGAGACAGATAATATATTTAAATTTCTAGGTGTAAACAGCAGACCGTAAACGAAATGTAAGCAATGATGTCACCTTCAATCGGTTAACAATATTTAAACTGAGTAAGAAATTAACACGCTATTTGAATAAAAGCTACAAAAATAATACTGGATGTGAATTATTGTCGATTAGCCTGAATGCCTTTTAATTGAGAATATTTGATGAACTTTATTTATGCATCAAATAATATGATCATTCACAGATTGATAAACCATTAAAAAAATTTAAATGAAAGCGTGAAAAATAGCATTAAACTTGAAAAATAAATATTGATTACAGTACTAATTTTAGAACACAGTCTAAGTTTGAAATTAAATTGTAGTATATAGATCTCAAGCCTTTATCTTTCTTATTTGAAAACTATTCTAACAGTTGAATAAATCTAGTATCTGGCAATATAATTAGATTTTCTCTTACTTGAACTTTTAATTAATGAAAAATACTTTTTAGCATGAAAATAATAATGAAAAATAATAGCCTAATTTTAATGAAATATAATAGCCTAATTTAATGATAATAATAATTACTGTTGTTTAATATTCAAGTAGAAATAATTGTTAGAACTGATATTGTAATTCTTCTGTTATGAATGATAAACTTATCAATGGATTCTAGGTTTTCTGATTTAGTGATTCGCTCTCAATTTTTCTGAATCATCTCCATAACTCTATACGCTTTTAATTCTATCGATACGGGAGCGTCCAAAACGTCTCCTCAAGCAAAAGACGATGGCCATCCGAAATGTCCGAATATCACTGCGAAATTTCCACCCCCTTTCGTTAAGTGTGATTGATTTCTCACCCACAGCGCGCGCTTTCTTCGTTAGAAAGGCTCGCCCAGATGGGTGGGGGAGAAGGGGTTTTTCTTAGAATTCGGGCAGTGTCAGCTGTCATTGTGGTTTTTGAGGGGGGAGGAGAATTTCCCTTATCTTTTAAAGAGGATCTCGGGCGTTCCCATAATTTGAGGCTCCTCTGTTCCAATGGTCTTAGGAATTAAAGGGTTAAAGAAAAGATTTTATTTTTTGTACATTCTAATAATAGTCTATTTAATTTCTATTGATTGGTAAGGAAGGTCACATACCTACTGTTTTTTTTGTTAATCTATAATTTTTAAAGAATTCTTTCAAAGATTGGTGAACATTTGGTAAGGAGAGCCATTGCTAAAGAACATATAATGTCCATTCCCTTATTTTATTGAAATAAACTAATATGATATAGCAAGTATTACCTAATGTAGAAATAATTTTTTGAAAGTAGTTATAAACTGAGTGCCCATGTACTTATTTTCGAAAAAAGAAATATTAATCGTAGGGTACTAGTACTAAATGCTACAGGTTATTTCAAAGGCAATAATTTTCAAAACTCGCATTTTATTTAGGGAACTCATGAATTCCAGTCTCTTGAAACAGCAAAAAATCTCTTAAATTATTATTATCAGAAAACGTTTTATATATACCTCAGAGCAACTTATACCTTAAAATAAACTCAAAGAATAAAAATAAACCTTAAAGTATTTTAACTTCATTTAATGAAGTAGAATGTGAAAATAAAAAAAATAAAAACACGAATAAACTAATGATATTTCTCAGATTCTTATACATATGAAATAACTAATCTACACTATGAAAATCCGACTGTATATATGTATGTTTGTATACGGCGCTATTTTATCACGAACCGCTGAACCGAAAAGCGAGCCGAAAGTACCAGAAGATGGGGAATAATAATCCAAGGATTCCATTTTGACCATTTAAATTCCGAAATTATAAATAGTGAAAAAGATATTAATTGAAAACTAATTTACAACAATACTTTTCATTGTTGCAGCACAATTCAAATCGTTTTCATTGTTTAAACAAATATTTAATTGCGTGTTTCTCTTTCATTGTTAAAAACTGCAAGATTGCAATATGGATCCCGCAAAAATACAATATGGATGGCGTTGTGTTCGGGTTTTGGTAATTTATACAAATAAACAGGGGAAATTAAATCGCTCAAATAGGGTTTTTACTAAAAATGTTGTTTTCCTTGAGGTTTTACTTTGAGAGTTCATTTATGCAGCGCATCCTGCTTCATGCTTATATAGCCTGGAGGCGGGCATATTAAAAAATATGGATCGCGAGCAACGCCGGGTTATCTCCTTCCCTCCGTACTAAATACAGAAAAAAAATAATTCCGGAATCGCGCTATTTTATAAAATAACGATTTTTTAAAAATAAGTCGATTTCGACGCTTTTCCGCAGACGGAATGTTTGAACCGCTCTTTTCTCCTTATTTATTTAGGAGAGAATGTTGATCATGTGTCACGTGTCCTCACTTCTTCTCTCTGGCAGGGAATAACGCATTATTCGAGATAGCCCGTGGAACGTCGGGCGACGCAGCTAGTCTATTTTATAATTGCTGTTTGTTTCACACTATGATATAAGCATTTTTGATTTTCTCATAATATTAATATATCGCTATCGTTCAGGCAGAAGTCACTAAGTCCACAAAAACCTTCTGGCGGACTACAACAGTCAATTAGAATTTGCAATTAATTATTTCCAGATAGAAACCTTTTATCTAAACATCAGTAAGTCAATCTTAGGAGCTAAAAATATGTAAAATAATTTTTACTATTTGTCAAAATGACTCAAAATTAGATAAGTTTAAACTGACCATATCTCCAAGTTATAGTTTTGAACTAAGTGACTTTTGCCCGAACGACAGCGATGCATAAATTAATATTAAACGTGTTTCTAAAATATTGCAATAGATTGAACTTTACTTTGGATGCAGTCATAAAATTTAGCCAAAGTACAATAAATAACTTGGAAGTAGAAGTATTTTGTAATTCAACTTTGTATGGTATTAAGTTTAGTTCAGTTATATTAACATTCAGATTTGAAACAACACAAGGGATATTTTGGGAAGGACCTGGTGATTTTGAACCGCGTTCAGATGATGAGGATGGCGCCCTCGCTCTCCAAATTCCCGCACCACACCAGCGAGAGGACGTTTGATCCACTACGTATGATTCAGCGAGCAGCATGTCCAATAAGCGGCGGATCTTCAGTGGAATCAGGTTTCGAACACGGAAGCTCTCAGGCTCCCATGCCGACACCTTACCACTAGGCCACCGCGGCCTCCTTACTATGAATATAGGTCACATTTACAAGCTTTTACTTTAATTTAATGTGTTTCTGATATGCATCTTCCATTTTTTATAGATGTGTTCAGTGGTTTACTGTATTTCCATCTATAAAATTAATTAATTTGCAATTTTCACAAATTATTTTGTAAATAAATGATAAATAGGAATAGTACAATGTAATAAAAATTGCAGAAATAATTCAGAACTCTTCAGTATGGTGCTGTTGTTATAACTGTTTAATAGTATTCAGTAACTGCTGTAGTGATAAAAATAACCAATGCCAGTCACATTAATTTGATTAAAAATGTGCTCGGTGTTCAAATCAATATACTAAAAAATATGGCATTGCAAATAAAAAAAAGTTACGACTGAGTTCCTAAAGTCTGGTTTAAATTTCTTTTTTTTTCATGATCTCACAATCCATAAATGTTAAAAATGGCTTGTTACTTAATCATTGCAACGGTTTAAAAAAGTATTTTTTTTTTATTTAGACCGCTACCACTGCAATTAAAGGGCAAGATACTGAAAAAAAAATCCTTTTTGAAAAAAAATTTCACTTTCACGAGCCTTATTTAATAAATTATTGCGGGGTTTTTCCATCGTATATCATAGATTGAAAATTAATTTCAATATCTAGCACTCTGTGTCAAACTACAGCAGCTGTAGCATTGAAGTAACTCACATCGGATGCATCTTAAATTTGCATACCCATATTAATCGAATGGAAAGCAGGACTGTAGTTGTACGTTCTGATGTTGAAAAATTTTTTTCAGGAGAAGGAAGAGTGGGAATGTGATTACCTACGATATCAAAGGGTGAGGGAAAATAGTATAAATAAAGAAGGGTATTTTGAAATAAATTCCAAGAAACTTGATTCAAGAAAAAAAGGCCTTGCCATACCGAGAAGCAGATATAATTAATAATTCGAAAAGAGAAAAAATTAGAATACATCAACAGAGGGTTGCCTCGGATATGATTGTGCTTCCTCCCTCCTTTGATTCATTTTTGGATTCGGGTGAAATGTACTTAATGCTTTTCCTTCTGCAATATTTCCTACCTTCTGCTTGCCGCGTTATCGTTTTAAAACTGATTAGATTCGCAGTTATTCGCTCTGTATTGTTGATTTTTAATATTTTTCTGTTTTCAGATTCAAAGGATAAAATTTAAAAATGATTTTCATAATTTTGAACAGACATAATTTATTTCGAGAGATCACTAGAATGACAGCAGGTTTTTAATAATGATCGTTATGCTCTTCTAGGGATAAAGCATTTTTGAAAAGTAAAATTATATTTGTTTGGCGTGTTCATAAAATTGGAAAAGAATGCAAATTATATCAGCATTTTTAACTTAAACTCTCATGCCATGAAATTTTTGTGACTCTTTATTACTGTTTTGAACTTTTAACCGTCTGATTCCTAAGGCCATTGAAATAAAGAGTCCTCAAAATACGGGAACGTCCGAGCTCCTCTATCAAAGATAAGGGAAATTTACTTTCCCCACAATGACAGCTAGTATTGCCCGAATTGTAAGAAAACTTCCCTCTTCCCCATACACATCTGAGCGAGCCACTCTGACGAAGAAAGCACGCGTCGTGGGTGTGAAATAAATCACACTTAACGAAAGGGGGTGGAAAGATCAGAGTGACATTCCGGACGGCTATCGTTTTTTGTTTGAAGGGACGTATGGGACGGTCCCGTATCGATAGAGTTAATGTTTCGATTGCTGTAATATTAACATAAAATTGCCAATTATGACAGCCACGTGATTTTTTACTGATTATTTTATACTGAAATATCGGAGAACGCGAATGATTGGCAAGGTTTCAAAAAATATCTAATTTTCCACTGAGCTCTCCTTTTGCTACAGAAATTAAATTTGTTTATATCTTATAATTCAACATATTTGACTGCATGCTAACTTTTTCGCAGTTTGCAATAGATCATTTTTATATTTGAATGCATATTATATATTATAATCCCTTGATTTGACCATAGAAATATCTCTCAGCTTGCGAGACAGAAAATTAATGAATAAGCTGCTTTAGGCTCATCCTCAATAAATCTTTTAAAAACACACCAGTTCTAAAATCCTGCCGATTAGCAGAAAGATATTCGCTGTTTCTGAAAGCAACATGTTTTAATATATTTTCATAAGCCATCATAGCTGGTCTCATTAACATGTCTTAACATTAATTAACCTTTTAACTGATGATTTGAGACCTGCGCGTTAAATTCTTTTCACAATATCATATATGGGAAAAAAAACATAAATATATGTAAAGTTCAGCTGTAGTATCAAGACATCTTTAAATAACTTGCAATTGTAGCAAAATAGAAAAATTTGTTTATTGTTGTTGCCTTCAAATATTTTTACTATTGAAGAGCTATTATTTTATGCTCCTTAAAAGGTATTTTAGGAAGCTCCAACTCATTGCCATTGTTGAAGTACTGTGCCCAAAGCAGTGTGGATCACTAAATGATTCAAATGTGGTAAGAGGAAGTCAACAACAGCGTTCTGGCTTTCATATTTTCGAAACGAGGAAGCCCCGGAAAAAGACATCGCTCGGTATTTTTATAAGGTTTTTGAAAAGTAAAACTTCATGCAACACATAAAGCAAAGTAGAAGTTATTTTATCTTGAAATTAAGTGGCGTAGAAAAGAATTGTCAAAAATATATGGTTCAACTAAGTTTGTCTAAGCCATTACAGACGCACATATACTTTGTTATGAACCAAAGAGTTAGTTTTAATTCAAATGGGTGTTGCTGTCATTTTTAGATGTATTATGATTAGTTATTACTTAAGAATAATTTTGTGATTTTAAGATAATTAGAAAATGGTCTGAAATACGCCAATATTGAATATTTTTGTCCCTTCATATCGCATTCCGAATCGTCATGCAGACAAGCAACAAATTTGCTTTGCTTAATTAGCATTAGTTAGCAAACTGAGATTTATTAAATTCTTTACATGTAACTAAGATTATGAATTAAATATTTATGTGTAATATTTATCATAAAATTGGAACAAATTATTGCATATCTGATTTTGTAAAACTGTGCAGAAATATAATTTTGTTGCGCAATTGACAGCTGGAAGAACTCTCGACGTAAATACACAAGGCACTAAAAACAATTTTAGACACCGAGTCCCATCTGATACGACGTCGCAAAAGCAATCAGGATATCAGCTCCGAGGGACATATTGCAAAATAAGACATTTTGTATCCTTTTGTTCGAGACATTCACTGACCGGAATCTGTCCCTATAGCCTTGAGGGTTGATAGAACGGACCGTCATGAAAGCCAACATGCCTGCCCTGTTTCCTTCCCACAAAAGGTTTGTTTTTGTTTAGACAAAGAATTTTACAGAAAAGGACAAAAAACGTCCGCTTTTTCAAATCCCAAGCACTTGGTCTCGTTCTTGGTAGAGTTTTTAAGATAAACTGAAGACGCAGAATTTCTCCAAGATTCATAGAAAGAAAGATTTCATTTTAGAAGAATATTTTGCCTTTCTATAAAAGTAACCACATATTGATTTCCCCGAACTCTTGCCTACTACAGTTTGGAGTTGAAAGAATATAAATTTGAAACTTCTGTGTGTATGTAATGTAAAGAAACATCTTGATTTTAAGGGACTGTGGAAAGTTCTAGGGTGTTCTAATGCTTCGGATAATTTGAGAGGAATGACAGAATGTGTTTTGAGTAAAGAACCCGGATATTTATTTTGAACTGAGGAAAAAGAATTTATTTATTATATTTATAGATGTCCGTAATTCAGTTGTTCATCTTGATATAGAAAATATTCTCTTTCGTATAAATATATGCACCAGTTTTATTTTAAAATGCTTTAAATGTATTTATACATTACTTCCTGATGTCAACATTTCAATTATTGATAATATTACTTATTTGCAAAAAAAATGAAAATGGCATAACTTACTTCTGCAGAACAAGAATGATAAGCTATCATAACTTTTAAGAAGACTGTTTCTGTATTACAGATAAGAATTTGAAATATGTAATGAATATGTGTAAGAATTTCACAGGACATAAATAATATGCGTTTTGAAACCTTTTGAATTCAAGAAGAATTTGATTTGATGATCAAATTTTGCAATGGGACGGGGAATTCAACTCATTCTTACAAACTGGTTCATCCGATTTGGAACTTCTGTCACATTATGTTAGAAAGTGATTTCTGTATTTACAGCTTAAATGATATCTATGATCTAAATTACACTTAAATTGACAAAATGACTAAGCCATTTTGTCAATGCAGCCGTAAAATTCCGTCAAAAGATAACTTTCAGTATTTCTGCAGTGATAGAAGTATCAAATAAACATTATATTTTATAGAAAACAGCATTATATAACATTTCTCAAGTATTCGTTATATCACCCTTAAATGCTACTTGCGAAGATTAATACTTTTTAAACCATTATATTTTCAATAAAAAAATACGTATTCAATTTCTATATTTTCAGGGACAAATTTATAATTTTATATTCATAGTAACGCAAACTTAATGATGTTTCTTAATGAATAAAAGATCGTCCTAACCACGAAGGAATTCAACTAAAATTTGTGACGAAAGCGACGATGATTTCGGGAAAAGTAAAATAAAATTAGTGTAGAATTTGGATAATACATCAAATTAGAATCTGACATTAAAGTTTCGCTGAGCTGCTCTAGCAGCCGCATTTCAATCCGCAGGAATAAATGGACACCAAAGCGAATGCCATTTCCGCAGTTCCGATGTCTACTCCTGACTCACTATTCACCGAAAAAAAAGTCTTTTGCATCCCCGAGCAGAAATTAAATGCCTGTTTGGAAAGCATTTGAATTTGAGTTTAAAAAGAAGCCAGGAGCAGTTTGAGAAAATCCAACTCGAAAGTTTCGAAAACCTCTAGTGGCCAAGACTTATCAGAATGGTAATTACTGTTGCCTAAAGGGGGAGGGAAGAGAAGGCATCTAACTAAAGAATAGAAAAGAGGAGAGCCATCCTGCGGGACAGAGAGCCAATTGATCTGTCTCTTGGATCTCATGGATCTAAAATTCATGATTCCGCAACAAAATAGGAAACTCTCTCATCGCTACCATTATCTTTAAGTGGAGCACGTCCTTATATGTACCGTTGCAAAACTGGGCGCTCAATAATTTCTAAAACTGCTTTCGCCCTCTAGCCGGCTTTGTTCGCGCCTTTGTAACAGGCTCGTATTGCTTTACAAGGAAATGGTTGCGGAATATCCCACAAATAAAAAGATTTCCAATTACGGATGGTCGGCCGAAAAGCGGAAAAATAACAATCGCCAATCGGTTAGGACTTTCAGGAGCCGATAGCGAAACTCTTCTTAACGTCCATTTCTTGTACTAGTTTGATTCTTCTTGAAATATAAAAACATCAAATTTAACTTCGTTTCTTTCTCGGGCAGGGGAAGATTTCTTGCCTCGGGCTGGAAAATTAAATGAAATGTATTTGATGTAATTGCACTATCTTTATTTCTTTAACAAATGAAAATTTTACGAGTTAAAATGCAAAATAGAAAGAAAGCACTGCTTGGCACAAATATAAAATAGAAAACAAATCCTTGTTGGTTTAATAATCTTATGACTTTCATACACTGGAACTTTTACGCAAATTTTACATGAATGATGAAGCATAGATGTGTTGCTTAATATAAGATCACAATAAAAAAAATTAAAACAATTTTTCGATAGTATCAAAATGTAATTCAACAAAATGAAAAGTCACAAAAAATTTGTCAAAATGTGTGTGGGAAAATTTTAATACCAAAATGAATAAAGTCTCCTCCAAAGACACATAAATAAGAGAGGAATAACATTCTGAATTAAAAACCCATAATTGTTATTTTCTATTGATATGATTGCAATTAAAATAAAAAATGTAGTAGTAGTGGAGTAAGTAATGGCAGCTTATGTTACACAAACTTACCTATTATTTCAAACCGTAAGGCATAGTTGTTGTCATAAAAACACATGAGAAATCAAAAAATTGAAAGGGACCCAATGGAATTGAAGATTATAACCAAACCGCATCAGAATCCAAAAATTAAAAATTGCGAAGGAAGTACGAATGTTTCAGTTAAATATATAAATGCCGATAAATTCGTTTTAAAAACAAAATAAAACAATAATGCTTTCTAACTCTCAAAAGACACATTGCAACAAAAATATTTCATATTAGCTAAATTTGGAGCATTCATGTTTCCTGAAGTATAAAAAGACTGGATTCAACAATAAATTCTGCCTGTATAGAATAGAAAATATGAAAGCAAAGGTATAATTTTAGAATGGAAGCAGTAAAAGCTAAAATAAATCAAACTTCTAAACATAATATAAGAATTAAAAACTAAAAAGGAACTCATGTAATATGTTAACATTTAACTGGTATATTTCTATATATTTCTTAAGTTTCTAAACAAGCGTGAAATATCATAAACATAAATAAAGCTCTAATAGACCATTAATCCTCTAAAATTATGCAAATTTCAATTTGCTTGCAAATAAACATGAGTTTACGTATGTACAGCTTATTTCAATCCATAACATCTCCACATATACCAGAGTTAAGATATTTTAGTCTCATAAAGTATTTTAGTGTTGGCATATGTTTTCTTGGAATCCTTCCAGTTGTTTGATGTTCGGCCATCATATCACAAAATGAGGCGTTCTCTTCTTAAACTAATGGATAGCTTGCAGTTGGAAACTTTCACACAGCCAGCAGTTACGATCACTAAAGCTGCAGGAAAAAAAATAATGCCCAGATTCTCAGATTATGAGAAATATCTCATAAAA
>BGPR01000013.1:4325448-4341686 GCA_013235015.1 Araneus ventricosus
TGGATATTTTTAACAAATCATTTTAGTGCTTTTGATTGAAGGAGCAGTCAATTTCACGTTTGTAAGATCAAATATTTGCTATGAAAACCCCTTATTTATTTAATTTTTTCAGAGCTTTTTAGATTAAAAAATGCTCTTCTACTTAGAAAACTTTTCTGAAATTTTACTAAGTCCTACCTCAATTTGCTACAAATAAATTGCTTTCAAAAGAAATAAAATATTTAATAAAATGAATTGAAGATAAAAAAAAATGGAAAACATGCCCTTTGCACAATATAACACGAAAGAAATAAAAGTTTAATTATTTCATTCCCCTTTATCTTTAAGCTGTTAATAAATATTAAAAGTTTCTCTCAGTAATTTTAGTTTTCTACAAACTTATTTCGGAAATGAGAATAACAATGAGATATTTTTGATAATAAATAAATCATAGAACGTTTTATAATCATAAAGGTTGTTTTATTTTTTGTAGTCTCAGTTTGTTGTGAGAATATTTTTATGGGAAATTTTATCTATTAATTTTCTGCGTCTGTTCTAGGTTCAAATGATTCACCGGTTAACTTTCACATTTCATTATATGTTCCATTTTCTTTAAGTATAAATCTTCTGAAAATAGCAAAGGTAGATTGTTATTCAACGCATTTGTGCTTCTAAGATGCCAGATAACACTCACGATTTCATCAGTTTTTCTAAAGAAATAGATCTTTTGACAATATTTTCTGCCCTGCATCATGCACTTTATAAAACCCTAAAAACAATTCAATCATGTCTCACAAATTCTTCGGAACTATTTTTATGCTACCAATGCAAAATTCAATAAAACTCAATTTTAATTTAATTCTTATCTTTTTTAATCAATCTTACATTTTGAAATAAAACACTAAACATTGTAATAGGGTAAGTATATTAATTTTTTTCATGAACTTATGACAGTCTTGATCACGTAGTTACATTCTTATATCGTCACTTAACAAGTAACCCCACCTATCTCAATTTTTTGAAATTTCAAAGAGGAAGAAAATCCTCAATTTTTCGCAAATAATAACGAATTTTTCTGAATTTTTTTAACATGTGATATGAACAAGAGACTGCATGTTTCCACTAGATGTGAAAAAAATTCTGAAATATTTGTTATTGATTGCGAAAAATTGAGTATTTTCTTCCTTTTTGAAATTTCCAAAAAATTGGAATACTTGGTGTGCTTGTTAAGCGACGATATATTAATTTTTGTGGAGGGACGAGACTCATGTTTATATGGAATGCCGCTGCTGAAGACTTAATTCAATTTCAGGAACCATTTGTATTAGATGGCTAGGTTCTATGACACAGTACATTAAAAGGTACAAGACGCAAGACAGAGAACAAGAACATAAGTACACAGAAGAAGAAAAGAGAGAGGCATCATGGGAAAAACTAGGATGGCTCTAGTAGCGCCACCTACCATAAAAAGGAGAAGGCAGTGAATTGTAACCGCTACATTTTCCCAGTTTTAAATCTAATTATAGACACCATAAGGCTCAATTTTTAATTGTAAGGCTAATTATTAATTTATGCTAATTTAATAATTGCACTTCGCTAAATATTTGCAATATATTAATGGACTCATAGTTTTGTAATCTTGATTTTATATATTTTAAACAAATATTAATCTAATTTATTTTTTACTTTCATTACCACTTTAACTATTTAATAAATAAGGTTTTTTTTTTTTTTTTTTTTTTTTTTTTAAAAAATTTTGCATTTTCAAATTATTTTTTTAGTTAATAATTTTTTTTTTTTTTTTAAATCCATGTTCCATTGAAATAGTTTATTCTGCTTAAATATATGAATGTTGAATTCTAAAAGACAAACGATTCGATTATAAATAACTCTTTAATGGCTTTGTGATTGCCTACAACACTGCGTTAAAGAGTCTGCCTTAACATTGTAATCATATCATCTGAAGGGCGGAAAAGTAAAGCTTCAAATTAATCCAAAAAGCAATGGTAAAATGCTTTTGTGTGTGAGATTTCAGTTTTTGGCAGAAAGCCACATATTGGATCGGAAGTAAAGAAGACAGCTTAATATGCTCCTTGCTACAATTGACAAATCAATTTAGCTCACTTTTCACATATACAGTTTTGAAGCACTTTTAGGAAAATTCCGGCCCTTACTGGAATGCTCCATTATCGGAAACAATTTTTCTGATAACAAGCACCCGACAATACCGATACTATTAAGCTACAGACTTTTTAAAACTTCATTAAAACTTGATCGATGGAAGTTTTGAAATTCATTGCTTTGTTTCAAACCCAATATTTGCTTGCATCGATCACAATTTGATCAGTGAAATTTTGTAATCAAATTAATCAGATCGGAGAAATACAACTCGGTTTATAAAGTTTCTCATTTGTTATTTTATTTCAGCTTCAGGAAGATTCACCGTTTAAGCAGAATAACTTGCAGTCTGTGTGCGTTTTATTAATAACATCTTAAATAAAGGGTATTGAAGCTGTTAGATATATCATTTATTTCAAATGATTTCAGAAGGAAAAATATTTTATTACCATCATCTGATTAATCTGTATTCGTAATTTTCTTTATTAATGTGAGTGTTTGAAATAGATTCTTAAATTTTTTTTAATGTTTGAAAATCTAGATACAAATGTATATGATTATATTAAAAGTCAATTTATATACAGAAATGCAGAATCAAAAAATCCTCCATCTTTGAGTACATAATGATTTTTGTGTATATTGCTAATTCTTACAAAAGGAGCTGTTTCAAGCGGTTCAATTTTACTCTTTCAACCAGATAAACAACTCAGAAAAATCACTAAAAACTTCCTGATAAAAAATAAAAATTTATAATTTTAATTTATTGATATAGCTAAATAATCTGTGAGCTCTTATCTATTTTGTAATCAATTTCGGCTGTTTTAGAATTGAATCGCTCAGAAGTCAATGCGGTTAAGTCCATTTCTGATATTTTCTGATTTTTGTAAATTTTAATGAACTTGATAATATTCATTTTAGTTATTAAAGGATTTCCTCGTTACTTCATTGGAAAATTACATATACTTCTGCTGATAAAATTAATAAACCAAAAATTTAAAAAATAATGTATTGAAGAACAGGAAATTTCTCAATTTTTTTTCTGAGCGACTCAATTAATAGTCTCATGTTTGGTAATTAGTATTTTTTTATTGCATAGATTGTTTTTATAACTCGACTGGAACTTTTGAGCTTCCGTCGAGAAATCTCAATAATTTAGTTTTTGTTTATCAAGGTTAACTCCAAAGACTGAACCCAAAAAGCCATATAATGATATTTTAAAAATATTTTGCATTTTTTTTTACTTTCTATAAAACATTATTTATTTTCTGCGCTTAACTTTTAAATTGCCCGTAAAAAAAATCACCACTAGCTTATGAAGCTATTCTTAATTGAACAATAGTGTTTAAGAAATAAAAGAAATCGTAACTGGCAATTAATTCAAAAAAACTGTGCATGATAAACAATTTACACCTTTACAAGAGTTTATGCTACATAAAATACACAATTGATTCAATATTGCTAATACCTGTTTTTTAACAATATGAAGCTATCGGGGCGGATTTACAAATTTCTACACCCGAGGCCAAAGTACATAATTCTGCGTCTCCTCCCACCCTCAAAAAAGTTGTTTTAACACGTGGTTTACTCTGAGTGTGTGCGACAGAAACAGAAAATGCTTTTTGGTTGTCACTGAACAAAACAACAGAAGGGGAGAGTAAATGCATTCAAATTATCATTTAATGTTCGTGGATATAAATTTAAAAAGCAGTACTTTATACGACTTTTCCAAAATAGAACTGAAAATTATCTGAAATTTACTGTGCTTTTTAATTTGGTTGGTATTTCTTCTGTATATACGCTCCCTTTAAGTTGTTGCGCTATAGACCATGGCCTATATTGGCTCTATGGGAAATTTAGCCCTCGAAACTATTCTTGCAAATAATGTTTGGAGTTATAGATTAAAATATGCTTAAAAATCGGCTAATTCGTTATGCTTCCAGCAACTTTAACTGCATATCAGAGAGTAAACCAATCCTCAACATAGTTTAGATGTTCTTACCAAAAGAGCAGTTTATAATGCATTTGATACAATACTATCGTAACACTTAATATAAATTAGAAATTATTTCCTGTTACTTAAAATAAACTTTAAAATCACCAAGTATCTTTTTCTCACTAACAGAAAGCTAACAACGAAAAATAAATTGAACGAAGTATTAATTGTTGATTTGAAAATATTTGGTATACGTCTAATAATACCAGATCAATATCACCCAAAAAGGAATTAAACAGAAGACCATAAATTTTGAAGTTGCAAATTAAAATAATCCACAAAAATTCTCTCACCTAAATAAGTCTATTTTTTTAAAAGTAAGTAGTCTATTTTTTTAAATTAAAATAAAAGCCAGATATTCTACCCCCCCCCCCCCCTCCAAACATTTATATATCAACGGAAAAAAATGAGCAAAAGGAGGCAGTTTTTGGTACTTCAAGTTAAAATAATTGGCAAATAACCTATTTCCCAAGTAAGTCCATTCCATCCAAAAATAAACTGAAGCAAAAAAATGATGCGATATCCAAAGAGCAGTGCTATAATGAAGTCGATTTCAGTGCGATCCCGCACCAGTTAAGACCTCCTTCCGACCCCTCGGTCATTCGAATTGACCCCCAGCTTCAACGCATGCGCGCACACATTAGTTATCTCAGCTGTCACCCGCTGGAAGTCCCTAAAGAGTGTTTTATTTTAGTTTAGTTTTTTGTATCCTTTGTCTGGGAAGGGAACTGTGGTAGGACTACTCTGGTAGAAAAAGAGAGGCTGAATCCCAGCGGCCTCGCCAACTATGTTCGCTATAATTAAATAGGGTTTTCGGATTTAGAGTGTCAAGAAAATAAATCCTATTACTGTGAATGAGCTTTATTCTTTTATCCTCACTACTGTAATAAGATGGGATTTTGAAGAGAAAAAAGTATTTCTAATTTCATGACACATTTTAAATGGAAAAAGTACGATTTCCAAATAACCAATAATTACATATGGAGAATTCAATTGCTTAAAGAAGGTTCATTTTTTGATACCAGGTGTTTAAATTGAATTATTCTAGATTTTTTTATATATGAAAAAAAAAACGCATGATTAATCTTCATCCTTATAGCTTTTATTTTGTAATTGTTGTTTCATTTAAACAAAAATAATCAGAATTTCATCTGCAAACATGCATTTAACTAATGGACTAAGTTTTAGAATCTTGATTTTAATAAATTAGCACTTCTATTTCTTTTACGAAATTTAAATATTGTAGGTCAAATATTTATTTGCAATTTCGTCTTTCGGATTTTGGTTTTATTCACTAGCTTAACAACTTAAATGAAATGTTTTTAAGAAAAGATTTAAAGTGATTTACGTCATTCTTTATTTAAAGCAAATTTACAAGAGATGTAACAGTACATTGAAATCTTTAAACCTATATTGAATTCTTTATAAAAGATTTATTTCTTCATGTTTTTCAAGTTTTCTATGC
The DNA here is from genome assembly GCA_013235015.1 of Araneus ventricosus. Taxonomy (NCBI): domain Eukaryota; kingdom Metazoa; phylum Arthropoda; class Arachnida; order Araneae; family Araneidae; genus Araneus; species Araneus ventricosus. The sequence goes on from BGPR01000013.1 coordinate 4,331,004, forward strand.
TACGAGTTTTGGTCAAGGATATAAGCAGGATTTTCAAATATTTCTTTAATCTTCACAATCTTCAATCGAAAAGAAAGCAGTGAAATTTCTCAAAGCTTTTTTAAGTATGTAATAAGGAAATAACCTTGTATATAATACATTTTATCAAAATTATTTTTTGCAATATAAAGTTTAATTATGCCATCTTTCCAAATGATTTTCTTCGTGTACGCGTAAATGTGTCTCGTGAAACTGGAGAAATTGTTTATTTTTACCAGTAAGATCAGATTTCTTTGCTAAAATACTGAAAAATTCCAAATAAAAAACGGTCGTATTTTTTGCTCAAATTAAATACAAATAACACTATAAAGTACATTTGGACTAAGAAAAATTGTTATTGGTCAGTAAAATCGTTAATGGTCGATAACAATATTCCATTATAAATTAGGCATTTTCATTCTAATGTTTGCGATTAATTATAATTTTGTATATCCTGTAATGGTTTCTCATGTGTGTGATTTTATATCCAAATTCAATGATAATCCAGTTTGTCCTTTTATGATTTATTCACAACTCGCACACATAAACACCACTACGACGAAACATATAAAATGGAAACACCACATGGCCTAGAGCCGGATCAAAATCTACACCCGCTTGGGAGTAGGGTCAATAGGAATCTGAAGGTGAATCCCTTCGGGGGTGGGGATGACAGTTCTACTTTTCCCTTTCTAGGGATTACTGTAGCCAAGTTGCCACAATCCAAAGTTTTTATTTATGATTATCTCTCAAATGTTAAGTTTTTCAGTTTTATTAAAGATTTTTTTGCGATGTGCACTCAATAAAGGAATGACTTTGCTAGCCATTTGGATTTTCATATCCTCAGCTTAAAGCAATAGTATACTTTAATTTTATTCTTCGTTTCCTAGTCTTCTGAAATTTTCTTTTATGAACTTGTTGTTTAGTTTAATACATTCGAATACAGATTTTAAGGCTCGTTTGGTGCTTCTATTGTTCAAATTATCTACTCTGCTGCAAAGTAAAGTACTCCCTTTTGGTTCCAATCAGTCTCTAATAAAAAGCGTTCTGTGCTCAGCAGATATTCCACAGCCGGCGTCAGTTTACGATAACCCTAACACTCGTGATTGTCTTTGTGGTGTCATAAAGGATGTAGATAGCTGCAATACGGCACCTTTGGGTTTGTATTATACCACGCGACTTAGAAGTAAACGTTATCTCCAGTTTTACTATTCAATGCACTCAGAAACGGTTTTTTACAGCCTCGGGCTAATCTACACTTGACTTCCTTATGGTCAACGAGCTACAGTGATCCGGGGTATTGGTACATAAAGTCGTGAAATATACACATCCTGATTTTTATTTATAAGACATTTATGTAGAAAACCTGGTGAATAGCCGAGACATAAACATAAAATGGCTTGTAATTCGAGTAACTCTTCTTTTTTTTCTGGGCATTACTGCATTTGTTTAGAATGATTTAATGAAGACTGATAATTCTTTACAATGTTTCTTAAATTTGACATTGCAAATTATTACGAAAAGAAGTTTGTGTATTGTAAAAATGCAGCTTTTTATTTCTCTATTTACGCTTTCATTAAAATTTTTTGATCAAAAACAATAATATGCCATTTTCATAGAATTTAGAAATAAAGTTAGGACAAATATGTGTTCGTAAAAATCTAATTAACAAGTTATTTTCTTTGTAAATAATGGTTAGTATAGTGCCCTGTATCTAAATGCTTCATGAAACTTCGTAAACAATAAGCATTTTAACTTTTTAAAAATGCATTCTGTAACCAGAATTTGGACTGTAACTTTTCTTCAAACATTTAAAATATTCAGACGTTGTAAAGTATAGGAATAATTAATATAACAAATAATGGTTGTTCTTTCATAATTTTTTAACCACCTAAGAAAATTTTGAACCTTTAAAATTTTTGCATTAAGTTAGTAAGTAACTATGCATTTTTATTTATTTTATTATTAACTATTATTTTTAGGATTTTTATTATACTAACATAATAAGTAATTATGTGTTTTGTTTTATTTTATTAATAAGGAATTATATTTGTTACTAATTTTCCATTATTTTTGTTAGTTTTTTCATAAAATATAAAATTTATTAGGGGAACAGATCGACAAACATTAGTTGTTTTACGCCTTGTGTTGTACTTGTTGGTGCACAAGGAGTTTTTTCTCAAGAGATTGCAATATATATATATATAATCTCATTTAATTTTATTTCAAATTGTAATATTATACATTTTAAAATCTTTTTAAATCAGTTTCGTTCTTTTCCCGCGCTGGAGGTATATTAAATCTCTCATTTTGGCATATTTATTACTAAAAGAATATTTAATCGCTTTCACGTGCCCACAGAAAATCATGCCGGCGTCTCCTTGGCACCAAAATTTTTCCCTGAGACGCTTACGTAATTTATTAAAAATACCCAATATTCCCTTCACTTTGATCACGTGCTATATTGTTATTCCCTTATCTGAGAGAATCGGGAATTTTTCTGTGCACTTTTACTGAAAACTTCAACTAAGATGTTGGTATGCCCGTCACTCTCCAAAATATTTTTATAATAAAGGAAAATTAGAATTCAACTCGGCCTGTGTAATCATTTCACGTCTACAACAACGAATACGTTATATATATATATATATATATATATATATATATATATGTTTGTTTCATTCAATTCAGTGTCTATAATTTAGAGCAATTTCATTATTCATAATCTTTGTTTTCAGAAAGGATTTATGCTCAAAGAAGATATGTATGTAATAAGGCCTGATATTTCTTCTTGCTCTTTAATAAATATGGTTTTATTCAAAATAAAAGCTCCCAGTACTGAACATAACTCATACAACTTATCAAAACTCCAAGCTCAAGTTTATCCATTTATCTTGACTCGACTTGATCATGCCCCAAATTATCAATATTTATCGGTATATTGGCAATGAAAAATAGCAACACGAGTTTTGCTTGGAAGGCAGTCCTGCCCATTTAGGCTCCTTTTTGAATTGCTAACCTATATAATTAATTATAACGGAATAGCTTCCCTCAGAAAGAACCAAACAAAGCAGATCCCTTCTTCCGTCATTTTCATCTTCAGCTTAGGTAAAGAATAAACGATCTTTGTTAAGTATTTCGTTGAAGATTAATGAATAAAATTTGCAATTCCCCTATCTACGACTATACATTTATACTGAGACATGATTTCCATATCCGCTCTGTGATCTTAAAGCTTTTCTGTCATGGTAACTTTGTGATTCAGAATCCTGTATATATTTAAGTTTTATTTGTTATGCATATGCAAGAACATACACTAACTTTTCTTCAGCATTTCCTGTTTCCGAGATCTCTTTGCACGATGCCTCGGAGTTTAAAACTTCTCTTGTCTCATATTTTCCCCATTTTTACTCCTTCGAGACGTTATTTTTCTAGCGACTTTAAAGTTGAGAATATTTTACTTGTTTTGAAAAGGAGCCTGCTGGGAATTTAATTTATGAACAATTGTAATTTCCGTTAGATATATATTGCTGAAGGTGTTTACGCTTTCAAAAGTTTTAGTAGACAAAACCTCATTTTCCTGTCAAAAGTTCAATACTACAATGATGGTAGTTCGAGTGATAAAATCTCATCTGATGTCGTTTTTAATGATATTTTCAAAACATTTTCTAGTTTCAACTACAAAAAATACATTTTAACACTTCCAGATTCTCATTTAGTTCGTATTTGATTCAGAAAGATTGCACTTTGTGTTAGCATGCTATAAAAAGATATATATTTCAAGTACCATGTGCAACTGGAATCACACTGGTTAGATTTAGGGGCGAAATAGAGAATTTCAGATTTTCGTTGGAACTGATAAACTCAAGATTATAACCGAAGGATAAATAGATATATCTTAGGATCATTCGACGAGGACAGCAAATGGCGAAGTAAAGAATCAAAAAATAACTTTTGTAATCATTGTTTGTTTTTACATGCCGTCATGAGATCTTTATTAATTAATTGTTTTATTCAATCTAGCTGAAGCTGTCTTTCACTGCGATGATTAATATCTCTCGTTCCCTAAAGGATGAATATTCCAAACTTTCTAGTAATGATGATGATTTATTATAAGAATGGATTGATATTAAAGAGCAAGACTTCTCCAAATGCTTCTAGAAAAGCATTTTTAGGAAAAAAAATTATGAAGATACAAAATGGTTTGTAGAGAAATAATATACACAATTTTGCAGGAAATTTAAGGCAATTCGAATACTTGATTACTTTTATTGGGGGTGAGTTTTAAAGTTTTAAAAAATGTAAAGAAAAATCTAAATAATCTTTTAACTAATGTATTAATAAAAGAATATTTTTGTCCCCAGAATAAATTCGACAGATATATTCAAAAGTGGCACTTTTCATTTTCCATTGTGTTTGTCGTATAACTATATTCGTAACCATATTAAGAAATTTTATAATTACCTGCTACTGCTAAATCATTAAATTTAAAAACAGCTTCTTACAAAGTTTGTCATCAAGTGTGCCAAGAGTTCACCTTTCATACTACTATCTAAACTATCTTCCTGGTATATTTGATGAAAGTCTTATATCTTCTAAAGAAAGTTAATACTGCCCAATATCTTAAGACTGGGCCTGTATGCTTTACGCTTGTGAGACGAGATCAAAATCGAAGTAGTGTAAATTCTAGAGAATTCCAGAAGAAATGCCAAGTTAAAGAAGAAGAAGGGGGACAAGAAAAAGCAAGATCATGGGAAATAAAATAAAGGATCCCACCCATCGTAAGTAAAGTAAGCAAAATACAAACCGTGGTGACCGCGGGCTTTGAAGATCAATATCCTCTGTCCTGAATCATTGGACACGTTAGATCCGTTTCTCGCAAACAGCTGGAAATTCTGGATATTTTCGATCGTCCAGTATTTGCCTTGTTCCTAGAGTTATTACCAAGTCTAATGCCGGAGCACCCTAATGCAGTTTACTAAAGCCTGATCAAACGGTGCGTTTATAATTCCTACACCAGATGTCACTAGGGGATTTTCAAAGGCTCCTTGTCATCAACTGATATGTAAAAGTATTGTATTTTTCGGAAAATATCGGAAAGGCAGGGCCTTTCAATGGGCCCCTCTGACTCGCTTGAATTGAGAGTTCTCTTCTCAATACCAGCGGCTCTGATCGTATACATTTATACTCGCATGCATTCGACACGGGGAAAAAACATCGGAAGAAGAGGAATTACCATATCAAGTCAGCGTTTTACCTGATCAACATTCCTTAGAAGCTCTAATACGTCGAGCTGGCTTTTCAAGTTTATTCACTGGAATATGCTTGTGAAACATGAACATTTAATCTTAGGACAGTCAGGAAACATTATTCTTGTGTTATTTCTGTGCGCTTCAAAACCTGAAAGTTAGAATTTGCTTCTTTTTAATGGTGTACATTATTTTCCTAAATGTAAGGAAATATTTTGCGAAACATTCTTTGTAATGAACACCCATGTTAAAAATAATTTTTAAATATTTGATAATACTACTATAAAGATATGCAGGAAATACTCTCGGAGAAATCAAAAATTTGTTTGATATTTTCTTCAATTATTTTCTCTGCATGAAATCAACTCCAGGTAGATAATATGTTAATGTGAACAATTCATCTTCAATGTTTTTCGTATGCTTGCAAAAATTGCAACTGCTGGAGATTTATTTGATTTTTATGCTATCGTTTTGAAACAGATTCTTAGGAATCTTCACTTGATTATTTAGTTAGTTATTTTATCTTTGTAATGACCGGAAGGTAATCTCTTCTATTATAGAAAATGAATTCTTGTACTTGGCTAAAGCCAACAACATTTTATGTTTCAATTCTTGATAGAATATCTCATTCGTGCGTTTTTAATTGACAGCAGTTTAAAAGAATTAAACCTAAGAACTAAACACAAGAAACTTGCAATGCAATCTCATATAGAAGCGATTAAATTAGTAAAATGCTTTATTTAAACTAATATTATATTTTTGAAAATTTATAAACTGATACCTTTTTTCATTTTTCTAAAATATTGACTAGACTGAAAATGTAGTTGCATGTATGGATATCAAAGATAGCAAAAATTAGAAGATTATAATAAAAGTTCAATAAAATTAAGCCAACCAAAGAATCTTATTAATAGTGGTAACGATTTCTCATCTTTAAAAAAAATGGCAGCATGGTACAACAACCAGATTGCCAATTCAGAAAAAAAAAATTGATTAAACTCAAGCTATTCTAAATTGTGATAGGCGTATGAAGGATTTGCACATGAAAGAGTATATTTTTGTCTACGTCGATCGGCCTGATGATGAAATTCGAAGGGAAATGTATAATGTGCAAATGCTCTAGTAAAAAAAATATAAGTTGGTGATTAAGCTTAATTGTTGGCAATTATTCCTTTTCGTTAGAAGTGATCTTCATGCGCTTCATAAATTCCACTAAATTGTTTCTTTTTTCGGTGATTTTATATAATTTTCACTTGATACCTTCGGTAGGTATGGCAGAGTTTCTAATCCTCACAAAGAAATTTGTATCCTATCCACATAAAATTTGTTCATTTGATAAATATTGCTGAATACATCATTTTTCGTATAATTATGTGTATTTCAGTAAGGTAGTTTATATATTTAATCACTACAAAAAACTCTTCGTCTTTTATTTTTATACTGAAACAACTATTTAAGCTTTACGCTTATTCAAATCAGAAAGGGGATTAATTTTAAAAAATGTCAGTTTTCTTTCTCTACTAAGTCTGAAATTATTATAATATAAGGGGCTGAAAGAGAATCATTACTTTTCTACCAGATTTGCCATCCTTTCCAGATGATTAAGCATATTGTCAAGCAAATTTATTTTATTAATGAATCTTTGTTTGATTTAGCTTATTTACAACTACGAAGTAGGTATTATGCATAGTGATCCAGAAATGCCATTAGATCTTAATATGTGATACAAATTTACTATACTTGCGGAAATTCTTGGTAATTTTACATAACCATCGAATTAAGTACTTTCACTGCAGCAAAAGCATCATCATCAACAACTCATTTGTAGTTTTTTAGAAAGCATAAGCAGTAGGAGAAGAAGGTGCTGGGAATAGTTCTATTATTCAGAAAGATACATCAAGATAAAAATAATAATGTTCAGCAAATCACTTTGGCTAAATTATGGTTGGAGTGTCTGTCAGTGTCATGAACTTGATTGTAGAGAAGTCTTCCTTTGAAGAATTTGATGTGGAACAGTACAGGCAAATCTTTCTCTTTTCGATGACCTTACAACCAGTTTCATTGCAACCACAAACAAACTGCAAATCGTGGACCATCTGATGTTTATCATATTTAAGTTTATGAAGTTTATGAACTACGACTCTGGCGATATGAAGGTTCTAAGAAAAGAGCATAATGTTGCATAATGGAGAAATGTACCAATGTTTCTGAACTGGCTATGCTCTTTGAAACGCAGACCAAACTTATTTTGATGAATGGAAAGATGACATGCATGAAGTGTCGGTTTCTGTTTGTAATGAAAGTTCAAAAATAAAGGGATGACGCAAATACTTATTTTAACGAAGAAAATTTCTCAAAATCCACTCTAATATTGAGATAATTTTCTAACCTATAACCCAAATCTTAACTATAAAACTAATTTTGCTTTTAACACAAATATATGTCGTTGAAAGTCTAATTAGACTTGATTATATCATTGCTAGTACGCTGAAGCTTGATGGCGTCAGAGCGCCAGACAGGAAAAATTAACCCTGTTAAAAGCAAAGCTTTAATACAACCTTCACTAGCCCACGCGGCAACTGATCTAAATTCTGTTGAGATGTCTGTACTCCGCATATCTGACCTATATAAGTGCTTGCTTCATTTATATACATCGGCAAAGCGCTTATCATCATGAGAAACCCATGTCCTGCAATGGCTGCTATCCACACTTGCTCCTTCAAACTGCTTTATTCCTCCTCCATCCAGCTGGAGAGAATCGTTTTCTCACGCGTATTATCTGTAGAATTATACATGCTAAGCGAAACATCTCCTCTGGCTCTGTGCGTGGCCACCACATGTTGTAATTTGAATACTCGAACACTTGTATATTCGTTATATAACAAGAAACCCGTCAATCATAACTATTTTTATTCTCCCAGTAGTTAAAACAAATTTAAATAATTGAAATGGAATACAATAGAGTTCTTTCTCTGCAATTCCTTAAAATCGTCCAGTAACTTCTATTTTCCTAATTCTCTGTCTTCTGTTGAGTTGACAACTCTTGTAAAAGGAATTTACCATCGAACCAAATCCCTTTGGTACTTTTCTGCTGTTCTTCGTAAGATAGCGGCATGATTGGGCAGAAGAATTTTTTCCCTCCTTCAGCTCAGTGTTGTCCTTAATTAGTTGGTAGGAACGTGATCATGAGTCTCATTTCCTGTATAAAGAAAGGAAATGCAAGGAGAAGAATTCCTAGAATCAGAATACTTGATTCAATTTCCTTTCTGTGCTCACCACGAGTGCTTTTCTATACAACCCTCTGTTAAACTGACGTTTCCATTTCTCGAGAATAAATATTTGTCTTCTTGTAGACCTCTTAATGAACCAGAAAATTATTTGGTGCCATTGTCCTCATGCATTGATAAGAATCGTTTTAAGTTGCAGTAAATTAGAAGTGAAAGTAATTTCTTATTCATTCTTACTCATGCATATTCTTTATTATGAATTTCTTCTCGCAAATTTGTGCGCAATTTCTATTTCACTATTTCTATCTTTTTTTTTATTTAACTTAGTCTTGAAGAGTAAGTTAAAAGGCTACCCATGTCAAATGGATTGATGTCGGTTAGAATAATTTTTCATTGAAATTTCAATAAAAATTAGAAAACTATTCGAATATAGAAAACGACAGATATAAAAATACACTAATAGAAAATTATATTAAATATAAACATTTCACTTGACAGGATTTCAGTGCGAAATGCTAAACAATAACGAAAAAACACTCACGCATTAACGAAAACTCAGATCCTATTTTTACCACTTTTAATTTAAACTAATGGTTTTGTGTTTAAGTGATAATTTTGTAACTATTTTATTTATGTGCTTATCGCATGCAAATATTTTTGTTTTTATATTTCATTTTATAGCAATTTTTTTCGCCTTCTAAATTCTTGTTGTTTTCGAAATCAAGAGCTATTTAAAGAAAAAGTAATAAACGAATTGCAGCTTTAAGCCATTACTTTAAATATAGTTAGTATGCAAAGAGATTGCATTTTTTCTTGATACGTATAGTTTTTTGTACAAGAAGTAAAACAAGAGGGACTGCATATGTACATTTACAGTCCCGTATAGACCCTTATATATGCACTTCAATTTTTTTTTCATTCACTTATTTTATATTATACTCTTTTATATTATGCTATAAATTACCAACTATATAAAAACATGAATTTAAACTGAAATAATAATAATAATAATAATAGAAAGCATAACAGCAATGAGTAGCAAGTAGAGCTACGAAATGAGCTTTATATAATAAGACATAGCTTTGCTACATAGAGATACAGAACCCATATTATCCATAATGATCGTATGTAATTTAAAATTCTTGTTAGCGTATAAATGTATGTGGTAGAAAAATCTGTAGAAAAGATTGGAAAGACGAATCAGTAATTTTTTTTTATTCTCCCTTTTAAATTTCCATATTAAAAATAAAAAATGCACCAATAAACTTTCTTCACCAACTAAAGGTCCACCAGACTGGAACTTATCAATGACATAATATATTTATTTAAATTTTTTCTTGCACATAGATATAGAAATCCTATGTGGTGTTTTTTTTAATACGAACGCACTCTTTCTCTTCTAGTGATGTCAAGAGTCAACAGTGATCCTGAAATACAAATAATTTTTAAATTAGATTTCAGAAAATTAAAGCTTTAAAGTAATAAAAAATAAATCAGATACATCAGGGTTTTACCAATTTTCTCTAAAATATAATTATATATTATTTTTCTTTCATAGTGGAGCCGTCTGACTACAATAAAACAAAATTCACTTTCAGACGCAAATCTTCCTCAGTTTTTATCTGTTTGACGTGAGACTGTTGAATGAATTCATTAGGATTTCGAAAGGATTATGACAGGGATTTTTTCTCATTTGGGAGGCTGTAATTGCATTAGATATTCTTGCAATAACACGTTAAAGTTTTTACTTTCTATTATCAAATTATTTTTCAGTGCACTCAAAGTAATCCACAGCATATACCTTGCCACATATTAGTTTTTTTAAAAAATTCAATAATTAGTCATTTCATAGATAATTAAATTAAAGACAGATACACTGAATATCATATTGAAAAGTGCAGATGCGAAATAGCATTAAAAGAATAGCATAAAGGTAAAGCACTTTAGCGTCAATCTAAAGCGTTTCTTCAAAGTAATGACTTTTCTTGAAGATATTACAAGCCTCATTGCTTGTTAAGGCATCAATATGTTTGGTGTTGAGCAGGCTTCACTTCCACTAAAAAAGGCTGATCTTCTCTCTGACAATAATGAAACAGAATGTGACGTAAATTGAAAAGAAAAGCACGAAGACCATAAGTCAATTATATAAAACAAGAGATGAAGGGAGTTATAAGCACATTTACTTTTGA
>BGPR01000013.1:4367823-4385811 GCA_013235015.1 Araneus ventricosus
TGAAAAGCGTGGATCGTAAAAATCCTATTTGAGATCAAATCGGTGTATTCGTCTGATGATGAAACATTAACTTTGTCGACGATTTAGATAAAATAAATTTGTAGAAACATTGTCTGCTTTTAACTTCCAAAAAATGCTACCGAAAGAATTTTATTCACATATAAATATACAAACTATGTATTTTCTGCCAATTTTTGAGTTAAAATACATCACTTAAATGTATGAAAGGTTGTAGAGTATTTATGTACGCGTGATGAAGCATTACTCTGAATGTTCAATTTTTCTAAAAAATATTCCATCTCTTTAAAGCAGAATCGTCGAATAAAATTTAAAGGTTGTTCAAGCATTAAATAACAATACCGAATAGTTTCTCTTCAATCATTTAAGGTTTCTGCAATATTATTGTTATGTTTAAATTCTGGGAACTAAAGCAATGATTTTAGGTTTCGAAAACAGCATTTTTGTTTCAAAAGAACAAAGTCTTTTCTCTGCATGCGGCTTTTGTAGTACCCGCAGAAATAAATTTCCTGTTCTTCCCTTCGCCGTGACTGAAGAAAGTGATTAAATGTTTTTGGTCCAACGAGTTTGAAGAACATTTATCCTGTAATGCGTTGGTGACGAATCAAGTGTAAAATCTCTTATTTTCCCCTTTAATCCTACATAATTAGTTTAGTATTTTTTAAAAAGTGTAGAGCTAGTATTTCAGAGTATGAGAGATTTATAAAAGATGCTCTCTAAGAGCTTCCAGAGGCAATGAGTTACAAGTAATAAATGGTGTCAGTGTTTTTAGTTGTATTTTTATTAATTCCATAAAAAAAGTATTAAGGAATCAGCTTAAAAATGTAATTAATCGAGATAGACTTTTGAAAGAAAGGTGAGAAGGTACGTGTACAAAAACTTAGCAAAAGATTAAAAATTTTTAATGAAGAAATAAAGTCATTTTTTATATCCAATTGACAGTATTCATCGATAGCTTTATTTAATTGGCTACATTCCGTTTGTTTAATAATTGTAACGGTTCGAGTCAATTTATTTCGATGAATATTATTGACACGCTTGAAAATGATACGCTTTTTGCTTTCATTTAATAGGATATTAAAACACGATTCTTTGAAATAAAAAAGGGTCGGCGTTGATTTCTTGTTTCAAAAGAAATTATTAATTAATTGAGAAAAGTTAACATTTTCAAAAACTCATTATTTCTTTTATTTTGGCGATGGAAACAGGAGCGTAAGAAGATGCATAAAGAAATGATATTTCAGGGGAAGTCAGCGTCTCAATTTCTTAATATTTTTCTTCGTAAACTATGTTCAACGATTTATTTTTCCGCAGTTGTTTCACGATCCCAATAAAAATCCAGCTTTTCATTACACTTAAAGAGACTCATTATCTGTAAAATAATTATTATAGTGCTTGAAAATAATAAATAAAACATAAAGTTTATAGATAATTTATTAGATTTATAATGATTTAACCAATTAGAGTGTTTTAAATAATGCATTTCTACTTTAAAAACTGTTTATATTACATCTATATATTTAAATAATACAATATTACAACCAGTTTCGGATTACCTTTATAGAGGAAAGTATTTCTTCCTGTAGCTAATGTTAACTTCATTACCAAGTAATTGTGTTTACTTTGAGTTCATTCTTTCTGTAGTACTTGAAGTAACGCAAAAGGGCAGAGATGGCAGTTGACCCATGTCCACTGTAAACAGAGTTAATAGGCCTGTTTGAAAGAACATTAGGAGATTGTTTTCCTGCAAGAAAAGTCTCTCCCTTTTTGATAAGCGCTTTGCCTAAGTATATAAATGTATCGGATGTTCATTCGTAACATGCACTGATTCACAACAGGCAAGCAAAGTACAAACTATACGAGGATTTAGGTAGTATGTCTTTTAATAGGATCAGGTTTAATCCCCCCCCCGGATGTGTAATATTTTCAGTTTCAGTCTTTAGTTAGTTTAATCAAGTTAGAAAGCATTTTTTGTTGCGTATTTGCGGGATAATGAATACTAAACATATTCTTTGTGTTATAGCTTAATTAGGCCAAGTTAGTTATCTCACCGTCACTGTGGATTTTGAGACATATTTTTGCTGTCCTTTCTTTGCTGAATTTTATTGCAAAACGAAACCTGCATCCTATTTGCAGAAGTACATAAAAACGAAGGCTATAAGCAGCTGCTTTGTGCTGCAAAATTTTATAATATAACGGATAAATAACACAAATTACATTTCCTGCATGATAAGGGTTTTTTCATTTTATGTAAAAGGTTATAAGTTAGAAATATGAAAAGGTATGAAAATTTATAAGCATATTTTTTATTGATGTTTACTTTAGTTTTCTTTAAAAAATAACACAATGAATTGAGTGTATTTAACCTGAAGAATAACTTATTAAAATAATAAATAATAAATATTTTAATTAAATTAATTAATTAAGGTTTATTATTAAATAAATTATTATTAATAAATAATTATTTATTTAATAATAAACCTATTAAGAATAATTTAATTAGATTAATTTTGAAACAAAATTTTAAACTTTTATTTATAGCTTTCTGAAAGAAAAACAATGATTTCAATTCATGAATCCTTCTTCTACGTAGATATTAACATTTTTAATATATTTTTCAATATACCTGTTATGTTAAACTATCTTTCAAAGGAAATAATGATTAAAAAACTCTTTTACAATAGCAATTTTATTTTTTGATTTCACGTATACATTTTATGTAAAACCGTATCCTCTTTACGTAACCAATTTTTTTTTTAAATTTTATCTATGTGATAACTTTGTAATTATTTCCTGTTTCAGAGAATTGGTTTATAGCAAAATAGAGTAATTCCGTTTGTAAAAATAAAAATTAGCATGTTCTTCATATTTTATATTTGAATTTAATAAGTAGTTGAATTTTTTTTACTACACACACACCCAAAATTTTCATTCGAATGTCGAATAACTCATAACGTACAGTGATGAGTCATCAGCTTTTAAATAAAATGAGGTAGAAAGGGTATAGAATTAACTAATTTTATTTCTTATGTGTTAAAATAAATACATTAAATAATATTCTATAAGTAGATTCATATTATACACCTCAACTTGAATACAGGTACAATTTATCTTTAGATTTTTTTGCTTCTCTTGAAAGAAGAATAAATAGTAGAAAGTTCGTTGTATCGTTCAAGGAAAAATGTTAAATTAATGGTCTTCTTAAGATAAATTAAAGGATTTTCCATATTTAACTGGTTTGTTTCCCTGAAAACATTAAAACAATTCATTTCAAACAGTGACAACTAGTTTAAGTGAACTCTCGCACAGAATAAACTGATTCAAAATAAATGAATTCATAAAGATTTTATCTCTAGGAAAAGGAATACGAAATTGATTTCATTAAGGCATGGAATTATATTTTCTAGAGTCACGCCCATAAGAAATATCAAATTCATAGATATTTCGAATTCACCTCAGCAAACCGGTATGAAATCAATTTTATTAAGATTAGCGAATGATTCCTTTCAAACTTAAAGTCAAAAAGAAAATTGATCCGTTTATGAAAAATAACTTTCTCCCGCAGGATTAACGGCAAAATTTGCACAACCCAATAATTCAGGCGGAATAGCAAAGCCGGCCTCCCCAGCGAGTTCTACCATTACTAAGTCAATAATCTGGCGGCAGAGAAACCGCCCAACGGATTTAAATAATTCCAGATACTTAAATTTTTCAATAATGTTGTTTTCCAACTCCAGGTTACTAAGAGTTCGTTACTTTATACAAGAAAATGTATGCAAAAATATGATCATCGATCATAGTATAAAGAGTTATCATTTATTGAATAAAAATGATCAATGCATTTCAGTTTGCTTTTCCTATTGTAAAATGACTGCTACAGTCTTCAAACATGGACATCTAAAACTTGACTCTATCGAGCTCATATTCATTTCTATATAATCAAGATTATCTTTATTATTATTCTTTAATATATTAATAATATATATAATAATAATATTATTTAATATATTAAATATTTCTATATATACATATGTATGAAATAGCTGTGAAATGTAATGGAAATAAAAGGCAATACTTAGGAAACATTTAGATTTCAATAATTTAAATATCCACTCTTTTTTCGTATCGTTCTGTTGACTTAGATAAATAGCATTACACTTATATAAATATTTCAAAACTTCATTTATGTTATTTTTATCGCATTTCATTAGTTTTTGCATCATAAAAACGTTTCATATAATATAATATGCCATAATTGAAATTGCATATACTTAATATCAGTAGTGTTTATACAGGACCATTTTTAAACTATGATTCTGATAAAAACCTACTAACAGAGTGATGCATAAATAATTTTTAATTAAAAATACCTAATAATTTTAAAAAGATCTGAATTTCAACGATTTATAGGAAAAAAACCGAAATGAAAATTTTGTCTTTATCCACTATTCTGTAGATCTCAAGTCATTTTAAATCACTAATGTTAGGTACACATTAAAAGAAATTAGCTCATAAATTACGTTTTTTCAAAGTAAATGAGTTTTTTTACCAAACGAAAAACCCAAATTTAAATATTTTATATTTTACGACTTCAAAGTTAATTTACATTGAATTTAGAAAATCAAATTCAAATTAATACGTGTTTTGATAAGAGAAACCCTAAAAGTGAATTTAATTTTTTTAAAGAAAAATGCAAAGTAAAATTTTTCTGCACATAAAATTTTATTATGAGAAATATTAATTGAAGTCGAATTCGAAAACTGAAAACTGAAAATGATTAACACCGTATTCAGGGATTTTTATAAAAGAGAAACCCAAACACTCAATCTAAAATTACTTAAAATATATCCTGAATTTTGATAAGACATTTAGGGGATTCATATAAGAATTCCTGTGGCCCTTATTTATCGCGAACAAGTTTAATATAAAACTATTCCGGTATTTTCCACAATATTTAAGTCATGTTTCAGGATGACGAAGAAAAAATTCACTCACTTCAAGCGTTAAAATTTGAAGCTTCATTTTGTTGGAGTATCCAATTTTCTCTACCAACATCAAATTCGAAAGAAAGGCATTTCCTTTCCAGCAAATGAATCATTTCTGAATTGCATTTAGAAGACAAAAGACGCTTTTATGCGATGTCTTTAACGGGCAACAAGCATATCATATTTCCACTATCTTACTGTCAATCTCAGAAATGCTATTTAACCTGTTTTAAATTTGCTTATAGGAGGGTAACTAAACGTTTCTTATTGAATATACTGCATGACATCAAAATTTTCTCCTATTTATAGAAAACTTAAGCACGTTTATTGCCTCCTGTTATATAAAGTTCAGCAAAGAGTAAGACGATTTTGATACCCTGATAAAAGGGGAACTTATATAATGAAGAAAGTTAGTATTGCGTTACACGCACCCGGAAGATAAGATATTATCATTTAGTCTGGCATTTGTTTTTAGTCGTGATACCGATGGAGTCATGATTTCGAAGAACAACCCGTTTTCTCTGTGAAGGTTTTCAACAAAAAAGCATTTCGAACTTATTTGAATCTCGCATGACAGAATTTAATCTTCCTTCTCATGTAGTCAGATTGTGTGGTAAATTACTTTGAGAAAACGTGTAACACAATCTGGAAGTGAAGAGAAGGTTAAGATAGTGAGCTCATATTAAAAATAATTGTAGAAAAAGTTTTTCAGAAATTTAATTTTTAACTAAATAGACTTTTTGTATCATTACAAGTATCACTATATTTTTAAACAACGTTTGCAAATTCAAGATACTGTGTTTTCCTGTTTGTTTCACATTGATGTGAACAAATTTGTATATCTATGTGTGACGGTTGTGAATTATCCTATTTCACTACCACATCCCATATTAATGAAATTCTCTGGTCCTGATGAAAATCCGTCACAGGAAGTGCACAAATTGCAAAGCAAAAGACCAGAAATTTTTCTTCTTATTTGATATGACGAAGATAATTCAATTATCTCTATAAATATAAAAGGCAATGTTTGTGTGTGTGCGTGCGATGTTTAGACATAAAATATTGCACTTTCAGCCCTGAAATTTGGCACACAGGTTGCCCTGATGGTGACTCAATGCACCTCAAAGCCCGAATTCAAAAACTCAATCTAGAAATTTTTTTATTTAACATTTTATGGTATTTTCGGTGATTTTTCTTACTTATTTCTCCATTGCGTTTTTTGCCTAATAAATAGATAATAGATATACAATAAGAAAGAACAAACAATTTCCGTTCTAATGAAGTTTGTTTTAAACGTCTAAAAGTTTGATTTAAATGAAAAAGTTGCCGCAAAATATATTTTAGAATTTTACTAAATTTTGAAAATATTTTTTGGCATAATTTACAACAATATTTCTCATTGTTGCAATGCAATTCAAAACGTCTCCATTGTTTAAACAAATATTTGATTGCACGTTTCTCTTTTATTGTTGAAAGCTGAGTTAATATCCTAATACATTTTGCTTTCATATTTTATTTCACAAAAACGTTTTGTGGCTCTAAAAACTAAACTTTCTGAGATATTATGTATAATAATTATCTATCTCTCTCTATATAAAAGGCACTGCTTGTCTGTGTATGTGTGCGATGCGCCGAAGTAAAATATTGCGCTTACAACACTGAAATTTGACACACAGGTAGTACTAATGGTGACTCAATGCACCTTGAAGCCAGAATTTTAAAATTCAATCCAGAATTTTTTTTTATTTAATATTTTGGGGTATTTTGGATGATTTTTCATACTCATTTCTCCAATGCATTTTATCTACTAATCGTAGAAAGAAAATAGATACACTATAAGAAAGAATAAACGATTTCCGCTCTAATGAAGTTTCTTTTAAACGTCTAAAAGTTTGATTAAAACGAAAAAGTTGCTGACCATATTTTCTCTAATTTTATTATTTTTTCAAAATATTTTTTGGTATAATTTACAACAATTTTTTTCATTGTTACAACCAATTCAAACCGTTTTCATTGTTTAAACAAATATTTAATTGCATGTTTCTTTTCATTGTTGAAAGCTGAGTTAATATCCTAATACATTTTGCTTTCATATTTTATTTCACCAAATTTTGTGGAATCTGTTAACCAAGCTCCCTGAGATATTATTTATATTAATCTATACTTATAGAAGGAAATTATTATTATTATGTTTGTATCTATCTTTTCAGGTGTATTGGTCCATTTGAAATCATTCAAAATTTCATTCGGTTTTTATTCTTTAAAATTTTACTTGGTTTATAGGAATCATTCTTATAAATCCTAATTTTTTTTCAAAAATAATAGTTTATTTGGTAATGGAAATTTCAAATCATTTCGTTGTTGCGTTTTTAACTTATCTTAACTTAAAGTCGTTGCGTCGTAGAAAAATAAGCGGGAGAAATTATATATATATATATATTAAACCATTAAAACTCAAAAAACATTTTCATCATATACACCTATTAAACCCTCATTTAAAATTAAATATAAGAAACAATATAACCTAATATTATTCACACAATGAATTATGGGCTTTTTTTATTTTTTTGAAGTCATAATGCCACGGGCAACGCCTTGCGCTTACTGCTAGTATCAAATAAGAAAAAAAAATCAGGTCTTTTCTCTTACAATTTGTGCACTTCCTGTGACGGATTTTCTTATAAAAATTCCAAATTTTTATTTTTCAATATATTTGCATTTGTTTGCCATTTCATTTTTTAAAGGCGCAGAAGGTTTCCGTGATCTACAAGGTTTCTTTTACTTTCAGGTGTGTCAGGTCATTTGAACAGCAAATAAATGAAATTTGTAATATAAGGTTAAAAGTATCTTTAACATGGTTTCTTGACATCTTTGTGTAGATTTGAATTATGGAAGAAATAATTTCTCGAGGCATTATGAAGAACACTTATAGAGATTGATTAACTAAAAAGTAAATTTTTTCTTCATTGAGAACTTCCCTTATCATAACGAGAAAAGAATATACTTGAAATAAAAACAATAATAAGGAAGATTTAAAGTGTCTAAAATTCTTTAAATATTCCAATTTTTTGATGATTCAAAAGCATAATTTATTTCAATTTATCAAATTATTATTTTTATTTATCAAAATTTGAATTTTCATCAGTATATCGGCACACTCTAAAAGAAAGACAAGAATTTGCACAAAAATTTATTTATTAAGAAACTTGGTTGAAAAAAGTATTTATGTATAAATACAGATGGTCCTTATACTTTTTCGATAATGTGAATGACCATTTTCTTCACTTTCTCATTTTAATTACCAGAAAATTCAGTTTAAATTATTTATCCATTTCTGGAGTCTAATCGATGTGCCATTCTGAAAGCAAGGCCATAATATATTTTAATGTTTATTACGTTACACCTTCTCTTTTAAAATGAAAGATGCTAAAATTTTCGCTGGCTTAGAATACTGGAATTTTAAAAACTTAACATTAATGCACCGCTCTGTGACTTATTTTTTAACCTTTGAAATACTTTATGAAGGAGCCCCTACTTGACCTTTCTTTCCTAGATGTCATCTTTCTCAACGGTGCAAAAGATACCTCCATAGAATAGAACCTGAAAAAGCCCACATTTTTACAAAAATACGCTCACAATGAATTTATCCTGAAAAATGCATTGCTACTTAAGCACATTCACGTTTTTGTAGAGGATTTTCAAAAAATAAGCATCCCTTAAACAGCATTAAGAATGAAAAAAATCAGAAGTAAAACAGCGTTTGATAATGTTGATTCTTGTGGTTAAAGTCGGTGCTGAAGTATAAAATTGATGTTGTGACAAAAGTGATTGATAGAGCGAGGAACGTGGTTTTTTTCTTTTTTTCTTTCTCTTTCAACACCGTCCCGAGTGCCAAAGAAAGAAGAGGCTTTCGATGTAAATAACTATAAGCCTACGTCAATATCAGTTATGCCTGCGAGCAGCAAAGAAATTGTCAAAAAATCACGCAAGTTTTATCTTTAAACGGCAATAGGGATTTGGGTTGAAAAACTTCTAAATTTTGTCGCGTGAAGTTATGGAAAGTTTACTGGCTGAGATAAATATCTTGGGTTCAACAAAATACAGCTCAAGGGTTCTTTTCTTAATGGCGCAATTTCGATACTTTATTGCGGCCATGACTTAAAGAAGAGTCCACGTATGAACGGTGTGTATTCCTCGATGGAAATGATTTCATATTTTTCCGACGAACTGGAAATTTTCAGTTCCGAAATAAAAGCTATTTGAAAGGCTAGAGCTCATTACTGGTAATTGTTATTTAACTTCAGCAAATCGCGTTAGCCTCTTAGTACGTCTGTAATGAGATAATTACTTCTTTTGCATAACTACTAGTTAAATATTCGTATTGTTTACCCAATTCTTTTTCTAAATGCATATAATGAAGCATTCACTTCATTAATGACATCAACAAAGTATTAATACATAAACTTCAAGTCGGTCTTTACAATCTGTTTCACAAAATTTAAAATAGACTCAGTATTTCAACTTAATTGTTTTTCTTTTAAAATTGTTCCATAATTTAAATTAAACTCATGTTTTCATTTTCGCACGAACTCCGAATGATTGCATTCCCTTGTTTCTCAATGATCCAGTTAAAAAATAAATTAATGTCTCCTTGATCTATATAAAATTATTATTAGAAGAACGATGCTTGTTTTGTAACTATCAAAACTGACTCTGGATATATAGAGCAACAACTAAGATTTTACCATGTATCTTAAATGTGCATTGTGTCTCTAAAATATCTCTCTTTTTCAGATGTGGCTTCAAGAGGTATTATTAAATACAGTTCAAAAATATATTCTGTACACTATAAAATCCTTTTATTATTACACACAAATGCATAAAATTCAATGAATTTTAAGGAACTGAGGGAAATAACAAAATTTACAATGAAGCTCTTTTTTCACAAAAATTTCGTGTTCAGATACCTTTTCTTACAATATATGTTCAGCTCAGTAAGGCCACATTCTCAATTAACCATTCACATCATATCTTTTACATTTTAAACAAATGTTAACAAAACTCATAAAGAAATAACTTTTCAACTTAAGTTGCGGGGCTATTTAAAATATCTTGGAAAAACACTCGGTTCCTTGGAAATTAAGCAAAATATTCTATAAAGCGTGGAAATTTCTAAACTACCTGGATTTCAATAATTTCATTGAAGTTTTCGAAATAATTTATTAAATTAAATTTGTTCCAATTACTCTCTAAATTGTGATCGTTTTCTAAGTATTAATGTTAAACTTGATTTTCGTTTTTTGCTAGATATATCTGAGATCACGAAAAATATTTACCGTTGAAAATTAGTTAACAAATATTCTCTGTTCTTTAAAAAAAATGCACGAGTGGAAAGATGTTATATCTGTAAAGTAACAACAACGCTAAAAAACAGAGGCCCAGTTGCTCAAGGGATCGAACGATAAGTTCCTATCGACTCAAAGAAAAAGACTGTGTGTACAAACCCGGTTCTCAACATCTGGTAAATTGAACTACACCTTCACCGAAAACAACGAGAAGTTGGGAGATTTTCTTGGTTTTCCTCCAAGCAATACAAATATTAGCCAGTTCCCCCAATAAAATCCTCTAAGCTGGTTTCCTTCTTACACTGTTAGAAGTGATAATTGTCCTTACCGGAGGCTATTTCACTAATGGCTATCGTCTCAGTCCCTTGTAATACGAAAAGGTCTAATTGTCAATAATGAGTTATCCTTTGTAGAAAACTGCAGCATCAGATTATGCGCGTCGAGCTTATAAGCTTGTGGCCTCAAATAATAAAAGAATTTTTATAAAATACCTTCATCAACTTGTAGTTATAGATGTAAGAAGAAAGTACGACTGGAAAGCCAAATAAAAGATTTATAAATTGTATTGAAAAAATTATTTTTAAAGTTGACTTAAAAATGGCAAGTATAAGATATGAAACTTGCTGTGTAAACGCGCACTTTCTCATATACCTGATAAAGTAATGCGTCATCCAATATATCCAAAAAGTAGTTTTGAAATTCTTCAAATAAACTTTTCATCAACACAATACTAATGGTTCATTAACTGGAACTACAAAATAGCAGTTAAATAAATACTACTCAGTACTACTGTCACTATAATATCCTGTTATTTTAAATTCCATCTCAAATATTTTAATTAAAAGCTTTTTTAATTTAAAACCATATTCTTTTGTCTCTACTTTAAAATACTTACATTTTGGATGCTCACGAATAAGCAAGTCTTGTAAACTAATAGAATGTTTTCAACGTCACACAGAGAAAAAAAGGAATCTGAGTTATTTTGTAACATTTTTTTTTTATATTTTAACACAGATTTCCAAAAGGATTGTAAACTTTTTAGCTAAGAAACAACATCATAAATGTCGATGAAGTGACAAAGTTTTATGCTTTGCAATAACAGTCACTTCGCAGCATTTGCTTAGCATTTTAGATGACACACTAAACAGGCAGCATGCCAAGAAACAGAATATTTAAGGAAAAAGCACAATACGGCATTTTCTGGCTCATTTTCTACAGAATCGAGTGTCATATCATGACATTTATTACACATACTGTAAAACGTAATCCAATTTGAAGAATGAATAGGAAAGTAAATAAATAATATATTAAAATATATTTTGCCTTTGATAAAATTATATTTTTCCTTAAAAATTTTATGAATTAAAAACTCTTAGATTTGAGACTAAAAAATAATGTTTTAACGTTTCTTTTAATTTAAATACCAAACTACAAAATATATAAAACATATTTTTTAACTAAAATTTATAAGAATAATTACATTTTAAATTATTGAAAAAGTTAAAAATATAACAAAAATAAATTTAATTCGATAAAAAATATGCATTCGCTCTCTTTTAAAAACAAGTCGCTAATTTAAAAGAAACTTTATTTTATTGAGGCTTAATTTGTTTCCATGGCCGTAATCAGTAATTTCTAAAGTAAAATTTTTCAAGCAGTGTTATTGAAAAGAATGCAGATATCTTTATTGCTTTTCAAAAATACTCTGGATGTTAAGACGTACTTTTGAATAAAAGTAAAGAAAAAAATGGAAAATTCCAATTCTTATATTTATTTTGCAGTTTACTGCTCGGGAATGCCAAGGAATTCCTGAACTATCTGTAATCCCATAATTAATAGGTACAGAACAGTATAACTATTTGAATATTTTAGTTGTCTGCAATATTAATTGAATTTAAACGGTTGACATTAAAACTTGTCTTTTTATAATATTTAATTTCACCTTTGATGATTTTAAGGATGAAATGAGACATTTAAAAATAATTTGATAATCGTCTTGATAAAATTAAAATTGTTTTTCATTTATTATAGGCATCAAAGAGGATTTTCGGACACTTTTGAATTTCAAGCCTCATCATCTGCCAAGCATTATTTTGAAAATTCATGAAAGGTAAGATACATTTCGTTTTCAATCATCTGTGCTAAATTACATTGAACTGAATGATGATTTTATTAACCTTACACTGCGCATTGATGTAAATTCCTATGACTTAGATTTTAGCCTTTTTATATTAATTCTGAATGATTTAATGATTAATTAATGAAATAATTTAATTTTTAATTTTTTTCTTGAAACATTAAAGCTATTTGATAGAAAATGTTTATCAGCTTACATATTAATACATATTAATTAATTTCATTTTATTAAAATTTAATTTGAAAATTTTACCTTTCAAATATTTTTAACCCCATTTCTTGAATTTATTTACCTGGATTTTGCAATTACGGTAAAAAAATTTAATAAGTTCTTGCATGAGTAAAAATACTATTAAAGATAAGCACGAGATGAAATGCCCGTTGAAAAACTGTAATTAAAGTGATTGCAAAAGTAAAGAAATCAGTCGAATAAATTCCGCCATTCTAATCAGTTTCTTCTTAAACTTCAGGGGAAAATACACATAAACATATAAGTAGCAATGGAATGATTTATGCACTCAGTTATTTCTCTTGAAATTGTTAAAAGAAAAATAAATAGAGCTCGTACTGTATTGAAGGCAACAACTTACTTCAATTTAAAAAAGGAAATACCATTCAAAAAGTGCCTCTTTGGTATCGCAGGATTCAATAACAATTGCCCATGTTGGCAGTATGCAAATATTTGATCTTCATCTTTTCATCAGATATTGAATGTCTTCATAAGAATTTCCTTTTCCTGAAAAAAACTACTTTCGATAGATGTAGTACTCTAAATGTTCGTAATACAAAAGAACTTATAAATTGAACTTCATAAGTAATATTTTTTGGAAGGCATTCTGCATTTTTAGAAAGATATCTTTTATTAGTTTCCCTTTTCCTTTTTTCAGCTTCGAATCTTAAATGGTAGAAAGAGGGGGCATCTCATTTTACTTTCTTGTATAGCTTTGACCCACTTCTTATTTCTGGTTTTTATTGAGTGCAGTTTTTTTTTTCTTTGCTGAACCATTTGTAAAGACCTTCAATTAAATTCAACCAATTCTTCTCTATGAGTTGAAAAAAGCAGTAAAATGAAAATCTCGGTACTTTCTTTTTAAAATTTTATGCAGCGTTCAGTCAACGTCTGTTTTACATATGCAAAATAACGTTATTTTTTTAAATATTCAGAAAACAACGGAATTTGATGTTGTGGAAAATCATTCTGTTGACAAATTTAATAAAAAATCGGAATTGTGTTAATAAAATGAAGCTTAAAAATAAAAAAAAATGATAAAGTAATTTATGACGTTATGTTGGCAATTTAGTTTAGTATTATTTGAGCAATACATTCATGTCAAGGAAATGAACTGTTTTGGAATTCTATGATTATAAGGTGACCAATTTTAACCTCAAACAAAAGGAGGACAGAAATGAATTTAAGCCAAAAATATCATAAATAAAAGAAACATTTCTTTCATTGCAACTATAATACAGAATACACTATAATATGGCAAATGCATAATAAAAACATTTGTAACTTCATTTATTTTACACTTTTCGAGAAGGACAGAACTTACAACAGGTGGACTGTCCTCCCTGAAAAAGAAGACGGTTGGTCACTTCAATGATTAGAATGTTCCATTAAGACAATGGCAAGTTTTAATAAACTTCTTTTTCCATTTTTCTTGTTAATAAAACAAATGTTTCAGATAGAGACTGTCTCGTTATTTTCTTCTGTGCTAGAAAAATTACAATCCTTAAAACCTAAAAAGGATTTTTATGCAAACAGCCATAAGGAATATAGACATTCCCCAAAACAAATGGCATAACTGAAGAAACACCTTTACCTAAGCAATTTGTTTCTTCCAAAGGGCATAAAACATTTATTCACGCTGTAAATTTCTAAATATCTAAGCGACCAAAAATAAAAAAGAGACTGAAAAGAAAACCGTCGCTATCTTTAAAAAGAACTTGGTTGAATAAAGCATTAAAACTAAGTGTCAGATTCACGGTAAGTAATTAAACATGCATGACACTGAATAACCAATTTGGGTATTTAAAAAGAAATAAACTATTTCATTAAAAAGGTGTGAAAACAATCTTCAAATTAAATTCCATTTTCCGTTCTTTCTAATGACCATATCAAACATTCTTTAGTAAAAGCAAATAGCAGTTAATGATGCACGAATTACAAGATCTGGTTATTTTAATATGTTCAGAGAAACGCTTCGTCATATTTTTTTTCTATGAACACTAATATTTATCCCTGAAATTAAATTGGATTTATTTTTTAAGAACTAAAACCTGGATTCCTTAGAGCAAAAATAGAAATGATGATTTATCCTTTTTAAGAAGTCAGAAGAAAATGATTTAAACGTGAAAAGTTGGTCCTGACTGATTTCGACTGTATTTTCTTTTTATGAAAATTTAAATAAAATTTAATTAAATTTAGGTATAGGTATCTGAACCCTCTACCTCTTGAGCTCTATCTCTCTATCTCTGTTGAGATGAAGTCAGTTTTCATTTCTTCCCATTAAAGTTTCTTCAAAACAATGAAAAAAACACTTGACAATAGCCGCAATTCATATCAAATCTGAAATCTTTCTATAGAGCTAACTAGCTGATGACCGCGACTCCGTCCGTGTGGTAATACATTATTGGTACTTTGTTGTTCGGGGTAAAAATACTTTCACGTCTTTATTATTTAATTTAAAAAATACTTTTATATGAAATATCATAATGAAGAAAATCCTTTTATCTTCTGAAAAGTTGAATTAAAACATCAAGATATCAATTAAAAAGAAAATATGAAGTGAACAAACGATATTTAAAAACAGTTTTAAACGAAATGGTTGTTTTTTTTAAAGATCGGTGAAGGAGCTCTTCTGCGCATGCTCCAAAAAAAGCTGCAGACGACAAAAAATACCCTAAAACATTGCTAGAAATTGTGCTTGAAACCATTTTCAAAAATTAATTAAAATTAAAAATAATGCCTCATGGAAATGAAATTGATATAATTGAAAAGCTAATTTTTTAAACTTTAAGATGATGTAAAAATGGTATTTGTGAGATAATAGGCTCCGAAGTTATTCCGCGAAAAAGTCAAAATTTAGGGTATTTTTTAATTAATTAAAATTTTGAAAAATCCTTTCTTAATGAGCACCTACTACCTGCCCATATATATATATTAAATATTCTGGTTACGCATTTTGCTTCCCTTCGTTTTGTACTTTTTTAAACCACATTTCAAAAACACCTAGACGTTAACTAAAACAGTCAATTCGGATTGCTATTTTATTGCATAAGAATGACTTTTGACGTTCCACTGAATTTCAAAATATCTAGGTCATGAGTAAGGCCTTCAGATATCCGAGTGATAGAGATAGCTACTCAATAGAAATTTTATTTTAGAATACTAAACCAATGCAGTCTTTTAAACTCTTGAACTGTATAACTCGCAAGCTGTTCAAGCAGAAATCCTTATTTATATTATTTTTTCAATATTTACCATGGAGTTAAGTCGCAAATTATAAACTCTTATACTTTCATATATATATCATAGTGGAACGGGGCTAATTCGAAGCTAACCGACTACAATAAAAATTCGATTTATGCAAAAATTCGAATTAAGAAAAACTGGTTCTAAACATAAGGTTTTAATTAAGGATACAAAATTAATAATTAAACATCAAGTAGTTTTAATAACTAAAGTTATAATTAAAATCATTTTTTATTACCTAAAACTAATAATTTAAAAAAAATAACTAATAACTAATAAACATTCAATATACATCACTTTAAATGCAACAAATGTATAGTAAAATTTAAGAATAAACATTACAATTCATGCCTAACATGATCAAAGTATTTTTAAAAGCAAGAAAATTTTGGATTGAATAAATTATACAACAGTAAAGTCTTGGAGTAAATTTAATCAGCAGTTTGAATAAAAGAACAAGTACCAACAAATTGAAACGCACAAAACGTGTATTATCATATTGGTCTCAGAAGCAGTGGCCGGGGCCATTGCAATTTTATCGTCTTGCAAAAATCCAGTGCGTTTGAACTTGTCATACAGCCTAAAGAAGAGGGTTGAAACACATTTTTGATGACAAATGTGGAGGGAGGAACAAAACGAACCATTGCGAAAACTTGAAAATTGGCTTACCATTTTTATGGTACTTTTGTTTGGCCAGGTTTTTTTGCAAAACTCCTCCTGCCATGCCCTTTGCACTGCCTTAACATTTTCATGGCATTTGGCCATTTCGAGCACAATAAACACTCGAATACCTGTTGAATATTAATTCATTTTCGCTTGTGACTATCACAACTGAACAACACACGTAAACTCACCGCTCGTTAACGAAACATAGACGTATACAATTGCCCGCTCTAATGATCATGAGCACCAAGTTTGGTCTCAACTTCTCGAAGATTGCACCATTTATTAGATTGTTTTTCAAACTGTTCCCGTTGGGCCATCCTATAGGAAATTTAAAGCACCAGAGAAAAATACAAATTAACGACAAATTCGAATTTAAAACTTTAAAATAGCCAAATTCCACTGTATACTCGTATACTGACTAAAATTAAATTTTCATGAATACAAGCAAAAGTAATAGTTATATAAATAACAAATAATGCTAAAAATTCATGAACACTCCTCAAGAAAAAGACTGAAGTAGATTGCTGGATCTGTGCTGGAAAATAGCACATAAATAACATTCAGAACCAACTTTCTTTATTTAAGCATCTTCCCAGGGAGCCAAATAATTCCAAAAAGTACGGTAGAGAATTTCAAAAGAGAGAAAAGAAAAGAAAAATTTTAATAAAGTCAAGAAAATTTGGCAATCTCTCAATTGTTTATGAAAATCAATATTCAACTTTCAGTTGTTCACTTTAACACGCTTCTATTGGCTGTATATTTTTAGCAACTTTAAGCATTTCGACCTGCACCCTGAACTGTTACAACTATTTCCAGTTACTGGAAATGAAAAATTGCGTCTCCAAATCGTGGTAACTGATAATATTTTGTTAAGCTGCACGGATCTGTCAAAGCCAGATACTCTACGTATTCAGTAATGAAATATTTCTGAAAGAGTAATTTATCAGTATTATATAAGGAGCATTAATGCAGGAATAGTGAAAGCAAGGGGAAAGCATAAATAAGAAAAACAAGGCGAGATATTAATGGTTGGTCTTGTGAAATCAAAAACATTGCCAAAAGTGTATGAAAGAAAATACATTTTTGGAACAAATATCTCTAGGAACAGTTTGTTTGCATTTTATGTTCAGCCCAGTGCGCAGCGAAAAGCCTTATTTGTAAGTTATTAATCGTTTTTTCCATTTATTAATGTGACCTTTCTATTAAATGTAATTGTACTTCTGTGGTTAAGAATATTTGGAGAGAATCGTAGTTTTCGCATCAAAATATATGATGTTCTTAAAACGGATTAAGTCTGTTGCAACATTTTATACAACAATAGATTTAAAAAGTTGAATACTACTTGTATTTTTTTGTCTAGGAG
>BGPR01000013.1:4390153-4413133 GCA_013235015.1 Araneus ventricosus
AAAAAACAATCCATTTTAGCTTAAATTATAGAATTTTTTACATTTATTTCAATCGTTGTATTTAGTATGAATTTTTAAATGTAAACACAACAATCTGTAACGCAACGCTTTGTTTATTTGGAATTACTGCAAATTTATAAAGAAGACTAAAGATTAAAGAATGCGAGCTTCTCTAGGACATTTGAAAGTTTAAAAAGAATCAGATAAAAGGTTGAAAAAAGGGTCTTCATTCTTTATTCCCTGCGCTCGTTTACGGCGGATCGGAAAAAAATAGAGAAACGACAATTGAATCTCTCACTGCATTTAGCGGATCAGTGAGCGCAACTGAGAACTAATCAACTGCTTCTAAATGTCGTAAAAAGATAAACTGTATTCAAAGTATCTGAAAAGAGAAGTGGCACACTGCATTAGAGCTTTTTTAAAGCACTGAACTGTGCAGCTGTGAACTAAAGTCATGAGATTTATGGAGCTTTTCATGTTTCATCGAAAGAGGTCGTTTATGTGTGTAACAGCTGCTCTCTATGGTGCTATGCGTCTGTTTTCTGGTATTTTCTGCAGCTGAATTTTAATTTTTTGTTCTTCGGGACAACTAGTCAGACCAACAAAATACTTCTCTTTCTTATTTAGAAAGCATTATAATCACGCATGAATACGGAAGAGGTAGAGTTCGAAAAGTAAAAATGGGAGTGATAGTATATTGGCGTCTTTTTTTCATTTTTGACTTGCTGGAATTTTCCATAAACTAGCACTCTTTATATCTATATTCTACAGAATAATGTAGCGTGTAAGATAAATGACTAACATTTTGGTTGTATGGTAAGCTTTGCTTTGATAATTTTATAAAAGTAAGATATATTATCTTTACTGTAACGGAGAAGGGTGCTTATGATTGCTTATTTTCTTTTCCTTATCATGAAATGCTACTTTTTGTTCAAAATCAAATTATCATACGTGTTTTCTGGCATTTTCTGCAGCTGAATTTTCTTTTTTTTTGTTCTTCGGGACAACTAGTCAGACCAACAAAATATTCCTCTTTCTTATTTAGAAAGCATTATAATCACGCATGAATACGGAAGAGGTAGAGTTCGAAAAGTAAAAATGGGAGTGATAGTATATTGGCTTCATTTTTTTTTATTTTTGTCTTGCTGGAATTTTCCATAAACTAGCACTCTTTATATCTATATTACACAGAATACTTTAACGTGTAAGATACATTCCTAATATTTTGGTTGTATGGTATGCTGTGCTTTGATAATTTTATTAAAGTAAGATATATTATCTTTACTGTATGGGAGAAGGGTACTTATGAGCTTATTTTCTTTTTCTTATCATGAAATTATGCTACATTTTGTTCAAAATAAAAAAATCATACCTTTTATAAGCATTTAGGTTTAGATGCATAAAATGAAATGTCCCATACGTTGTAAGAATGCAGTTTTCATTCATTGTTGCATTAGTGCACTGGTCATTACAAAAGGGTTTAAGTTAAATGAAGGAAAACCCATGTGTGGGTCGTTCATCTTCT
Organism: Araneus ventricosus; assembly: GCA_013235015.1. Lineage (NCBI taxonomy): Eukaryota > Metazoa > Arthropoda > Arachnida > Araneae > Araneidae > Araneus > Araneus ventricosus. The sequence goes on from BGPR01000013.1 coordinate 4,391,679, forward strand.
ATATCTGTCCACGGCTTAGTGACTTCAGAAAGTTAAAAATAATAAAAAGATAATTTGGCTAACCGCAATGCATATTATTGTTGTTGAAAGATCTTTTTCTTTTTTCATAACCATTCTTCACTCCATCTAGAAACGAATTTATTTTTATTCCAATTATTAACCACGATTTTCACAGCCAGGCCGACAAAGTAAATATTTGGGGAGTATTACTTAAATATTTTGTTTCTGAATAAGTTGATTTTTAAATAAAAATGCATTAAATAAGGGAAACTCAGTGGTTTTGTTTTTTCAATAACAGAATAGAATAGAAAAGTTTTAGTTTTTGCTATGAATTTGTAACTTTAATAACAAAAGAGGACAATTTGAAGCTCACAAAAGTGTTTTTATCAAAGATTATAAACTTCTAAGTAGTTATTTTAGTACTTTGAACTGAATTCCTGATTTTTTTTCAGAAATCTTTGCATCAAATAACATGCTAAAGAACTAAACCAAAGCGAAAAAAATAAATCAGTTACATTTAGCCAGTTTTTTTGCGAAAAAAATTAGAAGAAAGGCTTATTGAATTCTTTTTTAGTTTGCTAACTATTTGAGAAATTTCGGCTTTTCAATTACCTGAAGAAATAACAAAAACCTCAGCTATTTTTAAATTAAATGGAAGTACCTCTTGAAATTCCTTTTGATTTTAACTGTCAGTGTTGAATTACTATAAAAAGGATCGAAAGCGCACCCACAAACTAAAATTCACTCTTCCAATTCCCAGCCGTCTTTCCTATAAAGAAAATCTATCCCTGTTTTCAGTTAAGAAGAACTCTAAGAAGAATCGTTAAAGTCTAGAGTTCGCATCATTAAAGCAGTACCATGAAGTTCGATTTCTTCCGTTATTTTGGAGCTTGATGGAAATGCAAGTGCATAAAATTTGCAAACATGTGGATTTCTAGAATAAGGGAACTTTGCATATAGATAACGACGTCGCTGTTCCCGGCGAAAAAGAACTATATTTCTGTCAAAGCAAACGCACCTTGAAGATGTGTGTCCGACAATTCACATGTCCTGGTGCTTTTCCATTTGTTATTTTTTCGATAATACCTCTCAATAAAGGTGTTTCTCGAAGCACAAATATCATATTACTTCTTTCATTTAATGCATATACTGTCTGAGAAGGGTAAGATATGCTTAAAAATGAATGAAAATGCTGAAAAACATCCATCTCCTTACTACCATATGCGTATGAAGAAAGGATCATCAAGAAAAAAATGTCATTGCTTTTGCCCTAAGAGAGAAAATTAGCTGGAAATCGGAAAATGTAATGTTCCAACGGTATGAAAACAAATTGTTCTGAGTTTGTTTCTGCATATATTAAAATAAAAAGCAATTTTTTAAATTATTAATATGACTTAACGTAATTTTCTTACCATTTAAAAGAATTTCATTCATACAAATTTTACTAAATATTTAAATCGTAAATTATTTTTCATAAATTTAATGGAATTATTAGCCCAATATTGTTTAAAAAGACAGAATTTTATAGACAGTTATTTATTTTACAGGCAGAATTTTAAATGGAACATTCTGATATTGAGTTAACTGATTGTTCATTATTTTCACAGTTATTTGATTACTAAAGATACCAAAAAGAGACAGACGTGCAATTATTTATAAAATCTAACCCATATGTAAAAGATTAAGCTAGTCAAAATTTCTCAATATCCAGACACAAGCAAAGAGGAAAATCAAACCTTCTTCGATTAACAAAATTTAAAAATACCAAATAGAAATACATGCGCATGCATTTCATAAAATTTATTCTGTATGTAAATAAGTAAGCTATTTAAAATTTCACTTAATCAAGGTATAGGTAAAGAGCAAGATCAAACATTTTCCGATTTAACAAACCTAATTCTATAAATATGCTCTAAGTTCAAAAGTTACTCACAAATCACAGAAATCACATACCTATATAATTTTGGTTACTTCTAAATGTAATAATTTTTGAACAAAATCGGTATCGTACTCCGATTTGGTCTTTCAAATTGGCTGAGATGATAAATTTCACTTAAAAAACCATGTTAAATATCGAAATATGATTCCAAAGGATTAAATTGACTGAAATTTTAAAAGTTAATTTCATTTATATGTATATAAGAGAGAGATATGCGAAAAGTGTACTATTTGTGATGATCGGTTGGTAATCTTTGAAAAATAGTTGTCACTGGATTTTTATTTATAGAAGCAATTTTTTCTTTTAAATATAAAAATTTTAGAAAGTCGATTGCAATTTTCAATACATCGTACTTGATTCCATCTTTTTTCCATGTAAACTTATAATTGGACTATTCGAATCTGAAATAATTAAGCCTATTCATATTTATTGTCAAACAAAACTGGATTCAAACTCCCATATTTACTTTTTTATTCGTATTGTAAGATATTAAATAGATGCACTTGCTCACTGCAACCTACTGATTACAGAAATTGGAAATATTAACCCTCTTGGCTCGGGAAACGTAGAAGTGTAGTCTCAATATTTGTATGCATTGGTGGGGAACGCTTTGATAGCTTTGCATATAAACAGTAATTTGCTTCGTTGCAAAACTATTTCCACTTATTCTCAAACAATGCAATCAAAAATAACCTAATATTTTAAGCAGAAAGAAGTGAAAAATTCCCCGACATTGGAGGATTTATTTATTCTTCCCAAATTCCAAATAGAGAAAACTTTAAAAGAATAACGTATGATTATTTTGAAATGGAATCTTTTACAAAACATGTTCCATTATTTAATAAATAACTACGAAAAGCTGCAGAAAAGTGAGACAATCGGAAGGCATTTAAAAAAAGGAATGTCTCCCAATTTCATCTATTACTCGGAATCACATTTCAGAGTGTGTCAGATGCGGGTCAACTAAATTCCTGAGTGCAGGAGGGTCACATTGGACGTCTGTATCTATCGAGTTGACGCTCCCTTCTTTACTGCCGCCATTGCAAGGGTCTTCAACTCATTTACAGACTAAATTGAGACTCATATCTCTCGGCAAATGCGACCCACTTACAACTTTACTAGCACCCTGCGATTGTTTCCGCGACCTATGATAGATAAAATAGGGGATCCGACGATCGATGGAACAGTTGGAAATTGCATCGAGTTTACGGTATGAGGACCAGGACTCTATCTACAACAGTGTCTTTGAATGGGTGAAACGGTTCGTAAAGATCCGAATATGCTACGAGGATAATATAGCTTGTCAGACAGAGGCTACAGGGACTTTTTTAATCGTGACGTGTTCCTTTTGTTCTTCTAGATTGCTTAGAGAAACAATGTATTGCTGCTGAGTTTTAGAAAAGTCTGAAATGTTTAAAAAGCAGTTTATTGCTATTTAAATTAAATATTCTATAGTTTATGTTGCGTTTATCTATGTATATTTTGACAAATGTTCCTTCATGAGTACTTGACTTAAATGACTTTATATATTATTAAGGATTAAGAAGTCATTTAAAAGTCATCAGTTTTATTTTGAATGATTAATTTGGCAAAATACTATTTCAAGAATGATGTTGTTAATTGATTTTAAATATCATACTAATGTTTTTTTTTCTTTTTGCATGCATTATGTCCGGTTTGCTTCAAATTAATGTTGATATAGTCAGATGAAGTTTTAATAAATTGTTTGTCAAAATAACTGGAAATTATTTTGAATGTTATTAATGTGGTTCTCTAGTTTATTATTTTAAAAAATTCTATATTTTAAAAATAAATTAACACATTCAATTTTTGAAACATAATTGGTTTTATTTCATTGCAGTTGTCAATTCGATAAAATTAAAAGCAGATTCTGATACTTAACTTCAAGCTAGTTTAAAATAGTTTATCTGGGAAATATTGTAACGCAACATGGATTATTGTCACATTGAACAACTATTTATGGTCATTTAGGTTTTTACTGCTGCTAAAAAATAACTTTATCAAGCATTTTTTCTACGATTTCTACTGAACTATCCTTGTGTAACTTGTATGAAATAATACGTTGCGTGAAAATTTTTAGTTTGAAATTTGAGAATAAATATAAATCTATTAAATTCAGTAATAATGGAGAAGTTTCCCACAAAAGTTTGATTTTAAATTTGTTTCACGATGTCAACGTAAGAAATAAAATTCAAACGTCTTATTGAAAGAATTATTTTTAGTGCAAATCAGTGAGTTTTTCAAAGAGAAACAAAGTATACGTTAACTTATATACCACTTAATAAAATGATAAATATTTTAAAACCCTTACTTTGATAGGGCTTTGAAATCATATTTGTTTTATTTTTATTTTCAGTTCCAGAAAGGTCTTAACATTACTATTCAAAGATAATATGAACCCAAATCGTTCAGTTTGAGTAACGTCTACCGTTTAAATTACGTCTACGTTTATTGTGGAAATCACACGTTCTTCATCAAAGTTCCAGAAAAAAAATCGAAGGAAAAGCAAAGCATTCCATGCAAAACTTCCTCGCATGTATTCTAAAAGGAAATCAAAACATCAAAAAAAGGACAAAAAGAGCTTTCCCAAAAATATTTTTCATGTTTCCTTTTCTTTTGAAATGGGAAGTAAAGCGAGTTTAGATGAGAGTTCACCATCAGCAATTCCTCTAAGTACGGAATACGAAGAATTCGAAGGCGAAATTTTCAAATTCTCAAAGCCGGAGTACTCTTACTCCGGACTCAGATTTTGTAAACTAAATGTGCTATTTGAATGAGAAAGGACCACACAACATGTAAAAGCTATATGGAAAGAAAGACTTCCATTAACCTCGTCCCAAATGTGGATTTTAAAGATATTTCGAGAGAACGAAATCTGGGGAAAAAAGTAACGAATTCGCCTATTTCCAGATTCCGCCCTTAACATCGAGAAAGAAACGAAGGGTAATGTTAAGAAACAATTGGTGGGTTTTTGTGGAAATGAATGTGAGAAAATAAATAAATCCGAATGTGTATCTCTACCATTTGTTTTTTACGCGGAATAAAGAAATTTGGCGAAATGCCTAGTTTATTTGTTGTTACAAATATTACAGTGAATGTTATTGTTGCTGCTTCTCTTCTTATTTTTCATGATTAATAACTTAATGCATCTCATTACTCTATGCCTGTTGCGACAGATTCAAATTTTGCTTCATGAAGATAGGACGCATTATGCTGCACTGAGAATGACATGAAAATTTTTTGATAAGCTGACCGAAGAGAAAATGATGAAACATTAAAGACGATTCAATTATTTGTATTTAATTTCGAATAATTAACTAATTATATTAATAATGAATTTGCATATTCCAGACTCCACCCTTAACATCGAAAAAGAAACGAAGAAGGATAATGTTAAGAAACAATTGGTGGGTTTTTGTGGAAATGAATGTCAGAGAATAAATAAATCCGAATGTGCATTTCTGCCATTTGTTTTCAACGTGGAATAAAGAAATTTGGCCAAATGCCTAGTTTATTTGCTGATACAAATATTACTGTTATTGCTATTTTTGCTGCTTCCTTCTTATTTTTCATGATTAATAACTTTATGCATCTCATTACTCTACGCCTGTTGCGATAGATTCAAATTTTATTACATGAAGCTAGGACAAACTACGCTGCGAGAGGAATGACATTAAAATACTTTGTTAAACTGACAGAAGAAAAAAATGAGGGAAACTGTCCAATCATTTGTATTTAAGTTCATATCTCTACTAATAATAAATTAGAATGTGTGTGTATATGTATGTGTGTGTGTTGGGCAGACCGCCGAACTAAGAGATACGAAATTTGGCACAGATATAATTTGGGGGTGGGAATATGCACCTCGGAGCCCTTTTTGTGAACATTTAGTTATTATTTTAATTAATTAAAAAATAAACAAAATTTTGGCGTTTTTCCTTAATAACTTCCGAAAATATTGCAGCACAAAAATAGTTGTTCACTATCTGAAAGGGCAAAATATTGCCTTTCCAATGATATCAATTAAGTTGCCGTACCATTTTTCTCGAATTTTAATGAATTTTTAAAAATATTTTTTGGCATAATTTTACAACAATACTTTTCATTGTTGCAACACAACTCAAACTGTTTTCATTGTTTAAACAAATATTTAAATGCATATTTCTCTTTCAGTGTTGTAATATGAGATAACATCTAATGCATTTTGCTTTCATATTTTATTTCATGATACTTTTTATGAAATCTGCAAACCAAGCTCTCCAAGATATTGCTTTGCTTACATTAAGAAATATATCTACCAAGCTGAATGGTTATGGCTGCTATGTTTTCATTCGTTTCTCAGCATGTTTTAATCCAGCTAACATGCCGCTGGCCATAAAATGTGCTGAGTCATTTTAATGTTGATATCAAATGCATATTTTATAAGAGAAATAAGATAGTGCCGACAACGTGGAATTAGAGGTTACACGACATGGTCATTTATTTGACTCCATTAGGAACATTTATGTAGACAATGAACAGAAGAGGTTCAAGGTCACTTATAGAACATGGGTTAAGTATCTACCACATTCTGAAGTTTAAAATTACGTTTTTAAGAGAACCATGAATATAAAATGATGCAAGATTTAATTGAAATTATATTCCTGGCGAACAAGCTGTTTGGTTGCCGCATTAATGCGTCGCAATTGTGGCAACCCTATCTCTACGGCAGATATAAGGCTTGGAATTCCTAAGCACAAAACAAGGGTATTTTCCAATGAATTTGCTTTGAAAACTCATTATTTCACTCCTGTCCGTTCGAATCTGGAATACTGTAGCATTATCTGGGACCCTAATTACAGAAATAAAATTGAAATTATCCAACGAATTCAAACTAACTTCTTGCGATATTTATTTTATAAGAAAAATGGATTTTACTTGCAGGATATATCTTTTTCACCTCTACTTGATATCCTTAATTTACTTCGTTTGTGTTCCAGACGTGATATTTTTTGTGTGCTCTTCTTTCACAAAGCCATTAATGGTTTGATTAATTGCAATGATATACTAAACTCCAAACATTTTTCTGTGCCTGCCAGATCTTTAAGAAGCAGAAGCTTATTTCAAAATGTATTTTCGAGATTTAACTATGTGAAAAAGTTATTTTTGTACAAATTTTATAGAATTTTTAACAAGTTCTCTGATGAACTTGTCATTTTTTATATGTCTCTTGATGTTTTTAAATTGAATTTACATCTTTTAAATTCATGTTGTGTTTTCTTTTACATTTTTACACTCTACTGTATTTAATTTTAATGTTAAATAAGTTGCTATGGGTTTTAATTTTTCCAAGCTCTACTGTATTCATTTTTTAAATTCTGCATCGTTTTTCTATGATTTTGTGTGCGTCTGTGTTCAGGTTTTGCGTTCGGCAGTTCGATTTTTATATTTCGCGTGCGTTTTTTTCTTTAAAATTTTAAATTCTTAGAGTGTTTTTAAGGATTTTGTGTTTGTGCGTATTTTACTTTTAAATCCTTTGTTTTTTTTTTAATGGCTTTGGGTTTAATGTTTTCAATTTTTCTAAATCCTTAATGTGTTCTTATGGTTTTAGTATGACAGTATACAACTTTTAGAATCCTAGTCTCTTTTAACGTTTTTGTGATTGTGTGTCTTCGTTTAAAGTTATTTATGGGTTTGTAAAATTTTTCATAGTTTAGTATTTTAAACTTTTATATTCTCTGTAAATACCTTTTAATTTTCTAATGCATTTTTTATATCTTTAAGATCTACTAATTACAGATTTTGTTCTTTGTGTGTTTATTATTAATTTTATGCCTGCACTCTGTAACTGGAGTTTTTCTCTGTAGTGTGCTTTTCTTTTAAATAAATTAATAAACAATTTTGGAGAATCTTGTCTAAAATAAAGGAAGAATATTGTCGAAAAACTATTGTTTTACATTCGATGTAGAAAATTTATTTAAAATAATTATAATATGCATACAGGTTATAGTCATAAATATATCCATATATTTCTAAAGATGAACATTTTTCTGAAATTTCAGCACTGAGTTTTTGTCATGTTGCAATGTTCTTGCAAAAAAACTTAACCGAAGTCAATAGCTTTGAGTTTTTAATTCAAGTTTAATTTCAACAGATATTTTTTGTATTTAATTTAACTATTTTAAAGATTTTAATTTTTGTCTTGTCAGTACAATCTAGCAATTATCTAAAATTCTCAAAAAACGTTAAACTTCATGCTTCAAAATATTGATTTGCATCTAAAGATCAGAGTATGATAAGGGCTTTGTCTATCTTATGGGTGTTTATCTACTAAACTAATTCCTTACTTTTCACAGAATAGTTAACTAACACCCATAATAAAATTATATGCATAGTTATGATAATTTTTATTGACTAAGTGTCTGGAAACTTTTTTAAAAAACCTTTTCACATTAGATTTTTATATAGAGTTGATTATTTGTGATCGATATATGGATTGTGAAATTAATTAACACCATTATATCGTACCCGAATGTTTAAATTTTGTACTCGTCGCAGTCAGTATATATACCCTATATACGGGCCTGATGCCCATTAACCCGTTAGCGCACAGTGCCCTATTTATAGGATAATCACTTATCATTTCCTTGGCGACTGCGTTTCATTGTTTCTTTTTTGCTTTGCCTAACAAGTCAATATGCATTTCCAAATTCTTAAGCAAGTTTCGGCTGCCATATCCCTTCATAAGCCAAATTTCCTGCCATATCCCTTCATAAGCCAAATTTCCTTCCATATCCCTTCATAAGCCAAATTTCCTGCCATATCCCTTCATAAGCCAAATTTCGAAGTCTAAGCGTCTTCATTTTCAAACTTTTTTCTTCTTTGATTTATTTTCGAGGTAATGCAACGAATTCGAAAGTAATCTTAATTTTTTATACTATACTAAGTATATTTGAAAAGTATTTTAATAAGTATCTATAAAAAAAGTTTCTAAATAACTGATTTTCTACCGAGAAACAAAAAATTTAAAAAAAATTATAAAATTGCCCAGAGTCTCATTTATAGGACAGTAATTGTTCCGGATTCTAACAATAGGAATGAAATTTTACTTCTACTTCTCAGTTTTCTTAATCTTGGGGAGATTTGTTAGCATAATTAAAAGAATTTTACTGCAATCTATGCTTAAACTAAGTTGGGTGCCAACGGGTTAAACCATAGTCGTGGGTGAAGAGTCCTCAGTTTGGTGTGGTATGGAAATTCGGGGAGTGGTCCTTATTATCTCACTACGGCTCAATAGTGAAAAGACCGTTCCAAAACAGGTCAGTGTAACTTCAAAGCATGACATTAATCTAGCTAAACTAAGCCAAACTGATCTTGTTTTGATTTTTTTTCAGTTACATTTTTATGAAGAGAAAAAATAATAATAAATAAATAAAATAAGCATGAAGAAGGAATTTTTTTCTTCAGTGCTAACAGTTATGTTTTTTTAATCTGATTGTCAGAATTCTACAGAAAAAGAATCGAAAATCCTCCCGATTAGAAAAATCCGTTGACGACAGATCGTAAGAAAAGAAGGCCACCGATAATGTCCATCACAAGCGAAAGCTACACAGCTCCTACACAATCAATTCACGAAAAAACTATTACCCCATTTGCAAACGTGCAGGAGTGAACAAATGATAGGGGGGATAGAAATGGTTGCGTGATTAGGAAATTAAGACGTGAGCTCGAAATCGCCACGCCCATTTCATTCACAATAGGCGTGGCCAAAGTCTGTCAACCATGCTGCTTGCAACAAGAAAGTCTTTTCAAAGTTTGCGTGCCGTTATGAAACAAAATGGTGACTTTTTTCTTTTCATTTTGTCTTTCTTTCACCCTTAGATCACGTTGTTATTATTTTTTAAAGTTTTTTTTTTGCCTCATTCCTTGTAATCATTGGTAAAAAGATCGTTCAATAACGTGTTTCGACCTAAGATGTTGCTTGAACTGTGTGATTCCGTACATTAAATATTAAAACTGAACATTGGATTGATGAATGGGTATTACGATCATGCATTGGGTCACTTTTCGCATGAATACACCATAAATTTTTGCTCTTTCTTTAAATAATATTTTATTTTCCCTTAGTTGTAATATTACTTATTTTCGTTCTTGGGCATTATTTCTGCCTAAGCACTCAGTAAGTCATCTTTCTTCTTAAATGTGGCTCCAAAGTTTTACTGAAATGTGATACGCATTTTAAAATTGTCAACAGCTTTTTTCTCTTATACAAGAAAATTTATGTTACGGTCTGAGATGCCTCATATTTTCAAGAACATCCCCCGTGAAGTTCTGAATAAGCAAATTAGTTTTTGAGCTATTTCAAATGAAATACATTCTACCCTATTAGCACTAGATGTTCTACAACATTCATACGATACATTCATGCTGTGCGGCATTCAAAATATCGTAGCAGCATCGTGGCGATATCGTAAAATAGCTTGTGCTAATAGGGAACAATTTTACTACATGGCATTCTAAGCAATTTTTAAATATTTTTGCGCAAAAATGTAGTATATCTCTATATAATTGTATGCGAAAACAGCAACAACCCTCCTACAAACCGGTATTCTGACATCCTTCCTACACCACAGTTTCGATATAACACCGAACGAATAAACATTTTATGAGTTTCCTTTTAATTTTATAAGATAAAAGTTGTATTTTGAAGCTAAATTAACCCTCTGAATCCTAAGGCCATTGAAATAAAGGGACCTCAAAACACGGGAACGTCCGAGCTCCTCTATCAAAGATAAGGGAAATTCACTTTCCCCCTTAAAAGCCACAATGACAGCTGGCATTATCCGAATTGTGAGAAAACTCCCCTCTTTCCCCAACACATCTGGCGAGTCTCTCTAACGAAGAAGACACGCGCCGCGAGTGTGAAATCAATCACACTTAACGAAAGGGGGTGGAAATTTCAGAGTGACATTCGGACATTTCGGACGGCTATCGTCTTTTGCATGAAGGGACGTATGAGACGGTCCAGTATCGATAGAGTTAAGGCTATTTTGGGAGGGACCTCGGAATTCTGAGTTATATTTTTGTGACGAGGACGACACTTGCAAATATACATTAGACGGTATCTCCTCTCTAGATTACCAAATCATACCAACCGGAGATAGTTTGACCCATAACAGCACATTCAACACGCTCCACACCCACATATATGGCGGAATTTCGATGGAATCTGGTCTCGAACCGGCAATCCTACTGCACCAAAGCTACTAGAAGGATTGAATGCATTCGCGCAATGCTTATACACATCTTTTTTAGTTTTGATACATGTTTGTTAAATTTTGGAAGTTCATTTCATTCATGAGATGAATCGCAAACCTAGCTCTATAAGTTGTTCTTATACACACTTCTACGAAGATCCGAATCAGATCACTTCTGCGAAGTGATCTGACTACTAATGACAATCTGTATTTGTATTCGATATCAATTTTTAATCAAAACTCCATGGACAGACAATTGAACAAATGAATGGTGCCATTGCTAACACATTTTTTCACTTCTTTGGATTTCGGACATTAATCATTTATGAAAAAAAGGAGCGTATTCTTTTACAAAATGGATAGTTTATTTTATCCTGTTTAATATTTATGTCGGTCAGTTGACTGAGCTTATTACTGTAAGAGTATCTCACTGGAACACAGTAGACTATTGGCGACGTTCCGAAATCGATGCAAAATGAAAGGAAAGTGAAAAACGTTCTTCTTCTTTTTGTAAGTATAAATAAGCTATAGGACTGCGTATCTTTGGTTATAAAACTTCTTATGATTAATGATTTCAACAGATGACTCATGGCCACTTAAGATTTTAAGCTGGTTAATATCCCGATCACTGTAGCATTTCGCATTCTGGCAATGAGGGAAAATATTCTTTACTTTTCTTCGGTACTGTATAGGGAAAGGATGAATTCATCATTCTTTCTTCTAATATTTTACAAACAATACTTGCTTGGAGATACCAAGAACAATGAAAAGCGTTCTTCTTCTTTTAGGTTTAAATAAGCTACAAGAAGAAGTTGATGAACTTATCTGTTATAAACTACATCGCCACAGCATCTAGCAAGAAATAAATAAAAGATCAGAGCTATGTCGAGCTTGACAGACAAAAAATTTCCCTTCTGAGATCTTGCTTAAACACTCTAGTCTATGCCTAAGGCGAGCGTGTGTTACATATAAAAACGATGGTGTCAAACTTCCATTTCTTTGGTTAATCTCTATCTCTTGCCTCTATTCTATCCTTTATTATTTATTTTTAAATGAATGCATACTTTATCGATATCGCCGTAATGATCTCCTTCCCAGGTATCAAACCATCCAGAAACGCATGAAAGACCAGCTGCCACGAATTGCAAATTCGGGTTCTGTTGTTCAGCCGAAATAGGTTCCATTACAATACGTCTGATACAGCAGGTCCACCTTCATATAGTCCAACTCGTCTTCTGCAAATACCCTCAGGGAACATCGTTAGTCTCATTATAATGGAGATTAACCTCCTGTAGTGATACTTTATGCATGTAGACACCAAGAATTTGTATGAAAACAATCCTATTCAATCCTAATTTTACATTTATGAACAATTTTGTTAGTTCTTCAATATATTCCAAACAATTTATTTCCTTCGAAAGAAATGAATAAGTTGAATTTTATCACAATTCTAGAATATCAATGATATTCTAGAATTATGATAAAATTTAGAAAATTAATTGCTAAAATTCATTAACATGTGATACAATTGAGTTAGTTTACTTCATAGAAGAAAATATTGGGGTTTTTTTTAAATATTCCCATGAATCGATAACGATCTGTTTAATTATGGCAGTGAATATGAAATAAGGATCTGCCAACAAAATAATGATATATCTTTAAATATATCTTGTAAAACATAGCGTTTCATTATTAGAATGCTTTAAATAATTCATGACGAATATCTCACGCAACGAAACATTTATTTATTTATTTAGTGGTGAGAAAAACAACAAACGAATTTCATATGTACCCTCAGCAATGTTTCCTAAAGCTGAAACTGTGAATAAAATTTTTAGCATAATGGGCTTTTTATCGTTCTGGATAAATGCCTTTTGACAAGCGGAAAATATTCTTGCTATGCAAGTCCCAAAATAACTGGTAAAAAGTTTCTTCTTCCGTCAGCTGATCAAACCATTCTCTGGATGGCGACACACTTCAGATAAAATACCGCTGATGTGTTCTTAGGATCTTTTATGTTGTTTAATGTTAGGGAAAATGCCGATAGCTTGCAAAAATGTCTCTGAAAACAACAGTATTCCCAAATGAGTAAGATTCTTCTCATAGTGGAAGATATCTACTCCTCTGATAGCGTTGGTTTCATCTATGAGAACAATACATGAATTTATCGCCTTTTTTATTTTATTTATTTGCCTTTTTTATTTTTTGCCACCTAAAATTTTCTAGCTTACCTAGGATAAAATTAAGCCTATGAAATCCCCAAAATGGAATAATGGAGTAAACTGCTTGCCTTCCCACTATTTTAATCTGCTCATACCTCTTAAGTTTTAAGTTTACTCAATAATTAATCAAGATGGACAACTACTTACCTTCTATGTTTTTTAAGCAAACTAATTCCTTTCATATGTTATTCAAGATGAATGAAACATATTTGTTAATCATCAGTTCGAATAACTGATGGAAGCAAGGCAGACGGACTTCTTGTGTTCCTGATAATTTTTGAATTTTTTCCGCACAAGGGTTTCGAAATCAGTGGTGGAAACAAATGGTAGAAATGGTCAAATGATACTTAAGCTTTTGTCAGCAGGTATGAAGGGATATTTTTTTTTACCTCTATAGCATTTCCGTTTCATGTTTTTCCTAAAATATTATTCGAAATTATTAAGATGGACAGTTCAAATTTAATACATAGAATTTAGAAAAACTGCTTTTTGATCGGTAAACTTGAATTTGTTTTATTTATATTTAACTACTTTTAATGGAAGTAAAGAAAAAAATCTTCCAAGATTTTTGATTTTTTTTTTAGTAAGGTAGGTGAGCCAAAGGTGGCCAGTGATCCGAAGGTAGCCCACTTCTCAAAAGTAGAATTAATTTCATTTTTAATTACAATATGGTGCTATTGCATTGTATATCATGTATCTGTAGTGCACGTGGCTGAATTTGAAGAGATCACCTTGATCGGCCTCCATGGTATGCAGTGATTTCACTTTTGAGGAGTAGTCGTTCTAATTTCCAGGTAAGAAGATATTTTAATTTACATGTTTTTAAATTCTTAGAACTTTGAGTTATGATACGTTTTCTGGGAGCTTATTTCTTTCTCTTTAACCACATTTACTTCAATTATAATAAATTTATCATATTAATAGTTTTAAGTCGTGCAAATGGCGACTATATGCGTGTTCCAAAGGTGGTCAGGTTCGGGTCACCTTAGGAAACAAATATGGAAATGAATGTTGTAAGAGTAATTTTCAAAATTTCTTCTTAAATATCTGAAAAAACTTATTTTCATTTATTGTTAAATTTATAACAATAAAAGTTATATTTTTTATTTTATTATTGAATGGTGGTTAAAGTTTTATTTTCATATCGGAAAAATCTCACGAAATCTAAAAGAAACTTTTGTTAATTCATGGCCTAGTTATTGTTATAAGCATAAACATGAAGTATTGAACATTGTAATGCTCTTCTAGAAGTAAAAATAATTTTGCGAATATTTTTTTTTTCACATTTTAAAAGTAATTTCAATATATAGGCCATCTTTGGAACATTATGCTTCAAAGGTGGCCCACCAGCTACAATTTTGAAATTGATTGTAAAAATAAGTAAATTTTATTTTACAAAGAAAACTATACTTCATATGTGTTAGAGATAAGTGTAAAATTTTAGAAAAAAAAATTCACCCACACACCTAACCATAAAATTTTAAATAATCCTCAAAGCTTAACTATGGCCACCTTTGGCTCACTTACCTTATGTGTGTGTAACGGATCTTCTTGATGCAAGGCCTTTCACAAGCAATAGCGCTTCCCGATCTTGATAACTATTCACCTCCCTCCCCGTAGCTGATTTTCATTACAAAGATTCTGGCACTGAATTTATCCACCAGAATGCGCAATCCATGCACTTATTATAAAATTTTGCAGACATTTCCTAATGCCGAGTAGGTAATGAAGGGGTGTTTTATATGCCATATAATCAGATTGCATGAGTGTTGACGCTTTTTGGCGTCGAATCAGTACATCCGTCTGTCATCTGAGTGAGTATTCCTGATTGAGTTACTTTAACAGCCAATTAGTTGAAAAAGATCTGAACAAATTCAGCAACCCTTTACAATTATGATTCTTGTAAACATAGCAAATTTTAAGATGCAACAAGCGCTTCATGTATCTTTTTTATGGTTTCTTACGGATAATAATTATTAATGACTAAATTGCAATAGTTTATTAAAGAGTATATCAATTTTGTTATTTTATATTCATTTATATTTATAAATAAGTTTGGTATTCACTTGATTTGATTGGGGGTTTGGGGGGATTTTCAGCAACAAAGGCTATTATCCCCTATTCATTCGAAAGTTCTTTTCAATCCGTAATCAAAAAAGAGATGAAAATTGCCATCAAAAGACGTGCTAAAGTTATTGCCGATCTGATTCGGTCAAGAGGAAAAAAGAATGGCACTTTCCGAGAAAGGCCTCCAAATTCTTTTCTGGTATTGACTTATTATTTTAAATCTAAATGTAGTAAAATTCTAAAAAAATTTAAAAAATTATCATTAAAAATTAAAATTTTACTCTATTACTTTATTTCTCCAGATAACTATAATTCATTGCATTTAAATTCGTTTGGCAATCTAATCGAGCACCGTTTCTTAGCACTAGTGCTGGAATCTGAAAATTTCTGAAACATTACATTATTTAGAAACAGAATGATAAAGCAAAAGTTTGTACCTTTATCGTTGTGAAACTCACATTAACATCCTGTTCCTTAGTTTATTTGAAATGGGTAGACGGAGATACTAGTTACCCCGCCCCATTTTCGAAACTGGTTTAACTACTAAAAGAGGCGTGGTAATACTTGAACTCGGTTAGATGGTTCAACCTTCTTTTAGTGATTTCTAAAAGTTATCGACTTCAGGGTAAAATGCTTCATTCAACGCCTAATTCCATCTCATATGCTAATTAAAAAATAATTAAATTATTTTTATAGAATTAAATATAAATGTAATTTTGATCTAATGATTTCTTTTTCTGTATCATTTTTGCCTAGAAACATTGGATTCTTTTAACTAATCACCTATTGCTTTTCTTTCAAAATAAACCTGGTTATTCAAAATACAGCAGTGATTGATGAAGACTGAATTTCAGATAATCTCCTTAACAAAGAAATAAATTAATATAGATTTAAATTTTTATTTCTTGAAAATAATTTAATTTGTATGTTTGTAAAGCCTTGATTACTAAATTGATTTTTCCAGCTGGGTCATGGAGATTTTAAAAATATTTTATATTTTCTATAATAATTTATTGCAGATACCTTGATACTTTATTCCGGGAATGTTTCTTTTAAAATTGGAATAAACAAAACCTTAACACCAGCATGAAAATAATCTACCTACATAACCAACGTTACAAAATTTTTAAAACATCAACAAGTTATTCTTATAATAGAGAGAAAATTTGCATATTTACCATCCAAAATTTGAACAATAGTTTCACCTGCAGTTATCCGGGATATATTAGAAAGAAACTTTTAATTAAAGTTAAACCTTCATGTTTTTGTGTTGATGGACATGAAATAAATATTATTAATTTTTTTAGTTAAATTTTCGGACAATAAACAGGATGTCCCTATAGCTAATTTCTAAACCATTAGAGACAGGAATATACTTCCAATAGGAAAAGTCCTTTAAATAGCATAAAGAATTATATTTCATGTTCTCTGAGTCACTAAATGTACTGCTGAAAGAAATACAAAGTCTAAATTCTTATACAATCCTCCGGTCGTATACTAGATATATTTAGTAAAATATTCCTGACTCAATGACATTATAGATAAAAAAATTCCACTCTTCTGCGACTAAAACTGGACCAGTTATAAAGCTTTTTATTTCTGTATTTTAAGCTAATAAACGGCGGCCTCGAAAAAGCGCTTCCCCGTGATTTACGGATCTTCGTAGAAGCGGCCATTGAAAAGGGCTAAAATTATCTAAAATAGTGATATTCAAAGCTTCATAACTCGATCACTTTTAGTAGCAGAAGAGTGGAAGTTTTGCTGCTTAAAATGTTAGTGAGTCAGGAATATTTTTTCTGAATATGATTAATAGGACCCGGGGACAGTTTAAAAATGACGTAAATAACATAATTATAATTCTTTACGTCACTTAAAGCGCTTTTTTTTTTCAATTCAGAAAAGTTTATATATAACGAAATTAACAATGAAAACTATGAATTCGAAATTCACTATGGGTTAATTTAGATTAATGTCCCGTTTCGCAGCAACACGAGAGCTATTTAGAGACGGACCTCGTAATTTTGGACCGCGGTCAGATGACGAGGACGACACCTGAGCTGGCACCCCCTTGTCAAATTTCCACGCCACACCAACGGGAGGACGTTTGGCCACTACGTATGATTTAGCGTTCAACAGGCCCCATACACGGCGGATCTTCAGTGGAATTGGGTTTCGAATCTGAGACCCTCCGGTCCCGAGGTCGAGACCTTACCATTAGGCCACCGCGGCCTCTCGAAATTAACTATGTGGCCATGATTAGAATATAGGTTGTTATAATTAAAGTTCGTCTATGTAGATCAGATTCTAGGGTTGGAAAATAAAACTAAATTTCACTAATGCGTACTACAAGTGATACGCTGTATGAAAACGGAAAGAAAGACAAAAAACAGAAAAAAACGAAAAAAACGAAAAAGAAAAGGGGATAAAAGAAGAAAAGAGAAAAAGGGAAAAAAAACATTTTTAAATAAATTTCGTCAATAGGTGATGCTGAGCCAATATCTGAGGTGATTTTAAATTTTTTCTGTGTCTTTATTCTTTTTCTTCGGTTTTGTTTCATTTAGAGCCCTAGAACCCTCTCCAGGGCCTTCTCAGTAAGCGAATTTTAATTTTAACAATCCTGTATATATTGATTTTGTTTCTAGAATTGTGCACTAAAGAAAAGATTTGTAACTTTATTTTGTGACTAAAAAGTTTACAAAAAATTTTTCAAGAATTTAACTAGTTCTTTAAGAAAGTCACTTTAAAAACGAAAATAAACGTCTTTAAGTATTAACATTTAAGAAGAAACAGGAGAAAATGCTCAACAGCTTCAGAAAAATATGAAAAATGCTGCTCTGAAGTTCTTAAAAATGAAAAGTGAAAATAAATAGCTTTTTAGCTTGTTTGAACATTTATGAAAAAGGGGAAAAATTGCGGAAATTGTTATTTTTTTAACTTAACACAGAAATTTTCAGAATAAGAGATTTTTATTCTGGTGTAACGATCTTGAGACTTTTTTAAGAAGCGAAATTGAAAATTGAGCTTGATTTACTTTAAGCTAATTACAGCCGTTACCGAGAAGGTAAACATAGCATTATTTTAATATTCGAAAAAAATATAATTAAATTTTAAATAATTGAAAGTCTTGTCTTCCACTTCATTTTTTGGACCAGCAAATTAAGACATGAAATTATTTAATGTTTTACAATACTCTTCATCATTACGATGTTTCAAGATAAACGATATTATGCCAATAAATGCCTATAAATGTATACATCTTACACAACTACGATTGTAACAGCTGGGATATAAACTAGTAATCACTTAAGAAAACACCCATCCTCATCTTTTATTTTAAATATTTCGTGATTTATTTGAAACCGAAGATTCTTTTTTTAAGTGATTAAATGTTTGAAATTGGTTTCTTTTTCAATTTACAGTGAAGAGCGCATAAGTATAATTTTATCTTGCAGCGGTTACAATCAACTGCCTTCTCCTTTCTATGGTAGGTGGCGCTACTGGAGCCATCTTTTTCCCATGATGCCTCTCTGTCATTCTTGTCTGTGTGCTTGTCTCGTGATGTTGTACTCTGTCTTGTCTTGTGTCTTGTATCTTTAATGTTCTGTGCTGTGGAACGTAGCCTAATAAAAAATGGTTCCTAAAATTGAACGGATTCTTCTGCAGCACTACACACAAACTTGAGTCTCGTCCCTCTATAATCTCCAGTAATTTTATTAGTACTAATTTTACGCCGTTCAGATTGATTTATTAGATAAGATTATCACCTAATTTCGAAGATGCATTAAGATTATTTGAGTGCCAGCCTCACAATTTTGTTTTATGTTTAGCTGACGATGACGACACCTTTTTCTTCATCTCCCTTAGGGATGGGAAAAACCTACCGGTTTAAACCGAAAACCGGGTTTTTTTTGCCCCGGTATAAACGGGTTATTTTTTTCTCTTTTAAATCCAAAGACCATAAAAAAACACGGCAAAATTAGCTATCAAAAGATAGGCTTGATTTTAGGTTCAAGTTATGAAGTTTTGAATTTCATCATTTCAGGCCAATAAACGGCCACCGCCTTCCTCGAGGCGGACGTTGAGATAGTCTAAAATAGTCATAGTCAAGCTTTTATAACTCGATTATTTTTTTGTCGCAGAAGAGTGGAAAATTTTGTTTAAAATTTCAATGAGCCAAAAATATTTTAATAAATATGATTAATGGGTGCGAGTTACTGTATAAAAATTTAGACATAGTTTTTATTATTATTATGCATATAGACGCAAACAACACAAAATGCGTTTATTTACGTCTGTACTATCAAATTTCTTTTTTTATTTTTCTGCAATACTTAATACAATTCTTAAAATTTTATCTACAATACATACTTATTGTACTTATTACTCATTTATTATTATTACCTATTGTATTAATTACTTATTTATAATCATTATTATGAATAAACAGTTCTGTCCACAAATGTTGCTTTTTTTTAAACCGAAAACCGGTTTCTTTTTCAAAAACCTGTTATTTTGAGTGGTTTTAACCGCCAGGTTAAACTGGAGGTGAAAAAACTAATTTAACCGAAAACCGTTTTTTGCTTTTGTAATAACCAGCATTCCTAATCTTCCTATTCAAACTTCCGCAATATCACCAGCGGAAAGGCGTTTGATCTGATTGATCTACTTGCTAAAACCTCAAGGTTGAGTCGGCTCTCTTGGTTAATGAATGAACCCGTAAATGGTCCGGGTGGATTTTTGGTGGAATAGATTCTTGAACCAGTGACCCTCCAGTTCCGAAGAGACTCTTCCATCAAGGCCTCATGCGCAATTATGATAAAAATTGAAATATTACCTCTATTATTTAAAACATTATGATTTAGTAGTTGAATTTTGACCCTTGAGAAAGATCTACAAAAATTTCATTTGGTTTGGGTTTAGCTAGCTTATAATCATGAATGAAAAATATAATTATTTTCTTTAACTGCAATTAAAATTATACCTCTGCTCGCAATGCAGACAAAAATAAGAAACGTCTTTTTTAAAAAATATTTGTTAATTAGCACTAATATCCAATAATAACAACCGCATCTGGTAGATTAGTGATATTTTATGAATGTTATAATTGTTTTATTTTCGGATTAATATGATCAGAATAGGACATCAGCAATTAAAAAATATTTGCGACATCTGCGTATTGGAAAATA
Organism: Araneus ventricosus; assembly: GCA_013235015.1. Classification (NCBI taxonomy): domain Eukaryota; kingdom Metazoa; phylum Arthropoda; class Arachnida; order Araneae; family Araneidae; genus Araneus; species Araneus ventricosus. The sequence goes on from BGPR01000013.1 coordinate 4,412,350, forward strand.
ATGGTCCATATTGTATTAAACAAATTAGGGAATGCTTTATTATTCAATTATTATTTTGAAAATCTGAATAGTTACTTAATAAAATAGGAGTAATTTCAAATTAATTATATATATTTTTTTAAATATATCTTCATACAGAAAAAAAATGAATGACTATCTTTATTTGTGCTGCTAATCAAAACTTTAATCCATAATCCATTTTTATGCATTCGCATGTCCGTATGATTCGCATCATTTTTCACATATCTTTATTATTAACAAAATGGAATACATAAGTATCTTATTTAGATTACGGCTTTCCTATCAATAGTATTAATATTTTTTCTAAAACTAACGTCGCGTTATTTAAAGTTCAAAACAAGCTTTATTTAACGGAGGAAAAAAAACTCATATCTCAACATTTCAGCGTGTTGAAGTTTCAGGCAGAGTTGGAGGGAAAAAAATTGAAATGATTTGGAGGAACGTTAAAGTCGCAAGCAGCTTACACGATCTATTTCACATGCAAAGCTGAGTTGCGTTCGACTGAATTCAAAACTCTATTACGCTCGCAAGCTTAATGGACGAAGCGTGTTATGCAGGCCCACGGTGGTTCGAAACTAAGCCGTTGAGAGATTATGCGAAAGAGGACTTAGTGCTTGGCCTAATAAGAGGAGTCTCGAGTAGAGCATTCTCTGCAAGTAGCAACTGCATTCCCGTACTGTAATTTCGCTAGAGTGCTGGATTAGCACCTTATCTACACAGATAATGCCCATTTAATAGTGGTTACCCGCAAGAAGTTAATAGA